>JBBGZY010001151.1:3795000-4138779 GCA_037952925.1 Lithobates clamitans
GGTTTACCACCCCCTCCTACTCAAAAAACTACTTTGGTGTTTGTGACTGTACTCTTCGCTGGTTCTCTTCCTACTTATCCAATCGCACCTTTAGCGTTTTACAACTCTACTTCCTCCTCTCCTCTTCCTTTCTCTGTTGGGATCCCCCAAGGTTCTGTTCTTGGACCTCTTCTATTTTCAATCTACACCTCCTCCCTGGGTCAGCTGATAGCCTCCCATGGCTTCCAATACCACCTCTACGCTGACAACACCCAAATCTATTTCTCTACCCTCGGCTCACAATCATTAATTTACTATCAGATATATCAGTCTAGAGGTCACACCACTTCCTCAAACTCAAACTATCCAAAACCGAACTTATAATTCTTCCTCCCCATGTGCCCCTTCCCCACAACTCTGTCAAAATCTATGGCACAACTGTAAGCCCATCCCCGCATGCCATGGTCCTAGGTGTAGTCCTGGGCTCGGAACTCTCCTTTAAGGCCCACGTCCAATCACTGACCAAATCCTGCTGCCTCAACCTCTGCAACATCTCCAAAATATGCCTCTTTATAACCAATGACACAACAAAGCTCTTAATTCACTCCCTGGTTATCTTTCACCTCGACTACTGCAACTCCCTTCTCATTGGCTTACCTCTACATAGTCTATCCCCCTTCAATCCATCATGAATGCTGCTGCCAGATTCATACACCTTACCAATCGCTCTGCGTCTGCTACTCCTGTCAATCCCTCCATTGGCTTCCGCTCACCCAACAAATTCAATTCAAAATACTAACAACTACTTACAAAGCCATCCACAACTTAGCCCCCAGCTACATAACTAGCCTAGTCTCCAAATACCAACCTACTTGTTTTCTTCATTCCATCTAAAGTGGTTACCTGTAAAGGCTCCTAAGTATTGCGTAAGTATAACCTGTACATGTACTGTGGTTTGTCGCTGTTCATTAGAAAATATACCAGTGTATGGCCAGCTTTAGTTATTCAGTGCAAAGGACAGTCTTAAAAAGAGGCAGATTTGCATATTACATCGTTGGATATGCAGTAAACTCATAAATGTATATATAAATCTGCAGATCACAACATGTCATAAGCCAATGTCCCCTTTAAACAAAGCCAACTGCTTTCACTTTAAGTAGATTCCCCGGTGTCTTATTTACAGTTAACCATTTACACTGCCCTGACCTGTGGCGCCTCAGGGTAGAATTACAGCTGCCCCACCTTCTTCCCCGCATAGAAATGAACTTTCCGCATGCATACAAATTACTGCCAGACCTAGCAGTGTGTACACATCGCTGAGGTCTGGGAACAAGCAGTTTACTACAGCAAAAGACAAGAACCCATCGCAAAGCATGGCAGCTCAGACAGCCAATCAAAATCTATCTCTGGGATTTGGCAACAGAAAAACTAAAATCTGAGTTTCTGCAATTAGATTTTCCTAGCTTTACTCTTGGCACCAACTTCTTAAATAAGCCAAAAAGACCGCTACACCCTGTCCACCCACCTTCTATAACTCTGCAACTTCTCACACAAATTTTTTTTTTTTTTTTTTATCATTTACTAGGGCTGTAGCAAAAGTAATTCGAAGTGGACATAACTTTATTAACTTTCATAGGTTGCGCAAATTTCATGTTGGTAAAGTAACTTTTTCTTTATAGGAACTCTTCTATTTCTTTGCAGGTAAATAATGGATTCCAGGCAGACGCACTCTGCCATCATTGAGTTCTTGATGGAGGGTTGCAGGCTGTCCCAACATCCACAGAAGGCTACAGAATGTTTAAAGAGAGAAAACCCATTAATAAGAAGAGGCACCAATGACAAGACACTGCTCTTGTCAATGCAGTCATCTCTGTAAACATTTTGTAGCCTTCTATGGATATTGGACAGCCTACCCCCCTTCTTCATCAATAACTCGCTGACAGCATGTTGCTTCTGTTGGAATCCATTATTTACCTGCATGAAAAAGAAGGAGTTATTATAGAGGAAGTTAGTTACTCTACCAACTTGCAGTGTTGAAAACCTACCACATTGAAATTTATTGACACAACACCCACAATTTACTGGCACTGCCAAAAGTTACAAAATTACAGGTTTAAGTGCAAATTTTAGTATTTAGGCTACAAACAAGTAATTGCAATAGTAATTATAATATGCAATTAGCAATGTGATTTAAAGGCAGATATGAAATTAGCTCAGTGACAGGACACTGACAGACAGAAGTGTGCAGCAGCACAGAGGATGATGACACCTCACTGACACGTCCCCTCCTGAGTCACAGTGAACGTCTTTCTCCATGCCGGGTCATCCCTTCAGTCCAAACAGCACTGACAGAGCTGCTCCTGGCTTGCCTTGCTCCCGTCCTGCAGACCTGCATATGTCAGCTCCCTTGCACCATGACATCACACAACATGCTCAAGCACCCCCCGTCTGACCCACCCCCGCCAGCACCTCCCACACTGCAGCAGGCACTCGGATGGTCTTGGCCCGCCCCGGGCCTTAACTGCGCAAACCGAGTGTCAGCCATATTTTTTACTGGCAACCTTTTCCTGTCACTGGCATTTACTGGCAGGAGAAAAAAAAAAATGCCTTTTAAAAAAAAAATACTGACTGTTGGCAACACTACCAACATGTGAAATTTGAAAATTTGGAATTAATAACAGTTCCCATCCACCGTATTGTAAAACGACAGCGGGTGGGATGCACTCTTGTTCCGGGAGGTCATATGACAGCATCCCGGAACCACTGCTTGATCTCAGTCAAGAGCCAATGACGGGGCTCTTTACCCATGTGATTGGCTGTGTCCAATCACTGTCGGTCACATGTAAACGAGGAAGTGCCATTTATCAACTCTCCTCAGCTCACACTGACAGTGTGTGTGGCTAGGAGAGCCGATCAGAGGCATCTCACAGGGGAGACCTGATCAGACCTGAGTCACTGATCAGTGCCCCAATTACAGTACAGCTCCAGCAGTGCCCATCAGTAACATCAGTGCCCATCAGTGACACCAATCAGTGCTGTCTTTCAGTGCCTGCTCACCAGTGCTGCCCCATCAGTGCCGCCACATCAGTGCCCATCAGTACGGCATATTAGTGCCACCTCATAAGCACACATTAGTGAAGGAGAAAAATTACTTGTGTAGCACCCTGATGTTTAGGCAGAGTTGCAATAAAATGTAATTGCCAGGCGATAGTTGCCTTGGCCAATTGTTAGGAGGTCAATTGATTTCCCCCTAATTCTGTAATTGCTGCACTTCTCTCTTCTGTCACTAGGTGGCATTATAGCTGGTGACATTGGATAAGACCAGGGCAAAGCAAGGACAGGTTATGAATGAATGGGGTGTCTCAGCCAATGGGCAGGGATTTTTTTTGGTCCCTTGGCCTGCTGGGAGCGCCTATTTGGGTGGAGTCATGTGATCGGGATTCCGTGCCACCCGGACGGCTATCTGGGTGGACGTGTGTTGTATTGCCTCGGGTTGCTAGGCCAGAAACCTAAGGCCTATCCTGGGGACATCTGGCTGCTAGACTGTCTGAGGGCTTATCCAGAAACAGTAGAAGCAGCGTAGGGTTGGGACTGCGGGCTTGTAGTCCAACCAGAAGGGTCGGTTCCGCCGGCCGGGGAACTAGCTGTGGTCGGAGGTAGAGGGGAAGCTGTTGCCACCAAGGGACTATCCACCTTGTTACCCGGAGATCACTGTGAGTAAGTTGAGGCCAATACCCGAGCAGACTTCTCGCCAGCTAGGGACAGCGAAGAAGTAGGAAAACCTTAGCAAGTGCCAAGTCAGGGACCCAGGGGGACAGCAGAGGTGGCACTTGCGGAGCATCAGTGTGTGACAAGCCAGGGCCCTTATTAGGAATGCCTTGGCAGCCCTTACGTGTCCCACCGCTCCTGTGTCCCAAGTGTAGCCAGGCTTGCTTTTTCTCCTCGCTATCAGCCAAGGAGAGACTGCTCCAATTGATCTAAGACTGACACTGAGCTGAAGTGTAGACAACAGATTAACGGTATGTGCACACGCTCCCTCTAGTGGAGAATTAAGGCATGACAACATTTTTTCCCTAAAGAAGAAAACCATTAGGCTTCTTCCCTTACCTTATCCCCGCCGCAGGATTCTGCTGAATTAACAGACAGATCCAACCTTCACCCATCACGGCGGGCTGCGTTTAGCAAACCTTCAAGGACCGGGTCCCTTTTTATCGGGGTTCCACTCTCTTGGACCTGTAATAGCACCCAGTCAGGAAAACTTTTACGTAATGTAAGCATGACCAAAGTCCTGGGTCCCAAGGTCCAGGTCTTGGAGAGGGGTTACAGGCAAAACCTTGTGCTTCGTATACGAGGCCCGGGTACCATCCACCTTGGCCTCAGTGGCACTTTGGATGGATCCGGTCTGTGGAGGCTATTTAAATCCAGCAAAGATCCCTCCTGGAGCTCCTCAGGGCACATCTTCACGTGTGACCAACACCTTAGACACTGGCGAAAAAAACTGAAGTGCTCCCAGTATGGGAGGGGTTATATAGGGAGGCAACTTCCTGTTTAGGGTGTGCCAGTGTCCATCACCTGAAGGTGGCCTATAACCCACATAGTAATTACTATGGTGCTCTGTGTCCAGTGATGTACGATAAAAGAAAAATCTATAGTGATTGTAAGTTCTACAACTTTCAGGCAAACCAAACTATAGTATATACAGCATGTTGGCATTTTAAAAAAATAGTATAAAAAAAAAAAAAAAAATATGTACTTCTATGGCAGTGATCAGCAACTTATAATGGGACTGCGACAGGCAGACAGACAGACAGACAGACAGACAGACAGACAGACAGACAGACAGACAGACAGACAGACAATCTGACACTGACGCAGGGGGGCAATGATAATACTTTACACTGTCACTGGCTCGGAAGGGGTTAACATCTAGGGTGATCAAGGGGTTAAATGTGTGCATTATGTGTTTTTTACTAAACATCTTTGTTTCTTATCCCTTAAGATGAGAAACAGATTGTTCCCTCTGTACAGAGCTCTGTGTTGATTGTTAACAGGGCTCCTGATTGGACACAGCCAAACAGCAGTTCCGACCAGGAATCATTGGCTGAGATCAATCGGTGGGGTGGAAGGGCGGTGTGCATGCCCGGAATCAGGCAGCGATATACCGGTCCATCACTTTGCCTGCACAATCTGCAAGTGGATGAAGTTGGTGTTATCCCAATTTTGCTGCAAAAGTGGAAATACACTAAAAATTTGAAAAAAAAAAAAAAAAAAAAAAAAAAAAAAAAAAAGGGGATCAGCTGTTATAGTCTTTATTTACACAAGCCACTCTCAGCTCTCCTACGGCTGAAATACTGTACTGTACAAGACCTGCAAATGTGTTATTTACACATTTAAATTCAACACGCCTAGTGAGCATATTTACATGAATTGCACAAGCTTAATATGGAAACCAGTCTGGGAGGTATGCTAATTACTCACACTGCAATTACAACAATAGAGCTTTCCTCAGCAGGGTTTGTGAAATTAAAGGGTAGGTACACTTCAAAACAAAAGTACACTTATCACATCTCCCCCTTTCCCCTGACCTAATCTAGTCCACCTTCCCCTTCTATAGACTTTTTCTGGGCTGTGGCCGAGGTGTAGACATTAGGGTAGGAAAGGGTCAGAACCTCTCAGGTTTGAATTGATGTCTGCATCCAGGAGCATTGCTAGGTCTACAAAAGATCTGGGGCTAGAGCCCATAGCAGCGAAGTAAAGAAAGTCATACGCTTGGGCGGGCATACACATGTATATACAGCAATATATGTGTGTGTGTGTGTATATCCCTAGAGAGCCCCCCCATTTACATCGGGGTCCCAAGAGAGTCCCCTTTACATCAGGGCCCCTAGAGAGCCCTCCTTACATTAGGGTCCCCAGAGAGCCTCCCCCTTAAAATCAGGGTCCCCAGAGAGCCCCCCACTTACATCAGGGACCCCAGAGAGCCTCCTCTCCCCTTGGGGACCCCTGCAGAGACACTGGGCTATGGGCCCCAGAATAAAATTAGAGTTGATAATATTGCGCCAATCCCAAAAAAAATTGTGAAAAGCTGCCAACACGACAATCAGACAAATTGTAAATCACGAATAAAAAACAAAGTGTGGCGCTAAAATGAACTTGTTCCTCATTTGGGTCAGCCCCACTGAAATGACAATCAGAGGGTCAAAACTCCCCTATGAGGTATTTAATCAAATAAAATCTCTTCAGATCTTATAAAATAAAAAAAAAAAAAAATAAAAAAAAGAGATAATGAGTGCTTTAAGTAAACCCCTCTATAGTCTGCCCCATATATTGTACTGTAACAAATCCAGTGTACCTAACTAGAAATCAGTATCAATATCTTAAAAGGGGATATCTATGTGGGGATTAATATATGTGCTATCTAAAGCAAAAAGGAAGATCCCCATCAAGGGGAAGAGAAAAATGTATGATATTTAAATCTCGTGAGTCAAACACAAAATATATTAAACCGTGGTGTCACCAGACGTATAAACAAACATCATAAGAATACATATATTGTATTAATAGGTGAAAAATAAAATTGATAAAAAAATTAAACCAATATGATGACAATAATGAAAATAATGTTCATAAGTAAAATGAATAGAAATCAGATATCAGTCCCAATGATGGACCTATGGAGGTACACCTGGATGCTTGGCTGCTTGAAACTCCCTCTGAACTGCCCAGATGGCTCACATACCGAAGTAGGTATAGGAACTATGGATACAGATATGTATAAAATACTCTTACCAAGAGTGGTGGACTCACCGGCCAGCGGCCTCGGAGTCAAGATAAGCTTGTACTAACACGAACGGCAGTAGATGGAGTGCTGCTTCATCTGTTTAGTAGAGATGCTGGGAAGTGAGAGTCCCCACCAAACGATCCCCTACACTCAGGTATTCCAGTCACCATATAGCTCCTTCAAAGTGGGTATCTTTAACAGATGTACCCACTTTGAAGGAGCTATATGGTGACTGGAATACCTGAGTGTAGGGGATCGTTTGGTGGGGACTCTCACTTCCCAGCATCTCTACTAAACAGATGAAGCAGCACTCCATCTACTGCCGTTCGTGTTAGTACAAGCTTATCTTGACTCCGAGGCCGCTGGCCGGTGAGTCCACCACTCTTGGTAAGAGTATTTTATACATATCTGTATCCATAGTTCCTATACCTACTTCGGTATGTGAGCCATCTGGGCAGTTCAGAGGGAGTTTCAAGCAGCCAAGCATCCAGGTGTACCTCCATAGGTCCATCATTGGGACTGATATCTGATTTCTATTCATTTTACTTATGAACATTATTTTCATTATTGTCATCATATTGGTTTAATTTTTTTATCAATTTTATTTTTCACCTATTAATACAATATATGTATTCTTATGATGTTTGTTTATACGTCTGGTGACACCACGGTTTAATATATTTTGTGTTTGACTCACGAGATTTAAATATCATACATTTTTCTCTTCCCCTTGATGGGGATCTTCCTTTTTGCTTTAGATAGCACATATATTAATCCCCACATAGATATCCCCTTTTAAGATATTGATACTGATTTCTAGTTAGGTACACTGGATTTGTTACAGTACAATATATGGGGCAGACTATAGAGGGGTTTACTTAAAGCACTCATTATCTCTTTTTTTTTTTTTTTTTTTTTTATTTTATAAGATCTGAAGAGATTTTATTTGATTAAATACCTCATAGGGGAGTTTTGACCCTCTGATTGTCATTTCAGTGGGGCTGACCCAAATGAGGAACAAGTTCATTTTAGCGCCACACTTTGTTTTTTATTATGGGCCCCAGATTCGGGGCTATAGCCCCAAAAGCCACCCCCTAACGACGCCACTGTCTGCATCCCTACTGGGGAGATTCACCCGCTCCCCCATCTGGACTAAATTGGGAGCAAAATTTGGAGTTGTCACCAGAACAAGTACAGAAAGGAAAAAACGTATAACAGGGAGACATGTTCTAGTGACAACTGTCTAATCCCCATAGTTGGTTGCTAGGACCACTGGCATTCTAGAAACCAATGATGCACATGCCCCAGCATGATGCAAATTCCTCCTCACAGACCTGCTCTGCCTCCCAGCTCCCGTCCTGCTGCTACAGCTACACTTACAGTGGTGAGGAGGGACAATGATGTAAGCTATGGGGGCCTCAGATGGGGGCACCGATGCAAGCCATGGGGACACCGATGCAAGCCATGGGGGCCTCGGATGGGGACACCGATGCAAGCCATGGGGGCCTCGGATGGGGACACCGATGCAAGCCATGGGGGCCTCGGATGGGGACACCGATGCAAGCCATGGGGGCCTCGGATGGGGACACCGATGCAAGCCATGGGGGCCTCGGATGGGGACACCGATGCAAGCCATGGGGGCCTCGGATGGGGACACCGATGCAAGCCATGGGGGCCTCGGATGGGGACACCGATGCAAGCCATGGGGGCCTCGGATGGGGACACCGATGCAAGCCATGGGGGCCTCGGATGGGGACACCGATGCAAGCCATGGGGGCCTCGGATGGGGACACCGATGCAAGCCATGGGGGCCTCGGATGGGGACACCGATGCAAGCCATGGGGGCCTCGGATGGGGACACCGATGCAAGCCATGGGGGCCTCGGATGGGGACACCGATGCAAGCCATGGGGGCCTCGGATGGGGACACCGATGCAAGCCATGGGGGCCTCGGATGGGGACACCGATGTAAGCTATGGGGGCCTCAGATGGGGACACCGATGCAAGCTATGGGGGCCTCGGATGGGGACAACGATGTAAGCTATGGGGGCCTCTTGTGGGGACAAATAATGGGGACAACTCCAAATGGGGAAAATTGATGTTGGGGGCATTCTGATGTAAAGGAGATTCTGATAGTGACTTTGCACACTCATTTCATGCATTCAAAATACTGAACTTACAAGATCATGGTAGCATTTTCTGAAGGTGGCATCACAATTTTCAAATGGTCATTGGTTAGGCCTCCATTATGTTGGCCATACAATAATAGACTTTCAAAAAAAAGGTCTGTACAAAAATTCTCAGTATATACGATGACTTGATAGATGTCAATTCAAAAAAGTACTTAAATTTAGTTTGCTTTTAACCTTCGATTTTGAAAACTAAAGAACTTTTTCAAAAAAAAAATAAAAAAAAAGAAAAGAAAATAAAACACATCACACACATACAGGGTTAATTTTTTTTTTTTTTTTTTTTTTTTAAATTAAAAATTAGAGGGATGGAAATTTTCTTCTTGAACAGATTTCTAACCCTGTATGTGTGTGGTGTGTTTTATTTTTATTTTGTTTTTAATTAAAAAACACCTCTAAAGGCTTCATTCATCCCTGAGCGTACTGGAATAGGAAGCATTTTCAATAAGCAGCCAACAAAATCAGCACCTAAATGCCTCCAAACAGAGATTTTCCTTTTTCTGAATTTGCCATCTTCAAAACTCTTTCGTGGCTTTTAATTTATTTTTTTTTTTACGTCTTTTTTTTTGTTTCAGTGAACAGACACAGGTTATACAAGTATACCCAAATGTCTTCTGGTCACTGATCTCCCAGTACGGGGAATGGGAATTCTATAGAATGGCAGGCTCAGGCTTGCAACAAACGAAACCAAATTCGAACTAAAGAAACCGGTTACATTTCCACATTACAGAAAGCAACACCCTGTGCCATGTCAGTGAGGATTAACACAACTGGACTACAAGCCATTGTGTCAAGATAGTCGCATCAGGGATTTCATTTTAAAAGATACCTTGAGACGATTGCCGACACTTGCTTCATTCAGAAATTTTCATTAAGATCAGAAAAGATACCTCCCCAAAAGTATAAAATTTTCATTGATTCCTCTCTCCTCCCCCACCTAATCAATATGCCAATAACAAAAAAAAAAAAAAACAAAACAAAAAAAAAAAAAAAACAACCTTTTGGTTTCATTACATCCTTATCACATCACAAGTCACGAATAGCTGCAGACAGCCTGTCATTACACCGTACGGGCTCAGCTGTCGCGGTTATCCGCCAATTCCACGCTTAGGAATTTTATTTATTGCAGGTATTTATACAATTCACGCAGCACTTTACATACATCCAGTGCTCAGCATAAATGAGTACACACCCTTTTGAAAAGTAAGATTTTAATCAATATCTCAAACACAATTTCCAAAATTTTAAACAAAGCTACGTTTTGTAGAACATTTGTTTAGCTCATTACATGAAAAGGTTAATGATAATAACTTTTTTCTTTAGCTAACTGCAATGAACTGTCATGAGGATTTTCTTCAACCCTTCTCATCCGAAGTCGCTCCTGTGGAGGCGATAACTTCCATGCATGGCCTGGACGTCTCTGTGAGATGGTTGCAGTTTCATCTTTGTATCACTTTTGCTACAGTATTCTGACTGATAAGTAAAGCTTTGCTAATCTTCTTGTAGCCTTTACCTTTTTTGTGTAAAGAAATTCTTTTCTTTCTCAGGCCTTATGACATTTCTCTTCTATGTGGTGCCATTGCTGACAGCATGAAATGGGAAGGGATTTTCTTTATTAAAGTGGGGTTCCACCAAAAAAAAAAAAAACTACATGAAAAATCCTAAAAAAAAAAAAAAAAAAAAAAATACAAAAAAACATTTGAATATTTTTTTTTTTACTCACCTCTAAATGCCTGTTGCTAGGGGGTCCCTCGTAGTCTGCCTCTTCCAGTGCCTGGGCTGGTGACATCACTTCCCCCTCGGCACAGGAAGGGCTCAGCTCTGCTCCCTCCCTCCTGTCAATCATCTAGGACCCATTACAGGTCCCAGGTGACTGAGCGGCCAATCACGGCGCTCGGCGCTGCTTGCGCATGCGCAGTGGGTGCCAGGCTGTGAAGCCACAGCCTGGCGCCCACAGTCGCAATGCCGGCACCGCAGAACGGAGGGGGGGGACGAGTGGGGCTTCGATCCCTCGCATCGCTGGACCCTGGGACAGGTAAGTGTCCAATTAAAAGTCAGCATCTGCAGTATTTGTAGCTGCTGACTTTTAATTTTTTTTTTTTGACTGGAACTCCTCTTTAAGCAACACCGTTTTATAATCAACTGTCTGCTGGACACCTGTAGTTGAATTCTTGTTAAAATTAGGATTTTGTTATCTTAGGCCCCATGCACACAAGATGCTGTTAAACTCGTGTTCAGAGGCAGTTGGACACTTTTTTCAACTGCCCCTGAACCCATTCAATGTTATCCTATGTGTCCATGTACACAGTCTTGTTTTTTGGCGTTTTTTAGGCAGTTGCGTTTAACCTCGTTTTTCCATAAGCAAAAAAAATGGGTTCAGATGCAAAAGTTTTCCACGTTTCAGACGCCAAACGCGGCTAAACGCCGGTACCGCGTTTGCCTTTATAAGTGTTTTTTACAACCTAACTTTGGGGCCCCATATCTCGGGGCCACTTGGTGCTAGGAACCCCAAATTTGGTATGCTGACATAGTTGGACACACTATAAAATATCTAAATTTGGGGTTCCTAGCACCAAGTGGCCCCGAGATATTGGGCCCCAAAGTCAGGTCACAAAATGTCATTCTCTGCTGCAGAAAAGTGCTTGACATTTTGCGACCCGAATTTGGGGCCCCATATCTTGGGGCCACTTGGTGCTAGGAACCCCAAATTTGGTGTGCTGACACAGTTGGACTAACACTATAAGTAGCACTAAGTAGCCCCCGAGATACGGGCCCCAAAATCGGGTCGCAAAATGTAAAGCACTTCTGCAGCAGAGAATGACATTTTGTTAGCCGACTTTGGGGCCAAATATCTCAGCTACTACTTAGTGCTAGGAATCCCAAATTTGGATATGTTATAGTGCTAGGTCTTTGGTCTTCTGGGGTTTCTAGCACCAAGTGGCCCCGAGATATGGGGCCCCAAAGTTGGGTCACAAAATGTTATTTTCTGCTCTGCAGACGCTTCTAGATGCAAACGCGGCTAAATGCGGCATGCAAACGCGGCATGCAAACGCGGCAAAACGGGCATTTCTAAACGCCAGTTTCAGCTTTTAAAAAAATGTGTTCAGCAGAGTTTGCACTGGCGTCTCGTGTGCACGAGGGCTAAAATGTAGCTTTGCTCCTAAGTGCCGGTTCACACAGGGGCGACTTGTCAGGTGACCTAGCCGCCTGACAAGTCGCCTCCCGTTCTGTACTACGGAACCGTTCTAATAGGAGCGACGCAAGTCGCTCCGACTTAGAAAAAGGTTCCTGTAGTATTTTTGGGACGACTTCAGGCGACTTGCATTGACTTCTATACAGAAGTCATTTTGCAAGTCGCCGCTGAAGTCGTGTACAGGTCATGCCGCCCCTGTGTGAACCGGCACTAAGACTTTTTTTTTGAGGTGTATACATTTTTGCAACATGGTATTGGAATTAATTTGTTAGGAAAAATAGTTTCTGTGAAAAAATAACAAACCTTGGTTGCAATCAATGGCCCACATTTGTGTGAGTATTTTGTAGTATAGTGTCCCATAGAAAATGTTCATTCTGAAAGTAAAGGTTTTCTGACAAATCTGTTGGGGTGTACTTATTTATGTTGAGCACTGTGTATTGTACACTCACATCAGTCCCTGCCAAGGAGCTTACAATCTAAGGTCCCGAAAACATTCATATACACACACACACACACACACACACACACACACACACACACTTTCTAGGGCCAGTTTAGACAGCATCCAACCAACCTACCAGCAGACCTTTGTAGACTGTTGCTGCTCAGATTCCGGATGTGGGGGAAAATCTGTGCAAATGCAGCCTTAAAGCGGAGTTCCACCCAAAAATGGAACTTCCGTTTTTCGGAATCCTCCCCCCCTCCGTTGTCTCATTTGGCACCTTTCAGGGGGGAGGGGGGGGGAGCAGATACCTGTCTAATACAGGTATTTTTCTCCCACTTCCGGGCACAGATAGCCAAGGCACCCGCGGATATCTACGCCACTTCTGGTGCCTTCTCCGCCCCCCCACCCCCGCTGTCTTCTGGAAGACACACAGGTCCCAGAAGACAGCAGGGACCAGTGGGATTGTGCAGAGTCGGGCATGCGCAGTAGGGAACCAGGAAGTGAAGCCGCAAGGCTTCATTTCCAGATTCCCTTACTGAAGATGGCGGCGCCTCCACCCGAGAGCCGATGGATGGGTCAGCTTCGGGTGCCGACATCGCGGGCGCCCTGGACAGGTAAGTGTCCTTATTTTAAAAGTCAGCAGCTGCAGTATTTGTAGCTGCTGACTTTAAAAAAAAAAAAAAAAAAAAGGCGGAACTCCGCTTTAAGCCTCGTACATGCGCTTAGATTTTCGGACGACCAAACGTCCGTTTTGTGTGGCATGCTAGTCTCATGTTGAAAGTGAAGAGGTTACCCACAATATGAACATTTTCGTACTACAGAACACAATGTCAGAAGTGATGTAATGTGTTGAATAGTTTTGTATGTATTCTTTCATTTCTGAGCATGCGTAGTTTTGCTCTTACGATTTTTTTGTACAAAAACCGTACTGATGAAATCTTAAAAAAAAAAAAAAACGAACGTTGTGTTCACATCCGACAAAAATTTTATAGTCTGCACATCCAGCTTTTGTCTGACGAAAAAAGCGAAATTGGCTGTCGAAAGCACCATAACAACGATCCGAAAATTGACAGACAGCTCATCGTACAAATTTTTCCATCCTATTTTCGTATCATGTGTATGGGCCTTTAGGCTTGATCACACCTACAGGTTCAACAGAGCGCATGTGCGTTTACACACGTTCCTATGCATAGGACAGCCCATTCATTTCAATGGGCTTCCCTACGCACACATCGCTCAATGCCGTTTGGTGCGCATGTTTACAGGTGCGATTTTGAGCGCTCCCGTCATGCAAAAGGTATCTAGGGCATGTCTTTACTTTATTGCTGCATTGGTCACATTACATCAGACAAAAGGATTGTCCTTACTCCTTTAGTGGAGATCACGTGACTGGTGATGTTGTCATGTGATTGGAACCAGAGGGAATTCGGGGGAAGCAGTTTCCTCCTGTGGTAAGACGGTGAGGTTTAGTGGGACTGAAGGCTTATGTAGTAGGGTAAAATTTTCCATGATCTCAATATTCAACCTTGTAAAATGTTTTCACTCCATACAGACCTCCATTCAACTGCAATGGAGACATTTGTTTCAAAGTCATACATCCAAGAGAACCTAAAGGTTCAACTCCAGCCACCAGCGATGGAGGGCCTGGATTTTAGGAAAGGTAAGGCAGGGGACCAGTGTCCTTGGGCAAGTAGCAATCCCATACACCCGATCTCTCCTGACCTTTACGTACTAATGGTTGGCCGTCTACCTGCACAGGATTTGATTGCTTGGGAGTATTATCCTACAAAATGTCCCATGCAATACGGCTGGTCCCAAGACTGTATGCTTGTTGGGTTTCAGCCGGAAGTACAGAAACACTGGGAAGTTACATTTTGACAAATAACCAATGTTAGTTAGAACTGGAAATGGTAGATGTTCATTAACTGCTTAGCGGCCGCCCATATACTGCAGCAGGGCAGCCGCTCTGTGCAAGATCACATACCTACTACGTAAGCTGACACTTCCAGGCCCGTGATAGGGGGGGCGGAACGACACGCGCACGCCACCGGCATCCCGCTCCTGCTGTTATTGGACACAGCAGGATCCAATCAGCGGGTCCAGCGGACGCAATGTCTGGTGGAACCCACCAATTGTTCAGGAGAAAGGCAGATCGTCGTTATAAAAGCACCCCCCCAGTTAGAAAGAACTCCCAGGGAACACATTTAACCCTTTAATCACCCCTATTGTTAACCCCGTCCCTGCCAGTGTCATTACTACAGCGACTAAGCATTTTTTTTAGCACTGATCACTGTATTGGTGTCATTGGTCCCCAAAGAGTGTCAAAAGTGTCCAATTTGTCCACAGCAATATCACAGTCCCTCTATAAGTTGCTGATCACCACAATTAGGAGAAAAAAAAAAAAAAAAAAAAACACCACACACACACACACAATATTTAAAAAATAATAATAATAATAATAATAATAATAATAATAATAGTATTCATAATTTGTAGACGCTATAAAACTTTTGCACAAACCAATCAATATGCGCGCATTAGGGTTTTTTTTTTTATAACCAAAAATATGTAGCAGAATATATGTTGACCTAAATTGATGAATAAATTAGTATTTTTTACATTTTTTTTAATGGAATGCGTTTTTTTAGCAGAAAGTAAAAAATATGGTTTGTTTCTCAAATTGTCGGTCTTTTTTTGTATATAGCGCAAAAAATAAAACCCACAAAGGTGAACACACAGCACAAAAAAAAGTTCTATGGGGAAAAAAAAAAAAAAAATCAAATTTTGTTTGGGTACAGCGTCCCCTAATCGCGCATTTGTCAGTTAAAGTAACGCAGTGCTGTACCGCAAAAAATGGCCCGGTCATGAAAGAAGTGGGGGGGGGGTAACCTTCTGGCGCTGAAGTGACTAAAGGAATCCTTTTGGCAATGGAGCTCAGAATTACCATCTCCCTTTTAAGTCATTACTGGAATGAATGTCACACATGACCTTCCAGATTTTTGTTACCACAATAAATTCAGAGATTTATGAATTCATCCCTTATTAGGTCTCCTTTTTTCTCAGTCCAATAAGCACCTACACAAATGAAATACCATCCTCAAAATGACTCCACAAGCAATTAAGAGGAGTTTTAATTGACAAAATAACTCAGACAAAACAAAATGATGCAAAGGCCTTTACAGTCATTACAGTCTTAATGTATTGAATAAAAAACATTAAGTGCATACTCACAAAAGCCAAGGTAGAAATGCTTAGTACAGAAGCCAGAAAACTGAGAAGGTGAGCCAGAAGCCTAACACTCCATGTCCTCACGTGTGTCAACTACAGCTGCCGCATATCGAGGGACATGCCCTCTTCATCAGAGCATCTCTGATAAGTAACCAATGATGTTTTTTTCGCTATCTGTAAGGGGGAAATTCTTGCCAATGACAACAAATGTAAGGAGCATTCTTCCCCACTGACCATCACACTAATGTACTGTGCGCTGTAAACATAATTATTAGCAGGAGTTCCCTGAAGCCAAAGTTATTTCAAGGGTTTCTACATGTTAAAAAGTTTGAGAACGGCTGGTTTAGAGTTTGGGTGAATCTCAATTCCACCCTATTCACTAGACATTTTGAGATGAATAACACTTAAAATTAGTCTGTATAGGCAGTAAAGCATGACTTTTATGCTCACTGGGGAACCTAAGGTGGTAATCCTCTATTGTGTAAAAAGGCTGTTTGATCCTGTCTTCTCTGATCCTCCCACTATCCCCAATCCACCTCATGATAGAACAGAGCCTTGAGGGGCACTCTGCACATGCTCAGTTTGATGTGCATTGCTAGAGTTTGTGATCATGCGATCAGCACTATCCAGACAGATGGTCAGGGGTCCTGCAGCCTCATAGGACAAAGAAAGGAGAATGAAAACGCCTCCCTTCTACAAGCTTTAACCAGACACTGATAGAAGTCACAAGACTGATGTATATGGCTAAATGAGAAAGGTATTTAGCAGTTTAGATTTACTAAAATAACTGCATTTGCATGTTCTGTGTACAGTGTGAGACCAGATATAGTGAATGCAGGCTCCTGGGTTTAGTAACACTTAGGCCCCTTTCACACTCGGGCGGCGGTAGCGCCGCTTTACCGTCGTTTTTGCAGCGGTATTCGGCCACTAGCGGTGCGGTTTTAACCCCCGCTGGCGGCCTGAAAAAGGGTTAAAACAGCTCGCATAACGCTGCTACAGCCACGGTATAGCCGCGGTATAGCCGCGCTGCCCCATTGATTGAAATGGGCAGGAGCGGTTTAGGAGCGGTGAATACACCGTTCCAAAGATGCTGTTTGCAGGAGTTTTTTTTCTCTCCTGCCAGCGCACCGCATCAGTGTGAAAGCCCTCGGGCTTTCACACTGAAGAAACAGCAGCGGCAGTTTTAGGTCGGTTTGCAGGCGCTATTTTTAGCACAATAACGCCTGCAAACCGCCCCAGTGTTAAAGGGGTCTAATTGTATCTATGGAGGAATTTATGGTTGTCACACAGGCCAAAACATCAAACATGTCTTGTTGCTCATCACTATTACATGGTGGATTAATGAGATGTGTAGTTTACAAAAGGCTAGAGAAGACTGTTTTTGCAGTCTTTTCTACAACTCACAGGAAGGGACAAGGACACTACATTTCTGTCAGGATCGACAGGTATTTTCTGTGCTCATTGAAAATGTTCTTAGCCTAATAGATTTTGTCCTTGGTGGCAGGTTTCTTGGCTCACACTACACATTTATATGGGTCTAGTACAATCAGTACTTATTTTGGGGTTTCAGACAGACATTGTTTCTCCTGACATTACACATTTTTTACGTTTTCATTTTCAACACAAATTTAGTATAGCAACTCCCTAGCATATATATTAACCTCACTTGTAACATATTGGAGATAATTTTTATAATCTATAATAACAGTACCTGGGGAGGTACTTGAAGAGGAGGTCCAGCCTGGGTGAAAAAAGTTAAAAGTCAGCAGCTACAAATACTGTAGCTGCTGACTTTTAAATATATGGACACGTACCTGTCAAGGGAGCACGCGATGTCGGCACCCCAGCCGATCTTTGGATCGACTCCCAAGTGCTGCCATTCCTGGTAAGGGAACCCGGCAGTGAAGCCTTTTGGAGAAAGCGTATAAGCAGAAGGTGCATCTTTGGGTGGAACTCTGCTTTAATACACTTTAATTTCTTTTCACCCTTTTCCCTTTTTTCAGGTTGGTTTTTGGTATATATATTTGTATTACCATAGTCATGATCTCTTGTGCCACCTCATTGGTTTTCCCATTTGGTGTCCTGAACCCCTTCCACTACTCCCGTGTCAGACACTGAGCAGCGGTCACCATTTTGGAGGCGCCATGTTTTATCAAGTTCCAAGCTAGTTTGGAAGTCCCTTTTTAGAACATCAATATGTAGGGTGGTGGCACCCCACCCCTGCCTTTCTAGGGAGTGCTTTAATATAAATTATGCATTTGTTTTTTTAGTATAGAGTTCTGTTGTTGGAGGCATCTGCTCCTGAAGAAGTGAAAGTATTCATGAAACATGTCAAGTTACAAGATGCATCTCTCTCCCATACCGCAATCACCTTGGTTATGTAAAGCACGTATTTGAAAATATACCAGCTTGATGTACATTATATATTGTTACATGTAACCCATTGGCTTGATATGCCAAACATTTTAATAGTTACATAGTTACATAGTTAGTAAGGTTGAATAAAGACACCAGTCCATCCAGTTCAACCTGAGTGAGCACCAACAATTGTCCCCATCCCCGCACATTGCGTCCCATCAAGATGCCCATCCACCATATTATTATTTTTTTTTTATATATTTAAAGGTACCCATGTAGCGTCATCAATCTACACAGCTCTCCACACACACCCACACCAGTCTCCACTGCCAAGGGGTCTGCAATCCAAGGTCCCCAACCTACACCCATACATCAGGGCCAATTTTTTTTTGGACAGAAGCCAATAAACCTACCAGCATGTCTTTGGAGTGTGGGAGGAAACCGGAGTACCCAGAGGAAACCCACGCAGGCACAGGGAGAACATGCAAACTCCAGGCAGGTAGTGTCGTGGTTGGGATTTGAACCAGCGACCCTCTTGCTGCGAGGTGAGAGTGCTAACCACTACACCACTGTGCTGCCCATATATGTACTTTATACATCAAATTCCTGTACCATAAATGGATTTTTTTTTTTTACATTTGTATTATGCTCCATTTAAAGTCCCGCGGAGGAATATTGGTTGTGTGTTATATATGGGGATGGAGGATTATGATACATTAGGCACCTGGTCACAGTTCTTTTCTACAATTAAACTGAAAAAAAGAAACTAATTCAGCTATCATACACACCCATGGAAAGGTAAATTGCTATATGAGACTGTCTTGGCCTCAAAAAAAAGAACAAATCTAGGACTCAAAATCTGATCCTAGTTGTGCAACCCTTACTTCATGTCTACATTAGTATTTATTGATCTACAGTTTTGTTCTTGACACACAGTAATACGTTTGCTGAAGCAATTATAAAACCAGAATTACAACATTGCCGTGAAGATGGAGATAGGCTTTTGGCAGAGCTGGCAATCTTCTTTATCTAAACACCCCCAGACCACACCTTCTGCCTTTCAGCTGCTATTACACAAATGCTCCCATAGCCTCCAGGGATGGGGGTGTAGGAATTTCTTTAATCATAAAGATAAGGTAACAGGATTGGTGCAGGTCTCATCCATGGACTCCAAGCAATGAAAAACGTTCTACGGTATAAGTTGTACTCTAGATAAGGGGTCTCCAAACTTTCTAAACAAAGGGCCAGTTTATTGTTCTTCGGACTTTAGGTGGGCCAGACTGTGGCAAGCGGGAGTTGAAATTTGACTTGCATCAGTGGGAGTAAACATCAACACATTTGGTATTGGTTGGGGAATAGTTCCCTATTGTTGATGTCAGTTGGCAGAATAATGTCTCCATCAGTGGGAGAATAGTGCCACAAGGGCTGGAAAAAGGCAAGCAAAGTGCCACATCCGGCCCCCGGGCCACAGTATGGAGACCCCTGTTTCAGATCAGTGGATCCCAAATACCTGGCATGGCCAATGCCTGGTCATGGTTTCCCACCTCCAGCCAGCTGAAGAGCCCCTAAACTACCACAGTGCCTTCCAGCTCCCATAATGCACCCATCCTCCCAATGCCCACAGCCAACCCCCCCCCCCCCCCCCCGCTGCAGAGCTTCCAGTCCCCTCATTGTGCCCCCAGCCTTCAAAAGTATGTTGCAGTGCCTCCTAACCTCCCACAGTACTTCCTTGTCCCTTTGCCTCTGAGGTGCCCTCCAGTGTCTCACAGTGTGCCCCCCAAATTCAACAGTGTCCCACAGTACCTCTTAACCTTCCACAGGACTCCCTTGCCCCTGAAGTGCCTTCCAGTCTCCCACAGTATGCCCCAAAACTTCACACAGTGTCACACCATGTCCCACATTGCTGTTCAACCTACCACAGAACTTCCTTGCCCCTTTGCCTCTGAAGTGCCCTCCAGTCTCCCAAAGTGTCCGCTCCCAAAATTCAACAGTGTCCCACAGTATCTCCTTGCCCCTGAAGTGCCCTCCAGTCTCCCACAGCGCCCTGCAAAGTCTCCATCTTTCTGTAAAATGGGTTTTACCTGGTCCCCCTAGACATAAATGAGCAGTTAATCCTTCCAGTGCTAGAACAGCCCCACTGCAAGGAAGAACTTTTTGTTTTCCTCACAATTCAGCTTTGAATATACCATACCAAGGGTTGATAAGTTCTAAAACATCTGTGTATCTTGGAAATCCTGTGCTGGGTACTCTGTAGGGCTGAATCCCAGTTCTCTATGAACTACAGATCACCTCCACCCATGTTATGGCACAAAGGAAGGTGGAAGCTGTACTTCCTGATACACTTTGATGATGACAACGCTGCTCCTCTATACATACAGTACAGTAAGTGAGCATGGTCACCCTAAAACAGGACCTGTATTACTATCAGAATTATTAAGTGAAAATAACCTAAACAAAACAAAACAAATGCAGCCATCACATTTAAAGACCGGTAAGTTGTAATATATACAATTTCTGTTCCCTGGTTTAGGTACACTTTAAGGTTCTATTGCATTGCCGTAACCTGCAGCAATGCAACTTACAGTATGTTGGTGTGGTGCCATTTATAATGAACGGCACCCCCAATGCTTCTTACCAAGGGATATGCATGGAGGTGTGGTGTGCAGCCAGAAATGGTACTTGGCCCCTTTTTTGGTGTGCTTGCCGTCCATTCATTCTGAATGGGCCACCTTAGGCTGTGAGGGGTATAGAGTTGCAAAAAAATACATGGTTGAGCCACATTTTTTGCAGCCTGCCAACTGCTCCCCTTAAGCTGCAATAGGCAGCGGACGGGGATGTTTACACGCCGCTGCTGCAATGTTTCACTTCGTCCCTGTGGCACAAATACCAAAAGGGGAAGCACCACAAAAAAAATGGGTTTAAAACAGTTGGTGAGGAGGCGTAGTATTGCTTCCCTACCACCTGCCAGTAGTTTTAGAAGCGCGATAAAATCTATCTATGCATATCAGTTCCTAATATAATGTGTGAGTCAACGCACTGCAAAGATGCCCCAAATAGGCCCTAAAAACACAGCACCACAGGTAGGCACACAGTCAACCATAGAAATGAATGGCTGTACACATAAAAATGCCAATGGTTCTGTTCTACCCATACCCGTTTCCCAAATGAGAAACTGATGTTTGGGAAAATACATTATACAAGCATGTGTAGGTAAATGCCAAGCTCTTTGGGGAAAGCTGTAGGCCAGATCACTAATATCGGTTAGGTGGGTCTGTTACACTCAGTGGTCCTTAGGGGGTCATCGCCACACAAGGAAAGGAATATTCCTCATCATCCATGGTGATAAATGTGCTTGCCTACAGAAATAGAGTCTCCAATAGTACTATATCAGGGGCTGAAGAAAAAAAAAAAAAACCCACGCCGACGTCTGTGTATATGACATCGCAGAATGCCAGCAATACTGACCCCCAGGCCTCATTAGCCTCTGGTTCGGGGATTCTGGATATGATGTCATCACTTCAGTTTGGTTTCATATTGTGGTTAGTTTCAAGTTACAAATTACCTCGGGCTTTGTGCCTCTATGCTGCGTGAACTGGATCTAACAATTATGGGATCGTAATGACTGTTGTCTCTGGTGTTTACACTACCACCTTCTACATGGGTAAGTCACGAGGTATAATTCCAAATCAATGGGCGTTTTATTAACTCTTAGGCCTCCTTCACACAGCTACTGGGACCCATAATTGGCCATTAGTTTATGCAGATGAAGTCACCAGGTGCTGCGTTTCCGGTTATTTAGGTCTATGGGGATGCACAGACAGAGCAAAATTATCCTACCTTGACATGCATGTGGGTGCATGTGAGTGGCCCCGATACACTTTTTTTTTTTTAATTAGACAGGGGTGCAGCCCCAAATGAGACATCTGTGCCACCATTGTGTCCTCATAGATCTACATCTGATCGGAGCTTGGGGGCTCAAGCTGCATAAACAAAACAGTCCATTTCACAATGTACAGGTCTCAGTGTGAAGGAGGCCTATTTACATCTGACATTTCCAAAACGCGCCACAGAGTGCACAGAAAACACTGGTATTGCGCCTCACGTAGGAGCTGCAAGTAGTACTAAGATTGCCCACCCTGCACAGCCAGGCACACCGAATTTCCACAGCCACACTTGAGTCAGTGAACAGTCCACTACTTTGTTTTTGTATTTTATTGAGAGAATTTAACTTGGATGGGGATAGGGGTATTACGGGATGCCCATTTGACTTCAGAAAAACTCTTCAGGGACAAGCTTTCCTATACACAGTCTATGTACAGTGCCTTACAAAAGTATTCACCCCCCTTGGCTTTTTACCTATTTTATTACATTACAGCCTTTAGTTCAATGTTTTTTTTTTTAATCTGAATTATATGTGATGGATCAGAACACAATAGTCTAAGTTGGTAAGGTAAAATTAGAAAAATATATTACATAAAACTATTTTTCAGAAATAAAAAAACTGATAAATTAGCATGTGCGTATGCATTCACCCCCTTTGTTATGAAGCCCATAAAAAGCTCTGGTGCAACCAATTACCTTCAGAAGTCACATAATTAGTGAAATGATGTCCACCTGTGTGCAATCTAAGTGTCACATGATCTGTCATTACATATACACACACACACACACACACACACACCTTTTTGAAAGGCCCCAGTGGCTGCAACACCTAAGCAAGAGGTACCACTAATCAAACACTGCCATGAAGACCAAGGAAGGCGCCAAACAAGTAAGGGACAATGTTGTTGAGACGTACAAGTCAGGGTTAGGTTATATAAAAAAAAAAAAAAAAAATCCAAATCTTTGATGATCTCTGGGAGCACCATCAAATCAATCATAACCAAATGGAAAGAACATGGCACAACAGCAACCCTGCCAAGAGACGGCCGCACACCAAAACCCACGGACCGGGCAAGGAGGGCGTTAATCAGAGAGGCAGCACAGAGACCTAAGGTAACCCTGGAGGAGCTGCAGAGTTCCACAGCAGAGACTGTAGTATCTGTACATAGGACGACCATAAGCCGTACGCTCCATAGAGTTGGGCTTTTTGGCAGAGTGGCCAGAAGAAAGCTATTACTTTCAGCAAAAAACAAAATGGCACGTTCTGAATTTGCGAAAAGGCATGTGGGAGACTCCCAAAATATATGGAGGAAAGTGCTCTGGTCTGATGACTAAAATGTAACTTTTTGGCCAAAGAAAATGCTATGTATGATGTAAACCCAACACATCACCCAAAGAACACCATCCCCACAGTGAAACATGGTAGAATTATAATGCTGTGGGGATGTTTTTCAGCAGTTGGGATTGGGAAACTGGTCGGGGTTGAGGGAAAGATGGATGGTGCTAAATACAGGGATATTCTTGAGCAAAACCTGTACCACTGTGTGATTTGAGCATAGGGTGGAGGTTCACCTTCCAGCAGGACAATGACCCCAAACACACTGCTAAAGCAACACTTGAGTGGTCTAAGGGGAAACATGTAAATGTGTTGGAATGGCCTGGTCAAAGCCCAGACCTCAATCCAATCGAAAATCTGTGGTCAGATTTAAAGATTGCTGTTCACAAGCGCAAACCATCCAACTTGAATGAGCTAGAGCAGTTTTGCAAGGAGGAATGGGCAAAAATCACGGTGGTAAGCTCATAGAGACTTATCCAAAGCGACTTGGAGCTGTGATAGCCACAAAAGGTGGCTCTACAAAGTACTAACTTTAGGGGGGTCAATAGTTATGCACATTGACGTGTTCTGTTATTTTGTCCTATTTTTTTTTATTCGGAAGCAAACAAACAAAAAAACAAAACACATTTTCAAAGTTGTGGGCATGTTCTGTAAATTAAATGATGCAAATCCTCAAACAATCCATGTTAATTCCAGGTTGTGAAGCAACCAAACACAAAAAAATGCCAAGGGGGGTGAATACTTTTGCAAGGCACTGTACACTCCTCTTCTGCCTCCAGCACTCACTTGCAAAAGGAACAGACTCAGCTGGGACACCTTCAGTGGATCTTGCAAAAGCACGAGCCCTTTACAAGCAGGGACCCCGGGACCCTTTAGTTGTGTAGCAAAGTCCAGAGTCCAGCTTACATCCCTGTGGCCACTGATCCCAGCACCACCTCAAGGGCCACACCGGACAGCCTCCTCTGCACTGCTTATTCTTCCACTGGACTGCCCCTTGCTGGCCTGACCCATAAGTGTTTATAAAAAAGGTACCCACCCCCTGCAAGCCTGTCTACTGGGGATAGGCTGGGGCCAGCATCAATACTTCAGGCAGCTCCTACTAAAATCCACCCTCTACTTCTGGAAGCTTCTCCAAGGCTCTAGAGAGCAGGGGGAGTGATCAGAGATGCTGCCTGCTGAGTCACTCAGCCCTGACCCAGATTTGGCAGCCAAGCCGAAATGTACCTACTTAAACAACTATGTACACTAGCTAGAGGGCGCTACACATGCATTTTGCCATGCCGAAATCCAGGTCACACTTGCAGTGCTATTAAGTGTTAAAAGCATAAGTAACAGGTGCGTACTTGCAGCGCATATTGTCATGATACAAATGCACCTAAACACGTGGCGAAAAAGGAAAATTGCATAATTTATAGCTTGCTTTAGTTTTTACAGCTTCTGGTTATGTTAAAAGGACAGTATATAGCTCAAATAAATTTTGGGCAAAAGTCAGTTTCACCCTCACTATTACAGTAATATAGGGTGTTTTTACCTTGTCTCAGCTTATGATTGCAGCAGCAAGGGTTAAAATTACTTGTGCTGGCAGCACAAAGGAGAGTCAGACCGCGTTTTGCTCAAGCAAAGCATTGGCTGGACTATTCAGTGAGTCGCTAAGCCCCCCCCCCCTTCACAGAACGATACCACTGTTGATTAGAGTAGCGTCCAGGGAAGGGGAGGAAAGGGGTCAGGCCACTGGTGCGTGTGTAAAAATCTGCCATCTGATTCTCCTATGTGCTGCCAGAACAGGGGATTTTAAATTTGCTGCAGCCATCACCATCCACTCCACCACATGGGAAAAGCCATGCATTTTCTTTAATTTTTTTCAATGAATACAAGAAGTTCTCTGATTTTCCAATGTGAAGAGGATGGACAGATAACATCACGATCTCTGACCATGGCCAATTGCAGAACACCTCGCACTTACTAAAATAGATACAAGGCTTCTCTTGAGCAGTGGAGGTGCAGACGCTCCATGGTTAGTGCACAAAGGGGAAGTCGCTTGAGCAACCGCCAGAAGGGGATGCTGCTTAAAGCGGGATTCCGGCCGTAAAAAAAAAAAAAAAAAAAAAATTTAAAAAGTCAGCGGCTACAAACACTGTAGCTGCTGACTGTACTTTCCTGTCCTGGGTGCCCGCGATATCGGCCGCCCGAGGCCGACCCGTCCCTCGGCTCCCGGCACCGCCATCCTAGGTAAGGGAAACAGGCAGTGGAGCCTTGCGGCTTCACTGCCAGTTTCCTACTGCGCACGCGTGAGCGGCGCGGCGCTCTGTGAATGGCCCCGTGGTGTTCTGGGAACACACACAGTTCCCAGAAGGAAACGGGGCTGCTCACCAAGGAGCGGAACACGCCGCGGAAAAGGGAGAGGCAGATTAGGAAGACTGCCTAGCAACAAGGGTTTAGGTAAGTTTAAAAAAATTTTTTTTTTTAGGATTTTTGGTGAATTTTTTTTCAGGGTGGCCCTCCACTTTAATGTAGAGTAGGCTACAACAGTGAATTACAGCTTCACCATAGGCCACACAAAAAAGGTGGCATCTAGAGAATTTATTTGAGCCCAAGCTCCAATTTGCCAAGTTTGGCTTAAATTTGTACCCAAAGAAGGGAAGCAGGGAGACCTAGATAGGCAGTTCATTTACCTCTAGTCATAAAAATCCAGAGTCCTGGCCTATCCATCCCGGTGCCCAGGTTGTCATCGGAAGGTTCAAGTTGCCATTTTGCCTCGGAACCACCTGGCTGCATGCCCAAGAAGAACAAATCAGGTCACAAAATGGCCGATTAATGTTTGTACAGGTGACAAACAAACTTTAAATAGTGCAGTTGGTGTGATTCACCTAAGTAGAAACTTGTCAGACAGAATTTTAGGCCCGTGACACTGGAGTCAGTAGGCAGAGGCTTCTCATCTCAGCTGCGATCTTCAGGCTAGCACATGTCAGGTCACGTCCAGATAAACATCCCGAGCCTAGCTATGCAGAAACTGAACGTCTACGTCCCGAGAGAAGAGCAGGAAACGATGGGAGATGACAACATGAGACGAAACCCGTGCAATGAGGAATATATAGAATACACGCCTTGCGCATAAGGTCTATGGCTCTTCCTGTACAAGCAGAGCATTGCGACATCAGGACCTGCTGTTTATATCATCTGAATCATAGCAATCTGCCAACACCCACTATACCCCACTCACATTCACTAGAGCTTCAGATAAAAGGTTGCTGGCACATTTTGCAGTGGGCATACCATTTTGTGGCGCCCGTTGAACCATAATTTTGTTCATAAATCACATGGTACCTCCTCCAATGAACGTCCTTCACCACCTGACCTCTCAGTGTATGTGGTTTTAAACGAAGGCAAAACTTGAGTTGTCCACTTAGATTTTTTTTTCTTGTGCTCAAAGTAACTTTATATTATTTTTGGATTACAGCATTTTGATTCAAAGTATCTAATTCTTTGGGGTTTTTTTTAACAGGTAAAAAGTTAAACTGTCTTTTTGGATAGTAACAGAAAATACTTGCAGCATGCATCAATTTTAATTGTGGGTCTCAGGGTTCAATCATGGTATTAAAAAAAAAAAAAAAAAATAGATTTACTGTTAATTATTGGTTTTGTGTTTGTGGGTTATTGTGGGGCACCTGAAGTTTTAATTTCCAATACTGTTTTGGAGTCAGGGTGGTCTCCTATTTTTTGGCATTCTCTTTTCCCCTCTCTCCCCCACCCCTTTTTGTTGTCAGAAATTTTTTGAGTTTGAGACTGGTTTTCCCAGTGCAGCCGTTTGCCTACTGAGTTACGGTATTTAAGGACATTCACCTTTTTCTCCTTCAACCCCTGTGTGGTCATTTTTGCTGTGTGCTTTGGATCATTGTCATGTTGGAAGGCAAACCCTCTTCCCATTGACAACTTTCTGGCAGGGGGCAGCAAATTTTCCTCAAGAATTAGACGGCATTTTGCCCCATCCATTTTTTTTTCCTTCTATCCTGACAAGTGCTCCAGTCCATAACAGAATATTTCCACCTCCATTCTTTACTGTAGGAATGATGTTATTTGGATGGTGAGCTGTATTGGATTTCCGCCAAACAGATCGTTTGGTGTTGAGGCCAAATAATTCAATTTTAGTCTCATCTGACCATCTTAAAAAATACACCTTGAAGATTTTGAGGCCACATGGAAAAAGAAAGAAAAAGAAGTGTGTTAGCACACACACACACACTAAAACTATGAAATAAAATTTCAGCATTTTATAACCCATGTGTGTGACCCTCAGAGACTGACTTTATAACAATCGAATCCAATAGCTAACTGCATCATTTATGTTCTTCATCTTCTACACCAGTGATCTCCAAATTGCAGCCCAGGAGCCAGATGTGGCCCTTTGCTTGTCTTTATCCGGCCCTTGGGGCACCATTCCTCTCCACTGACACCATTGATGAGGCACTATTCCTTCCACTGATGCTTATGGTATAAAATACAGTGACGTTTTTCTTAAGAAATAACAAGTTTAAAATAAAAATAAAAAAGTATTGTTACTGTATGTGTGTTTTTTTTTTTTTTTGATACAAGATAAACTAAGGCAACCCTTAAAAAGTGTTCATGCACATCTGCAAAAACAAACAAAAAAAAGGTGAGTATAAAAAGGGATTTAAAGCATAAACACCGGGAAGAATATAAAAAGTTATCAAATGATTAGACCTAAGCTGATATAGCTACCCAGCCCCCCCCACCTGCACAGCCATTCACTGGGAAGACCAGTGTGCTGCTGTGTCCACTCTCCCAGCTCCCTATGCAGCTGAAAACAGAGGGAATGCGATCACTTCTAAAAAAAAAAAATATATATATATATATATATATATATATATAAATAATAATAATAATAATAATAATAATAATGGGGAAAAAAAAAGTAGTGGTGCACTGAAATTTCAGCCGCTGAAACATATTGGCCAAAAACAGTTTTCTGCATAGGGCCGAAAGAGAAAAGGTTGCGATAATGGAGCCAAAAAGGGGGGGGGGGGTCCGCCCTGGGTGCCGCCCGTTGCAGGGGTGTCATTATGGCGGCTCAGAATCCTCCCCTCTCTTCTCCTTCCTCTCACAGAGCTGCAATCTCCATGTGTCACGAAGCTGGATTTGAATTGCCCGGGCCGCAGTAACAATGTCCCGCCTCCTGTGATGGACGGCACACTGATCCATTGAGTCAGCGTGACGTGATCACAGGAGGCGGGACATTGTTACTGCGGCCCGGACAATTCAAACTTAGCTCCGTGAAACAGCAGATCGCCGCTCTGATCCAGACACTGGAAAGGCTGCATTCATCTCTTGTATCATTTCAGCAGTCTCGGACCATCTCCTGTATCATGTCTGCTAGAGGTGCACCAAATGGAAATTTTGCCAATGCTACTAGCAGTGTGTTTAAGTCAGAGACCGAGGACACGGTGCAAGACATGGTCAGAGACCGAGGACACGGTGCAAGACATGGTCAGAGACCGAGGACACGGTGCAAGACATGGTCAGAGACCGAGGACACGGTGCAAGACATGGTCAGAGACCGAGGACACGGTGCAAGACATGGTCAGAGACCGAGGACACGGTGCAAGACATGGTCAGAGACCGAGGACACGGTGCAAGACATGGTCAGAGACCGAGGACACGGTGCAAGACATGGTCAGAGACCGAGGACACGGTGCAAGACATGGTCAGAGACCGAGGACACGGTGCAAGACATGGTCAGAGACCGAGGACACGGTGCAAGACATGGTCAGAGACCGAGGACACGGCGCAAGACATGGTCAGAGACCGAGGGCGCGGCGCAAGACATGGTCAGAGACCGAGGACGCGGCGCAAGACATGGTCAGAGACCGATGACGCGGCGCAAGACATGGTCAGAGACCGAGGACGCGGTGCAAGACATGGTCAGAGACCGAGGACGCGGTGCAAGACATGGTCAGAGACCGAGGACACGGTGCAAGACATGGTCAGAGACCGAGGACACGGTGCAAGACATGGTCAGAGACCGAGGACACGGTGCAAGACATGGTCAGAGACCGAGGACACGGTGCAAGACATGGTCAGAGACCGCAAATTGCATTTTTCTTGAGCTTTTCTCGCACTAAATGGTGCCAATAATGGGCAACAAAAAATTCATATTAAATATAAAATTGATGATATTAATTAAAAAAGGTCGAATTATATATAAAAATATAAATATTTTTTAAAAACTGCCATTTTCGGCAACATGCATCCTGCATTTTCGTTACCAAAATTTCCATTCGGTGCACCCTAAAAAAAAAAAAAAAAAAAAAAAAAAAAAGAAGTATTAAAAAAATATTATAATGTAAACATAAAATGTTTTGCCTGTCATTTATATTTAAACTGAATGGGTTGTTTTGCAGGGTGAGGGTTCACATATACTTTAAGACTGTTCTGCACACAGCAGGGCTGCAGCAGTGTAAAGGCAGCTATAAACAGCTGTACAAAGCTAGGTTACAGTGGTTCTAAAGGCAGAAGTTTTTTTTTTATCTTATATAAAAAAACATTTGTGCAGCAGCTCCCCTCAGCCCATCTCAATTCAAGCAATGTGCACAAAAGCCACAAAGTACGGGGACCCTTCCTCCTCATTGGCTGAGACAGCAGCAGGTGCCATTGGCTCCCATTACTGTCAATCAAAGTCATTGAGCGAATGAGGAGAGAGGGGGCAGGGCTTAGCGATGGCTGCATGTCTGAATGGACACACAGAACCAGCGGCTCGGCTCGGGTGCACCCATAGCAAGCTGCTTGCTGTGGGGGCACTCCGCAGCAGGGAGGGGTCAGGAGCGCCAGCGACGGACCTGGGAAGAGGAGGATCGGAGCTGCTCTGTGCAAAACCTCTGCACAGAGCAGGTAAGTATATAACAGGTTTATTCTTTTTTTTGTTTAAAAACACAAGACTTTAATATCACTTTATGGTAGGAGTAGAGATTTTTTTTATATAGGTTTGTACATTTTGTGCCTGCGTTGCTGCCGCTGATTGCACATCAATGTTTACATCTCCCCTCGAGAGTGAATCAGTCATGCGGTGGTGGCGCAGGCACAGAATGACTGAAGATTGGAGGTCGTTCTGCTCCTGCGCTGCCACTTGCACAGTGCTGAGATCTACAGGTAAGCTCTGAATCTGCTAGGCAGCAGCCCACATGGTCTGTTTTAGATATGTGTGGGTCAATTCGTACCGAATTGAACTGCGGACAAATTTCTCATTATTCTGAAATTTAGAGGTATCTGAATAACAATAGTAATGAATCAGAAATAAATCCAAATTTCAGGTGAAATTTGAATCAAATTCGAACACCCGAAGAGAATAAAATAGAAGATAAAAGGAATAGAATAGAAAATAAAAGAGAGAGGGAGAAGGAATAAAACTAAGGAGAGGGGGAAAGTGAAGGGAGTGGGGTGGGGGGAGAAGGAATATCAGGAAGATTGTTAAGAATGTTTAATCTATTTGTTTTGTTTTTTTTTCTATTTACAAAATAGATATAAAAGACATTTAAAAAAAAAAAAAAAAAAAAAAAAAAGGGAATAGGAAATTAAAAGAACAGAACAGAACAAAATAAAATAGACTAGAATAGAAAGAATTAGAGGTGCACCTCATGGAAATTTTGGTGCCAAAACAGACAATGCAGGATGCACTTGGACGAAAACCAAAAAAAGACAGTTTTAAAAAAATATTTATATTTTTTATATATAAAACTGCATAATATGCCACTTTTTTAAAATCATCATCAATTGAAATGAATATGAAAAACCTATTGTCAGCTATTATTGGCACCTTAAGCGCAAGAAAAGCTTTAAGAAAAATGTATCCCATAAATGTATGTCTTCACACTGGTCCGTTGCACTTTCGGTGTGGTATTAAAAATCTTGCTTGCTGCATTTTTTTTTTCTGAACAAAAAACACATTGAAAACACAGCAAGAACCCATCATTAACGCACCCGTAACATTTTTGATGTGGTTTTTGAGTCACATGACCTATGAAAAAAATAAAAAACACCATAAGCACAGCAAAATCGCAGTAAAATTGTGTGCGTTTTCGGTGCCACTGTCAACAACTTTTTCTTTTATCGGCCGAATGCCAAAAACAACCATTTTCAGCTGAACTGTTTTGGCGGCTGAAATTTCAGTGCATCGCTATAGGAAGAATATAATCATCTTCTGAAATTCGCATTTATAATAGAATAAATTTGAATAGAATAGAATAGAAAGAATAACAGTTTTCCAAAATTCAAATAGACTATAATAGAAAAAGAAAGAACAGAATAGAAAAAAAAAAAAAAGTGAAAAAATAATATTAGAACAGAAAAAAAAACAAAACAAAACAAAAAACAAAACAAACCACACACAACACAGTAGCATAGAAAGGAAAAGAAAGAATATACCCATCTTCCAAAATTCGAATAGAATAAATTTGGATGGAATTCGATTCAAATTAAATTTAAAAAATTCTAATCAATTGTAATAACTTAATTTAACTAAACAAATGTATGTAAACAGCAAATGGAAACAAATTTTTCGTTCTGCACCGTTTAGTCTGTTTATGATGTACGCATGTAAACATTAGTGCAAAGGTTTCTATGTGTACAGTGTAAAATAAGGTCCAAATCAGACCTGGAACACAAATTTTTCTTGTTTTTAAAGTTGCTGTGGAGCAAAATGGAGCAGTGCGAACGGCCCATAGAATGCAATACTGCTGTGATTTGATCGGTATACATTACGGATCTGAACGCAGCTTATTGTACACCCATATATATGAGCCATTAGGCTTCATTCACACGGGCATATATGCATTCTCCGCACACAACACAGGTTCTTGCTGGCAGAGCTAGCATAAGACCCTACATAAAGTTTGCACCTAAAATACTCACCTTTAGGGCTCATTCAGAGGAGAGCTGTGCGTCTTCCGTTTAGATCCGCTTTTTGCTGCCTCCGCGTTACACAGTGTCTGTGCATCTGCATCCAGCACGTCAAATTTTGATATGCGGCTGTCCGTGCAGCCGCTGCATCCACATCCATGGGCTGCCTGCATGCAGCTCCGAGGTGGATACAGAAGTAGCAAAAAGCGGCTCAGCGCCCATCTGAATGAGTCCTTAGTCATGTACAATCATATTTACTTGACACGTGTACATGCATAAATCCCACAGTACTTTTTTTCGTGTACATGCATAAATCCCACAGTACTTTTTTTCGTGTACATGCATAAATCCCACAGTACTTTTTTTCGTATGCCGCCAAACGAGACGCACATTTCGGTTTGCAGATGCAGCGGCGTAAAGGGCTCCACCAATTGCTATAGTGCTAGGTTTAAATGCATACAAAACTATACACTCTATGCTTTTAAATGCGGCATTTTAACCAGGCCACGCATTATGCAATTTTCATTCCTTTAACCACGGTTTGCGAAAAAGAAAATTGCTCGATTTCCCCATTTCCACAGTCAGTGTTGATGGGGGGGGGGATCCGTCCTCCAGAGCTTTTGTATTCTGAGAGCGGGGAGCCTTCCCAGCCAGCAGAACACAAATGATTAATGCTAGCGGCTATATCGGCTGGCAGAGATCTAAAAATAAATAAAAATAAACCAAATAAAAACACACACAGAGTACTGAATTTGATTGATGGATCAACTGCAGTGCAACCAGACTGCCCATAGATGGATTGAAATTCAGCTGGTCCCTGCTGAACTGGCCAAAATTTGGATCCATGTATGGCCGGACTTTTATTTTTTTTTTTTTTTGAATAAAGCGGGATACGGGCCAGCAATTTTTTTTTTAAAGTCAGCAGCTACAAACACTGTAGATGCTGACTTTAAATAAGTACACTTACCTGTCCTGGGTGCCCGCAATGTCGGCTGCCCGGGGCCGACTCGTCCCTCGACTCCCGGCACCGCCATCCTAGGTTAAGGGAAATAGGCAGGGGAGCCTTGCGGCTCCACTTGGAGCTCCTGCTGACAGAATGGGGCTTCAGAGGACAACGCAGTCTGGTGAGGCTCATGTGGGAGCACGGGCACAGGACGGTATAAGGATGTGCCATCATCAGGCTTTTTTATTTTTTATTTTTTAAAAACACACACACACACACACACACACACACACACACACACACACCTTGTTCTAGAAGCCCCAAACAGTCCAACCCAAGTTTTGATTTTTAAGAAAGTTGAGCACAGGAATAACCCTCAGGGTGCAAAAACATTGGTAGTGATTAGAGCTCGTTTACCTGCATTTTTCCACGCAAAAAAATTTTTTAAAAATCCAGGTCACAACTAGGGCACACAAGAAATGATTGTTTCACACCACAGCAAGTCTGTCTTTACCGCAGAGCAACAAACTTCAAATAAAGTTGGAAAAAAAAAAAACACACACACACACACCACTGCCAGAGCCAGTGTATCGTCACATATGGCGACCCATCACATCTGGCTACCCATTGGCGTGATGCCGCCACATGTTTACCAACACTTTTACGACAAAACAGTACACTAAAACCGTCAGACAGTGTGACGGAAGTGACGTTAAACTGCGCTTGCGCAGTTACTATGTGGCTCCACCCCTAAGTCCAGGTTCAAGCCCCACCATCCAAGTGGACATAGAGTTAGATTATAATTATGCCAAGCGAGGCCGTGCCCAAAGCGTGCCCGCGAGGGGCCCTGTTGCAAAGTGGTGCCTTACAATCAATAATTATACAGAAGAAGAGCTTATCTGTGACGTCACTTCCGTTACATTATCTGACGGTTTCACTGCTCCGTATTGTCGCAAAAACTTTTGGAACGCATACCGGCAAGTTACGCATGCGCAGTGCGAAATTTCTCAGCGGATCGTCACTTCCGTAGCCAAATGCGATGGGTCGCCATATGTGACCAAACACCAGCACATACAGTTAGTACACCATGGGGGAGATTTACTAAAACTGGTGCACTCAGAATCTGGTGCAGCCAGCTTCTAAAGTCGGCTTGTTCAATTAAAAGGGTTGTAAACCCTCATGATTTTTCACCTTAATGCATCCTATGCATTAAGGTGAAAAAACTGGCAGTGACCGGCCCCCCAACATCCCCCCCCCCCCCCGTTTTACTTTATTCCCACGCCGGAGATGTGCTGTCCCTCTCTGCGCGGGGTCCCAGCTCCTGATTGGATAAATTGATAGCAGCGCAACTACTGGCTCCCGTTGCTGTCAATCAAATCCAATGACTTGGCCACCGGGGGGGAGGGGGGGGGGGAGGGGCCGAGTCAGGCATTCGGGTCTATGGACGCCAAATGCTGGACCCGGGAGCGCACCCGTAAGGTAAAGCGCTTCTCCTAAAGGGGTTATCTGATGTGAGGAGGAGCCGCGAGATCCGCCGAGGGACCCCAGAGGAGGAGGATCGGGGCCACTCTGTGCAAAACGAACTGCACAGTGGAGGCAAAGTATAACAAATTTTTTTTTATTATTATTATTTAAAATAACAACGAGCCTTTACAATCACTTTAAGCTTTGACCAAAAAAAAATAAATAAACACACATAACACATGTGTGACCAAGACCACGAAAAAGAATACATCACTTCTGAAGTTGTATTCGGTAGTATAGGAATTTTCCTAATCTTAGTGACCTACTGGTTTTTCGATACAAGACTAACAAAAAAAACGAAAAAAAAAAAAAAACAACAAAACACACACACGCCAGGGTGATCATTTGTCCGATTTTCTCATCATTGTGTATTTGCCATACACTATACAAAAAAAAAAAAAAAAAAAAAAAATCGGCCAAACCCATTTTCAAAAAACGAACATCCGTGAGAGCAAACCATAGTGCCATCATGTAATGACCGATAAATTGTCCAGTGAACAAAAATGAATCCATTTTTTGTTCATTTTTTTACATATTCCTAGTGCAAACACATTAACCTTTCAATCTATCGTTCGTTCGAAAATTTCCAAACTTGTCCTTCGTTTTTTTTCGGCTCAAAAATGTCCCAATGATTTTCAATTGTGCCCATTAACTGGCCAAAAAGAAACGAATTTCGGCCGATTTTTCGTATAGTGTATGGCCAGCATAAGGATCATTTTCAAGTGTAGGACTGGGCAAACACAGGTGATTTGTGTTCACTCGATTAGTCGTTCACGACTGCTGCACATATATAGCGATGCATTTTTAGTGCATTTTGCAGATTTGCACTACAGTCCATTTAACATGGTTTCCTATGGAACACGTTCTGTAATGCAAATCTGCAAATTGCAAAAAGCACTAAAAATGCCTAAGTGTGGATCAGGCCTAAGGCTTGGTTCACACCTCCGCATTTTTAGCGCATTTTCAGTTTTGCAGAAAAACACTACAGTCCATTTAACATGGTTTCCTAAGGCTGTAGTTCACATCTGTGCATTTTATGGGCCAGGGACTTTTCTAGTGTTTGGTTCCATAGACTTTATTGGATCAAAAAACCTGTATTGAAAAATGGAAACTGCAACCTGCATAGGTGTGAACCAGGCCTAAGGCTCGATTCACATCTATGCATGTTGCCTTTGAGCATTTCTGCAGTGTTTTTTGCGGTGCTCGCCGTGTTTTTGAACAGCGTTTTTGCCGCTTTTTTTTTTTTTTTTTTATACTGTATACAGTGTAAAAAAAAAACAAAAAAAAAAAACGCAAAATGCGTCAAAAACACCGCAAAAACGCTGTACTTGTGTTTTTGATGCTGGTCCATTGAATTCTATTACATGCAAAACGCTGCATTTTGCATGAAAAAAAAAAAAAAAGTCCCTGACCCTTTCCAAAAACGCAGAGGCACAAAAATGCATTGATGTCCATCGGAACCCATGTTAAAAAATTCCCATGCATTTCTGCAAAATGCATCAAAAAACACATTAGTGTGAATGGAGCCTTAGAGCATTGTTCCCTATGCACAGCATAATTTGGCGATTTTAGTAACACGACAATACGAAAAATAAGCCATATGCGCTAATCCACAACAAGCGTCAGCAGACAACTAAATAGAAAAGGTAAATGTGTATTTCTGCTCGGTCCGTTCTCTACTCCCAACACCTCTGCCAGATCCTATATGACGGCCTGACCATTTAAATCAATATGGCGTTGCCCGTCTAACTGAACCCCTCAAAGTCCTTTGCAAAAACAAAAATGTGTTACCAAGTTATGCTTAGAGTAGGGTTGCCACTTTTTTTTCTTCAAGCCGAACACTTTAGAAGCACACAGTCTTTTTTTTGTTTAGTTTGTTTTTGTCTACACTATAGGATTGCAACAGACCTGGGGCACCTTTGGGCACTCGAAAGAATAGTAATGTGGCAACATAGTGCCCCCTCACCCTCCTGTCAGGCCCTTTTCTGAGCCACATTCCTGTCTGAATAATGTGTCCGGGTTTCAGGCGGACCAAAACCCGGACTGTCCGGGTGCATCATGGACAGGTGGCAGCCCTAACTTAGGAGGGATAAACAGTTCCGTTTGGTATCTATAGAAAGTATACTGCTTAGACCAGAGTTCATTTATAAAAATGCCCATAATGTGTAGAGCAGACCCAAAGGGGAGTTGGATCAGCAAACAAAACAAGTGGCGATAGTGCCATTAAACAAGGCAGGCCTGTGCCTATATAGAGAAAAGAGATGGGTTTTCCTTGTATTACTGGACATACACATTTTCCCCCCATCATTAGTGGAAATAAGGTCATCACATGTTAGCTTATTAGGAAACGATCAGGTGCAGACCAAGAATGTGGTCTGTGTAGATGTAAAAAAAATAACAGACAGACAGACAGACAGACAGACAGACAGACAGACAGACAGACAGACAGACAAACTTTGGGTAGGTTGCTGCCTTTTCTTTGTCCTTGCTGGAATGGTGTCAAGGTGGACTCCCTGTTCTCCACCGATATCCATTAACATAAACGTAGGGAAGCGTTCTCCAATGCAAATATATTTACTGAATCTTCAAATCAATTGCTGCAATTGATGTACATGACGACTTTGACGATTTGAAGATTCAGTAAATATATTTGCATTGGAGAACGTTTCCCTACGTTTATGTTAATGGATATCGGTGGAGAACAGGGAGTCCACCTTGACACCATTCCAGTCTAACAGCAAGGACAAAGAAAAGGCAGCAACCCACCCAAAGTTTGTGTGTATATATGAGAGATTATATATACACATATATATATATATATATATATATATATATATATACACATACATACATACATACATACACTTTTTTTTTTTTTTTCCCACACACTCATCCATAACTTGTATGTCCAGGACATCTCACAAATGTTCATTTGAATTGAGACCTTGAGAATTAAGGCCAAGTCAACAACTCAAACTCGTTGACTTCCTCAAACCATTCTTGAACCATTTTTGCAGCGTGTCAGGGCACGTTATCTGCTGAAAGAGGCCACAGCCATCAGGGAATACGGTATCCAATAAGGACTGTACTTGTTCAGCAACAATGTTTTAGGTAGGCGATACAGGTCAAAAGGAACATCAACATGAATGGTGGGACCCAAGGTTTCCTAGCAGAATATTGCCCAAAGCATCACACTGCCCCTGCCAGCTTGCCTTCTTCCCATACTGCATCCTGGTGCCACCTCTTCACCAGGTAAGTGACACACACCCTCGGCTGTCCAAATGATGTAAAAGAAAAATGTGATCCATCAGATCAGGCCCCCTCCTGCCATTGCTTTGTGGCCCAGTTATGATGGTCATGTGCCCATTGTAGGAGCTTTTGGCTGTGGACACGGGTCAGCATGGAGCACCCTGACCGGTCTGCGGCTACACAGCCCACACAGAAACTGTAATAACAATTTTTTCTGCTTTCGACACCAGCCTTAGGGACAACATGTTTACTTGCTGCTTCAAATATCCAAATGACTTTCAGATGCCATAGTAATGAGATAATCAATGTTATTCACTTTACCCGTCAGTCTTCTATTTTTATGGCTGATCGGTGTATACACACAGAGTATATCTACACTCACCGGCCACTTTATTAGGTACACCTGTTCAATTGCTCGGGAACACAAATTGCTAATCAGCCAATCACAGGACAGCAACTCAATACATTTTAGGCATCTAGACGTGGTGAAGACGACTTGTTGAAATTAAAACTGAGCATCAGAACGGGGAAGAAAGGGGATTTAGGTGGCTTTGAACGTGGTATGCTTGTTGGTGCCAGAAGGGCTGGTCTGAGGATTTCAAAAACTGCTGATCTACTGGGATTTTCATGCACAACCATCTCTCGAGTGTACAGAGAATGGTCCGAAAAAAAAAAAAAGGAAATATCCAGTGAGCGGCAGTTGTGTGGAGGAAAATGCCTTGTTGATGTCAAAGGATAATGGGCAGACTGGATTGAGATAATAGAAAGGCAACAGTAATTCAAACAACCACGATTTACAACCAAGGTATGCAGAATACCATCTCTGAATGCACAACACATCGAACCTTGAAGCAGATGGGCTACAGCAGCAGAAGGCCACACCGGGTGCCACTCCTGTCAGCTAACAGCAGGAAACAGACTACAATTCACACAGGCTCACCAAAATTGGACAATTGAAGATTGGAAAAACATTGCCTGGTCTGAGGAGTCTTGATTTCAGCTGGGACATTCAGATGGTCGGGTCAGAATTTGGTGTAAACAAGATGAAAGCCTGGATCCATCCTGTCTTGTATCCACGGTTCAGGCTGGTGGTGGTGTAATGGTGTGGGGGATATTTTCTTGGCACACTTTGGGCCCCTTAATACCAAATGAGCATCGTATAAACACCACGGCCTACCTGAGTATTGTTGCTGACCATGTCCATCCCTTTATGACTACAGTGTCCCCATCTTCTGATGTCTCCTTCCAGCAGGATAATGCACCATGTCACAAAGCTCCAATCATCCCACCACTGGACAATGAGGTCCCTGTACTCCAATGGTCTCCACAGTCACCAGATCTCATCCAATAGAGCACCTTTGGGATGTGGTGGAATGGAAGATTGGCATCATGGATGTGCAGCTGACAAATCTACAGCAACTGCCTGATGATATCATGTCACTATGGACCAAAATCTCTGAGGAATGTTTCCAACACCTTGTTGAATCTATGCCACGAAGAATTAAGGCAGTTCTGAAGGCAAAAGGGGGTCCAACCCGATACTAGCAAGGTGTACCTAATAAAGTGGCCGGTGAGTGTACATCGGATGCGCAGTCATTACTCAAATCACAAAACTCTGCACAGTCATTACATAAACCCACACAACTTGCTTTACAGAATGTATACAAATGTGTCAGATCACATTGAAACAATGTTTCCAGGTGCAGGAAAGACACATTTGTATGGAATGAGATTGTTGAATCATCTTTGGAAGAGAAACAATATATGCATAATAATTAAATCTTTTTTTAGATATAAAAAAATAACATTAAAAAATAAATAAAGGAATTATGGGTTACAATTAATTGCATTTATTATTAAACGCAACTAGAGTAACTAAGTAAATTTCACCAGGCGGACATTCAGGTGTCCCGTTTTTACACGTGCATCCAGGAATAGACATCAAAAAGATGACCTCATCAGTCGGCTTCTGCTCATTCACCGTACAATCACTGACTGGGCTTTGAAAACTTCAGAACCGGATGGACAGAAATACAAATCCTTTGGCAGTTAAAACGGTTTCTATACTTGCATTTCATTTGTGTATTTTGCCAGTTTAAAGTAAAATAGCTGAACTATTTCAGCAACACAGATTGGGCTGTCTGGAAACATCAGCTGCAGGCCCGGTACACATCAGCGTGTTTCCGAAAGCATGACAAAACCGCACAGAAAATGTTCGCTTTGCACATTTTGGTAAATGTGCAGCAAATGCATCATCACATGTACTATTAATTACAATGTCACTCTAAGCATGGGCCGCAGGTGCGCGTTTGCCGCATGGTAAAGGCACTAAAAATGCTCAGTATAAAAAGAGTGCCACACTCCATGCCAAAAAACGGTTTAGGCTCTGTTTCCACTATTGCGAGCTGTGGTGCGACTTGACACATGTGAAGTCGCATGACAAGTCAAAACCCATGTATTTCAAAAGGTCCCCGTGCGACTCCAAAAAAAGTTTTTTGTACTACTTTGTTCCAACTTCGGTGCGACTTGTTCTCCCATGGTTCACAACAGTCCATGACATTGCATCAAAAATCGCACTGCAAATCGCGCGACTTTGGGGGTCGCAATCGTGGAAACCTAGCCTTAGAACTTCTTTGGGGCGCTTGTGGGTAGGGCAGCCCATTCAAGTGAATGGGCTGCCCTATGTACAAAGAGTAGAAACACAAAAAAAAGTAGTAAAAAAAAAAACAAAAAACAAAAATGCAGGAATGCAAGTTCCCGCTACCCTTAGATGTGAATGGGGCCTAAGTACTCTCTTTCCTGCAGATTCGTATGACCTTCCTTATGTAAATCAACAATACTGTGAAATCTCTACAGAGTGATGTCTTATATCCACCAATAGTTCAAGTCAGGAGAGAAATACCTCTCAGATTATGATCAGTACACAGTGGGGAGCGCAGCACAACCCAAGCTGGATCAGAAGCCAGAGCTCACAATAGTATTTTGGCTGCACACCAAACACTACATATGTCAGCAAAATGTAAGGGAGCTTTATTGTGGTCATCATAGAAGGGTACACTGTTACAGAACCATGCAAGGTCCCCTTTATCAGGGAACAGTGACAGCCCTCAGACTGAGTGGTTGAAGCCCCAAGACAAGTAGAAATCTTTGCCTTCGCCAGCTCAAGATGCCACTCAGCACCCTCTGCCATCTCAGGGTGCCCCCAAATCTGCACCAGACCCCCCCCAAAAAACAAACAAACAAATCATTAAAAAAAAACCAACACACAATCAAACTTCAGCCATGTTAGAACCTTAAACTGCCTAAGCAATTCCAGAACCTACCCATGCCTTCACCAGATCAGAATGTCTCAAACCTTGACTAGATCAGAACCCTTGCATTTCAGCACCAGCTCAAAAAGTCCAAAAACCTCAGCCGGTTGAGAACCCTTTCCTTATTAAATTAGGTCATATCCTTTGCCTCTCTCAGCCATATCAGAACACACTTCTACCACTTCCAGATCAGAACACATCCCTGTCTCAGCTTGATCAGAACCTTGGCCTTTCTTACCCAGATCAGAACCTACCCAAGCCTTCACCAGATCAGAGCATCCCAACCTCCGAAACCTTGACCAGATCAAAAATATTGTCTTACTCCACCAGCTTAGTAAGTCCCCAAACCTCAGCCAGCTGAGAACCCTTGCCTTCTTCCACAAGATAAACATTTTTGCCTGTCTCAGCCATACCAGAACATTTTCAAGCATCTTTCAGATCAGAATACATCTGTCTCAGCTAGATCAGAACCTACCCAAGCTTAAATCAGGTCAGAACATTCCCAAAACTTGACCAGATCAGAACTCTTGCCATACCCCACCAGTTGCCTTTCTCCGCAGATGTTCCCAACCTCTCAAACCTCCACCAGATCAGAACTATTTCCGTACTCCACCAGCTCAGAAAGTCCTCAAACCTCAGCCAGCTCATAACCTTGGCCTTCTTCCACCAGGCCAGAACCTTTTGCCTGTCTACATTAAATCAGAACATACCCAAGCCTCCACCAGACCAGGGCTTTGCTTAAAGCCTTCCACCAGATCAGAACGTCCAAACCTCACCAGATCAAGACTTTTGCCTTATCCATCAGCTCAGGAAGTCCCCAAATCTCAGCCAGCTAATGCCCAGTACACACGATCGGAAAATAGTCCAAAAAAATACAGATTTCGGAGCGATCATATGATAATCTGATCGTTAATACAGAGCCGATCAGGACAGTTCATCCGATACTATTTGATCAGACATGCACGATTAAAAAAAAAATTTGTACGATGCTAGATAGTACAATTTTTGTTTAATCAGTACATCTGTTGTTCCAAAATGCAATACAAATGCATTACAACATGACATCACTTCCAAATTTTTATTCTGCCATACGCGAGTTTTCATGACTTTAGTAATCTCAGATTCGATCATGCGAAAAGCAAAAAAAAAAAAAACACGGACGATCATTCGTCTAATAATCTCATCGTGTATACAGGGCTTGAGAACACTTGCCTTCTTCCACCAGATCAGAACCTCTACCTATCTACACCAAATCAGAACCTACCCAGAAACTCCACCATATCCTCAAGCCTCCCTGAAACCAGGAATTTGCTTTATAATGTGCAACATATTCCCAACCACCTGCTTTTCGCCTTCCTCTGGATCAACTGTGGGTATAGGATTGGGTACATGGGATTGTATGATATATTTTTTTTTTTATGGTTGAACTAGATGGACTTGTGTCTTTTTTTTAAACCTATGTAACCTCAACCAGATCAGAACTCTTGCCATACCCACCAGCTCCGAAAGTCCCCAAACCTCAGCCTGTCACCAGATCAAAACCTTTTTGCCTGCCTACATTAGATCAGAACATACCCAAGCCTCCTCCACCTACTCAAGCCTTCATCAGACCAGGGCTTTGCTCCCACCAGATCAGAACTCTTGCCTTATCCACCAGATCAGAAAGTCCCCAAACCTCAGGCAGCTCATAACCCTTGTCTTCTTCCACCACCAGATCAGAACCTACCCAGGAACCCCCCCACCATGTCCTCCAGCCTCCCCCAGACCAGGACTTCGCTTCCACCAGCTCAGAACATACCCCATCCCGGTCCTGAGCCCCTCTCCTGGTGGGATCTCTCTATCAGGAGGACACATAGCCCAGTGTACCCTGGTGGATCCCCCCCCATCCGTCTTACCTGGCTGAGCCCCGCTTCTCTCCAGCCGATCTCTTCCTCTGGCGGTTCCGATCCAGTCTTCAATCCCAGCTGGGCTCTGTCAGTCCATGCTCACAATGGCTCCTTCCCTCCCTCCCCGCCGAGTCACACCCGACCAACCCGTCTGACAACTTTTCTCAGTCTCTCCGCTGCCGGCCCGGAGACGTCTCACCTGGAGGGGGGGACTGGCTGCGGCAAGCAGGGGGGTCACGTGACCTCAGGTAAGGGCAGGGAGCGACCGGGGGCTTTAGTGATGGTAATTACCTTCTTCTTCCTCCTCCTCCTGCACAGCCTCCCCCTCCTCTTCCTCCTGGTATTTGAATGTGCTCAGGTTACTCAGTCAAATAAAAGGAGATGAATAAGTATTGTAAGCAAATGTCGGCTGCCTGTGAATCAATAGGATGTACACGCCAGGTGTGTGAATGTGGGGCCCCTGGGTGTGCTGGATGGGGCCCCTTGCCACCTTCCTGGCTCAGATTTGCAAAGGCTCTGATAATGGATGCAAGGTGACCAATGAGAGTAGGACAACCCAAGGTGACCCAAAAAAACTAGGGGCCCATTTACATTTTTGCGGTGCGTAAATGTGCGTTATGTTCCGCATTCATCTGCATGGCACATTAACGCCCCCCCCCCCCCTCCAAAAATAGGACATGCTACATAATTTTAAACGCTACTTACTATGTTACGTTGTGGCATGCTGCAACGCATGTGTGCGTTGCCTTGGTTCGTTCAAAATGAACGACCTACATTTAGGTAACGTATGCACTGACGCAACAAAAACAATGGAAACAGGCCAAAATAAATGGCGACAATTTTTTTTAGTTTTGGATAGAAGAGGTAAAGCCCAAGTCCAGGAGCACTAAAATATTTAACCCTTACAGTGGGCACCCCCCACACTGCAATGGCTTAATGCTCCTTAAAGGATTAGTCCACCCTAGAGTTGCCACCTCATCCCTTTAAACCTGAACACATATTAATTACACAGGTTATGTGGCTAATTGAATGCAGGTAAGGCACTAAGTGAGTTTAATTACCACCTTAATAAGCCACAAAACCTGTGTAATTAGTAATGTGTCCGGGTTTAAAGGGATGAGGTGGCAACCCCAGTCCACCCTAACACTAAAATCCCTGCATCTACAGACAGCCACAATCTAATACGAACCTATCTAACCCTGTAAAGAAGAAATCGGTATACATACCTTTTTTGAAGCCGATCCGGTCACCAGCGGAGGAAGCTCTGCAGAGGATACAGCCGGCTGTGAAATGAATGGGGAGTGACATCACCCATAGACTTACTATGGGGCTTCCGTTGTCGGCTGTGTCCTCTGGACACGCCTCCACACCGAAGCCGCGGCTGACAGCTCAGCGTGGGATCGGGTCGGTTTGGCTTCATAAAAGGTATGTATACTGAGTTCTTCTTTACAGGGTTCGATAGGTTAGTGTTAGATCATGGATGTCTGTAGATGCAGGGATTTTAGTGTTAGGGTGGACTTATCCATTAAAGTGATTGTAAATGATCACCTTGTAAAACAACCCATTCAGATTAAAATGTAAATGAAAGGAAAAACATTTTTGTATAGATATTAAAAAAAACATTATAAATACCTTTTTTCCCTTTTTATAAGCTAACACATTCCCTCTGTTCTCAGCTGCATAAGAGCTGGGGGAGGAGAAGCAGCAGCACACTGAGCTTTCCAGTGAATGGCTGTGCAGCGGGGGCGTGTTAGGACAAGTCTGATCCTTGGAGAAAGTACACTGAGTTCCCAGCATAAAGTATCCCACAAAAGTGAGTACACACACCTCACATTTTTGTAAATATTTTATTATATCTTTTCATGTGGCAACACTGAAGAAATGACACTTTGCTACAATGTAAAGTAGTGAGTGTACAGCTTGTATAACATGTACAGCTTGTGTAAAATTGTTGTTCCCTCAAAATAACTCAACACACAGCCATTAAAGTCTAAACCAACAAAAGTGAGTACACCCCTAAGTGAAAATGTCGATATTGGGCCCAAAGTGTCAATATTTTGTGTGGCCACCATTATTTTCCAGCACTGCCTTGACCCTCTTGGGCATGGAGTTCACCAGAGATTCACAGGTTGCCACTGGAGTCCTCTTCCACTCCTCTATGACGACATCACGGAGCTGGTGGATGTTAGAGACCATGCGCTCCTCCACCTTCCATTTGAGGATGCCCCACAGATGCTCAAAAGGATTTCGGTCTGGAGACATGCTTGGCCAGTCCATCACCTTTACCCTCAGCTTCTTTAGCAGTGGTTGTCTTGGAGGTGTGTTTGGGGTCATTATCATTTTGAAATACTGCCCTGTGGCCCAGTCTCCGAAGGGAGGGGATCAAGCTCTGCTTCAGTATGTCACAGTACATGTTGGTATTCATGGTTCCCTCAAGACCATGACACTCCTACCATCATGCATGACTGTAGGCAAGACACACTTGTCTTTGTACTCCTCACCTGGTTACAGCCACACACCCTTAATACCATCTGAACCAAATAAGTTTATCTTGGTCTCAGAGCACAGGACATGCTTCCAGTACTCCATGTCTTTAGTCTTCAGCAAACTGTTTGCGGGCTTTCTTGTGCATCATCTTTAGAAGAGACTTCCTTCTGAGACGACAGCCATGCAGACCAATTTGATGCAGTGTGCGGCGTCTGGTCTGAGCACTGACAGGCTGACCCCCCACCCCTCTGCAGCAATGCTGGCAGCACTCATACGTCTATTTCCCAAAGACAACCTCTAGATATGACGCTGAGCACGTGCACTCAACATCTTTGGTCGACCATGGCGAGGCCTGTTCTGAGTGGAACCTGTCCTGTTAAACCGCTGTATGGCCTTGGCCACCGTGCTGCAGCTCAGTTTCAGGGTCTTAGCAATCTTCTTATAGCCTAGGCCATCTTTATGTAGAGCAACAATTCTTTTATTCAGATCCTCAGAGAGTTATTTGCCATGAGGTGCCATGTTGAACGTCCAGTGACCAGTATGAGAGAATGTGAGCAATAAAACCAAATTTAACACACTTGCTTCCCATTCACACCCGAGACCTTGTAACACTATCGAGTCACATGACACCGGGGAGGGAAAATGGCTAATTGGACCCAATTTGGACATTTCCATTTAGGGGTGTACTCACTTTTGTTGCCAGCGGTTTAGACATTATTGGCTGTGTGTTGAGTTATTTTGAGGGGACAGCAAATTTACACTGTTATACAAGCTGTACACTCACTACTTTACATTGTAGCAAAATGTAATTTCTTCAGTGTTGTCACATGAAAAGATATAATAAAATATTTACAAAAATGTGAGGGGTGTACTCACTTTTGTGAGATACTGTAGCTAGAGAACTATCCACCATGTGTTCTCCTGCTTAGCATGGTCAGTTTTTAATGGTAAATCAGAGGGACTAGCAGGAACACCAGGGATTTCACACAAAGGAAGCAACACAAAGAGAACAGGATACTTTCTCATACAAGTACATGTTACAGCAGGAACACATCAGGATAATGAATTGTTGGGGTAACAGACACGGGGTTGTAGAAAAGGCTCCATTACTCACCATTTATCCCTTGATACATGCATCTGATCCCTAGCAGACTGGCATTCCTACCTCCACAGTACAGGGGTAATAGACCTGCAATGTATGTGATCTTGGCTAGGCTCCGCCCACATTGGGCAGAGCCAGCCAGCACAGGGGTGTAAGGTAAGTAATTGAGCTTCTTCTGCAGCCAACTAGACTTAATTTAAAGTAACCTTTAAAAAATGTGCATTTGTTACTTTTTCCTACAGAAGCCTGCAAAGCATTGCACCCGGGATCAGCAGATTGCAGAAGCAATGTCAGGCTCCAGGACACTCTCCCTTCAGCTTTCTGCCCACACCTCTGTACGGGCTTTCAGGTAGAAAGCTGGAGGAAGTGTTGGCGGCAGACAGGACTTGTACTTTATTCATTTACAGATCCCTGTGAATGAATGGCATGTCTGTATGGGTGGAGCCTTGAAAAGTCACAACAGTTTTAAGTGTGACAGTGGGAGCGGGGGACATTTGTCACCAAAACAGATCTCCTGCGGTAGAAGATTATAGGCTTATAGAGAGGGCTTATAGAGAGGGTAACTCTCCTTAGTGGGGTCACAGACCTCTACAAAAACTTAACAGAGGTTATAACTGTTCCCTACTAAGGAGGAGCTAAGGTTCGGCACAAAGTCAGTTTGGCAGCCACGTGTAACAAAGGGGGTGGGAATGCTGGTGACATCATTGACCTAATATGGCCAAGTTCCTACAATGTCATTGACTAAATATGGCCATTTGGCCATATTGGGTCAATGATGTCACCAACGTCTCCAGTCCTTTGTTAGTGGCTGCTGTCTAGGGGCCTGCTGTCATGTGACAGTTCCCATCAAACTCAGTTGGGCCAAACCTTAGCTTATCCTTATTTCCTAGCCTATCCAAAACTAAAATGAAAAAAATTGATTATTCATACACTAAGGAGATATGACATTGACTTGACACTCCCTGACTACATGCATAATAAATGGTTTGGGCTCAAAGAACAGGAAACAACTGGCACCAGACACACATAGATTTACCCAATGTGTGCAGATCACTGATCTTTACTGACAATACTCATCACTTGTAGATATATGAGCACCTAAAAACAGTAGATCATCTACCTATACAACTGATTTTGGGCAGATCATTTTATTCTCATGGTACAGATAGTTTCTGGAGGTATTTACAGACAATACTGATCCATTCACATAGCCCCAAATGGGCTTGCAATTTACCATAACTACCATAGCCATGTAGGCCCACAGTAGGACCAATTTGGGTAGAAGACAACCTGTTGGTGGACTTCTAGACTGGGGAAGAACAGCCACAAAAATTCAGCGAAAAGCCACAGATCTATTATACCGTATATACTCGAGTATAAGTCGAATTTTTCAGCACATTTTTTTGTGCTGAAAGTGCCCCCCTCGACTTATACTCGAGTCAAGCACTTTTCTGCAGCAAAAAATGTCATTTTCCGAACCGACTTTGGGGCCCCGTATCTCAGGGCCACATGGTGCTAGGAACCCCAAATTTGGTGTGCAAACCCAGTAGAACTGGTACCACAACATATCAAAAGCTGAGGTTCCTAGCTCTAAGTGGCCCTGAGATACGGGGCCCCAAAATCGGTTCAGAAAATGTCATTTTCTGCTGCAGAAAAGTGCTTGACATTTTCTGAACCGACTTTGGGGCCCCATATCTCAGGGCCACTTGGTGCTAGGAACCCCAAATTTGGTGTGCAAACCCAGTGGAACTGGTACCATAACATATCCAAAGCTGGGGTTCCTAGGTCCATTGTATCTTGGGGCCACTTAGTGCTAAAAACCCCAAATTTGGTGTGTAAACCCAGTGGAACAAGCACCATAAAAAATCCAAAGCTGGGGTTACTAGCACTAAGTGGCCCTGAGATACGGGGCCCCAAAACCGGTTCGGAAAATGTCATTTTCTGCTGCAGAAAAGTGCTTGACATTTTCTGAACTGATTTTTGGGGCCCTGTATCTCAGGGCCACTTGGTGCTAGTAACCCCAGCTTTGGATTTTTTATGGTGCTAGTTCCACTGGGTTTGCACACCAAATTTGGGGTTTTTAGCACTAAGTGGCCCCAAGATACAGGGCCCCAAATTCGGTCAACTGTGTCCATCTGCAGCAATGTCATTTCGGGACCCTTTGGGTTCAGAGACCCCAAATTTTGGCTGCAGCTAGGGGTCATCTAGGAACCCTTAACTACCAAGTTTGAAGTTCAGGGGACCTATGGCTGCAAATGGGCACAGTGAGGCATGCAAATGGGCACAGTGATGCTGCAAATTGGCATTGTTGACCCTCTTTTCCACTTACAGTAGCTGTGCATTTCTCACCCTCGTCTTATACTCGGGTCAATAAGTTTTTCCCATTTTTTTTGTGGTAAATTAGGGCCTCGACTTATACTCGGAACGACTTATACTCGAGTATATACGGTAAAAGTATTGTAGGTTGGAATACATCCAAAACCAAACACATAAAAGGTCCTTCTAGTTTTTGGGGGACAACGGTCAGTACACAAATCGGTCACACAAAAGTCGAAAGTACAAACACGCATGCTCGGAATCAAGGCTCACCAAACACAAAATTAACAGAAGGGGCCCAAAGGGTGGCGCTCAAGAGCTGAAATTCCTCGTAGTACGTCACTACGTTCGTGTTTGTGGCACGACAATTGTGTACCGCTAGTATGCAAGAAAAGATCCTTGAACACGCCCTTTTGACAAAAATCAGACGCTCGGTTGGCCAACAATCGTACTGTGTGAGGCTATAGTCTACTTTTTTTTTTCTCTTCTCTCTTTCTCATGCTCGCTCACTCTTTCCTCTTTTTGATATTTTTCTAGCTATCTTTACATCATTCTGTTAAAATTAGGCAGTTTTCTCCCACCTATAGAGCAGTCTTGGAAGCCTTCCCATTTTGGGATCCTGCCCTGAAATGATACTATAACATGACTAGTCTGTTAACATAAGGAGATGTTTTCCTTTTTTGGTCCCGGTTAATATTATGGTTGATTAGTGTCAGGACCTCTTCTTTTTGTTAAGTGACTGCTGTCCTCTTATATGACCTTTTTGACACAACTTTGCTGTAATTGTAACTTAATGTCATTGTATATTTCCTATTTTGCATGTGTATGTATAATTGAAAGCTGCCTCCCCTACTTTCTTAAAAAATGTGAAAAACAAAATTGAACAAATGTTCATAAAACCAAATTTTTTGAACAAAAAAGTCTCTGTTTTTACCCTAAAATTCTGAAACAGTTCAAATAGGCTTTTTGTGCTGATGAAATAAAATGAGTGCTAGGGAAATTTGTATTATTATGTGGTTTGCCCTGCCCATGTGCACTTTTCCTTTTGTTAGATTATAAATTGTCTTGAGCGCTTACCATTGTTGCCTAACCTGTAGGATTAGGCCATATGGTCTGCTGTCCATCTACTAGGACTGTCACCTGGAGCTATCTATATACGCTCCTTTTGTTCATCATTGTTTTCTCACTGCACCTGTCTTGTCATTTGACTGTTTACATTTTTTCTCAGATATTTGCCTTCATTTATGTACAAAACTATACAAGTATCTGTATATGTTGTGCTCGTGCTGCGCCTAAAGTTTTTCCATATCCTCTTTCACTCTATATTGTGTGCATTACAAAACAAATTAGGCTTCTTTTAACCACTTGCATACTGGGCACTAATTTTCAGCTTGCAGAGCTGTCGCTCTTTGAATGACAATTGCGCGGTCATGCTACAGTTTATCCGAATGAAATTTTTATCATTTTTTTCACACAGATAGAGCTTTCTTTTGATGGTATTTAATTGCTGCTGGGTTTTTTAATTTTTTTGCTAAATAAAACAAAAAGGGACCGAAATTTTGAAAAAAAAAAAAAAACTGTTTCATAGTTTGTTATAAAATTTTGAAAACAGGTCATTTTTCTCCTTCACTGATGTGCGCTGATGAGGCTGCACTTATGGGCACTGATAGGCACTGATAAGGTGGCACTGATAAGCACTGATGAGGCGGCACTGATGGTTGGCACTGATGGTTGGCACTGATGGTTGGCACTGATGGTTGGCACTGATGGTTGGCACTGATAGGTGGCACTGATGGGCACTGATCACTGATGGGTGGCACTGATGGGCACTGGTAGGAAATGGTAGGTGACACTGATAGGCAGCACTGATCTGTGGCACTTATTATTAGACACTGATGGGTATTGATTGGCAGCACTGGTGAGCATTGGGTGGCACTGTGGGCACTGGTAGGGGGCACTGGTGGGTACTGATAGGTGGCACTGGTAGGTGGCACAGTGGGCACTGGCAGGTGACACTGGTGGGAACAGCCGCGGCTTTCTGAGTGAGAGACTGATGTCCCTCTGACAGAAGCCGGTGATCGGCTTTTTTTTCCCCTCACACTGATAGCGAGGGGAAAAAAAATACTGATTACCGAGCTTCTGTTTACATCACGTGATCAGTCGTCATTGGCTGACAGCTGATCACGTGCTAAGGGGCCGGGATCAACCCCTTACTCGGATTGGTGATCAGCCGAGTCTCATAGACTCGTTGATCACAGAGCGTGCCGCGCGGAAGGACGTCCATGGACGCCCTCCCGGCAATTAAGGCTCACGCTGCAGCCATCTTTCGGTTATAGCGAGGGCGGCAAGCAGTTAAACAAACAAGTGGATACAAACAAAACAAAAAACCCCCTAAGCCTCGTACACACGGTACGATTGTTGGCCTACCGAGCGTCTGATTTTTGTCAAAAGGGCGTGTGCCAGGATCTTGTCTTGCATACTAACGGTACACAATTGTCGTGCCACAAACACGAACGTAGTGACGTACTACAAGGAATTTCAGCTCTTGAGCGCCACCCTTTGGGCCCCTTCTGCTAATTTTGTGTTTGGTGAGCATTGATTTCGAGCATGTGGGTTTGTACTTTTGACTTTTGTGTGACGGATTTGTGTACTGACCATACGAAAATCTGACGTCAAACCGTTGTCCGACGAAAATTTACTAGCCTGTCATCCAACATTTGTTGGCCAAAAATTGGACAATAATTGTCAAAAGGAGCGTACTAACGGTAAGATTTTAGGACAACAGTCTGTCAACAGACAATCCCCTGCCAACAACCGTCCGTGTGTATGAGGCTTTAGACTTCACATTCTATTTTCTGCAGATTTTTGTCTTTAGATTTACCAAAACTACATGTGCAAGGGCCTGTCTGATTGTATAAAAATTGAAACTCCTAAGGTTTGACCTCATATTATATGGTTTTGGTAAATCTGAAGACAAAAATCTGCAGAAAATCTAATAGTGTGTATGGGGTCTATAAGTCGATCTGTTACGAGAAGTGAGAACACCTCACTCAGTAATAGGTACCTCAATAAGAGCCTTCCCTTCCTCAGAAGAGGTAAACATGTTCCATAATGGTCCAAGTGTATGTGTAAACATCTAGTTTCTGCCGCGCGGTCAAAACAAGGAAGGTTCAGCTCCTCAACCTTCCTCAACCAAAGCCCAATTGTTGGAGGCTGTGTCTACTTCCAGGTAAGGGGGATGCAAGATTTGGCCGCATTCAGAAGGTGTTGTATAATAGATTTCTTGTAGACCTTGGGTGGGATTGTTGAAGCGCGCAATAAGAAAAACGCCTGATCCTTGGGACCTTGTAATCAGTACATTTTTGTATAATCGTGTGAACCTCTTTCCAGAAATCACTCAACTTAGTGCAGGACCAGAAGATATGTAGCAGCAACCCAAGCTCCTCCTGACATTTCCAACACAGAGCAGAAGTGGTCGGGTAGTATCTATGAAGTAGAGATGGGGTGTGGTACCATCTAGGGTGGCTCTTGTATTTGGTTTCTTGCACGTTCATGCAGATTGAGGATTTCAAGGCAAATTGGGTTATGTTGGAATGTTGCGTCCTCGAGAACTATCTACCCAGGTCAGATTCCCACTTCATCAGGTAAGGAGGCAAGAAGTCTTCAGATGGTGTAACTAAAAGGGTGTACATTGCCGAGAGAGCATGAGGTAATGTGCCACTTTCAGATAAGTACTCTTCAAGGGTTGTCAAGTTGCAGCAACAATTGTCAGGGGCAGGAAGCGTCTGTAGAAAATGGTGTAATTACAGAGCTCTGCATATATCTAAATGGAAAGGGCCATTATGGTCCATCAGGGATTGTAATGAGGGCCAAGCCCCCGATGTTGTAAACTGTGAGGTTTGAAAGTGCCCTGACTCAATCAGCGAGCTAAAGGATCCCTCCCGAAGACCTGGAGTGAAACGGGGGTTACCCAGTATAGGAGACAGCGGAGACTCTAAGGAGGACAACTTATAAATAGAGATAAGTTGAAAACACAGGCAGGTCGTAGTTCCGATCAGTGAGTGTTTTTTAAGAGAGGGGGCAGATCTTCAAAACACCAAGGTGATTGACTATATGTAATACCCGACTCTGGTCTTGCTCGATATGTGGCCAAAGTTTGATATCTCCGTGGCTGCACAAGTCAATAAGGCGACCTAAGTGGGCTGCTTGGTAATATTTGTAAAGATCTGGGACCACCAAGCCCCTAAATTGTGGAGGGAAAACAAGGATCTCTTGATCCTCAGGTGTTTATGAGCCCAAACGAACCCGTTAAAGAGGGCGTGGACCTTTGTTCAATTCTTTATCCTTAGGGGGGTCAAATCAACTTTCCTTTTTGACCAAAGTGACAAAATAATTTGAAGGAGCAGGATGGAAAATTTTTCTCAACAGAACTCATTTTAAGCAGTGTACGGTTTGCTTTTGGGAAAGTCTTTTTACTACAAAGACGAGTGTTAAAAGCAAAAATTTTTTGAAGTACTTTCATCATTTTCATTCATCATGTCATCAAATGTACTGATGAGAATGTTCGTACGAACGTTTGTTCCAAAATTTACTGGCCAACTTTAGTTGGGAACTCAGATATTTTAGAGTAAGGGTCTCCAAACTTTATAAAGAAAGGGACGGTTTACTGTCTTTCAGACTTTAGTGGGGCCAGACTGTGGGAAAAAACATGTCCGATCTTTGGTATTAGGGGGAGAAATAGTTGGTGTCAATGGAAAGGAATAGTCCCCCGTTGTTGGTGACAGTGGTGTATTTTGGTTTTGTGCTGCCCTAGGCAAGACTAAAAACAGGTGCCCCCCCAACTAAACTTGTCCCACCCCAGCTGCTTTAAAATTGCTCACGCGACAGACAATGTACATTTTACTATCCATAGAAAATGTTTTAAAAGCCTTTACAGGCTACCACTTTAGATTTACAGAGGAGGTCTGGTGCTAGAATAACTGCCCATGATATAACGTTCACGGTGATATCTCACATGTGTGGGATGATCGTCGTTTGCATGCATGCGGGACCGCCACATGCATTCGCCTTTACGTGCGAGCAGGGGAGGACGGGGGCACTTTTTTTTTTTCCTTTTTTTTGCTGTCACAAGGAATGTAAACATCCTTGTGACAGCAATAGGCAATGACAGGTACTCTTTATTGAGAAATCTGGGATCTATAAAGCCCCGAATCTCTCCTCTCCACTTAAAAGTATATAAAACACCAAGGTCGGTGTTTTTGAATGCTTTCGATTTTTAAAAACTGGTGCCAATGATTTCCGAGTAAAGCGGAAGTGATGTTATGTCATCATTTCTGGTTTACTGTTAAGAACAGCCTAGCAAAGTGGATCCTTATTACGTACGTAACATACGTTCGACTCGAACAGCGGCTGTTCGCCCGTTTGCCGAAGAGCGAACATTACGGGGCATTCTCAGAAAATTTGAGTGCCGCAGAACGCCCCATAATTCACTGCAAGATCGCAGTGCATTTCTGTATGAAGATTGGCCAAAGCATGCACCTGACCTGCATGCTTTGGCCAATCCCATGCCCTCTGCTAAGAGAGCCATAATTGGCCAAAGGCAGGGTGCACTTCTGGTGGTGTACACATTACACATACAATACAGTGCAGCCGTAGTACAGTTTTTACATCTTTTCTTGTGGTGTACACAGTATCTAATACAGTGTGTACAGTTTCTACTACACTTCTGGTGGTGTACACAGTATAAAATACAGTGCAGCTGTAGTACAGTTGCTAATACAGTGCAGGCGGTGTACACAGTATCTAGTACAGTGTCTACCGCACTTCTGGTGGCGTACACAGTATAAAATACAGTGCATCCATAGTACAGTTGCTAATACAGTGCAGGCGGTGTACACAGTATCTAATACAGTGTGTGCAGTTTCTACAGTACTACAGTTCTGGTGGTGTACACATTACAGTGCAGCCATAGTACAGTTTCTACTACTTTTCTGGTGGTGTACACAGTATCTAATACAGTGTGTACAGTTTCTACTACACTTCTGGTGGTGTACACAGTATAAAATACAGTGCAGCCATAGTACAGTTGCTAATACAGTGCAGGCGGTGTACGCAGTATCTAATACAGTGTGTACAGTGTCTACTACACTTCTGGTGGTGTACACAGTATAAAATACAGTGCAGCCGTAGTACAATTTCTACTACTTTTCTGGTGGTGTACACAGTATCTAATACAGTGTGTACAGTTTCTACTACACTTCTGGTGATGTACACAGTATAAAATACAGTGCAGCCGTGGTACAGTTGCTAATACAGTGCATGCAGTGTACACAGTATCTAATACAGTTTGTACAGTGTCTACTACACTTCTGGTGGTGTACACAGTATAAAATACAGTGCAGCCGTAGTACAGTTGCTAATACAATGCAGGCAATGTACACAGTATCTAATACAGTGTGTACAGTTTCTACTACACTTCTGGTGGTGTACACAGTATCTAATACAGTATAGTGTGGTGTTGCAAAACAAAATGTACATCATGTCTAGAAGGCCACCAAGGAGAGGCAGACGCTCACAGGCCACTAAAAGAGGACAAGCAACTTCTGTGTCTACAGTCAATAGTGCTGGTCGTGGACATGGTACATCCTCTGCAGGTTGCCGTGGGGCACACTTGTCCTTTTTTTCTGCTGCTGGCCATGTTATTGAGCCAGAACATGCAGAAGAGTTGGTGGAGTGGATAACAAAGCCGTCCTCATCCTCCTCATCCTCTGTCACCCAGGCACAGAGTAGTTTGCCTTTCAATGCAGCTGCCAAAACGGCCTATTCCACTGGCTCCTTGCCCACAGTCACTCCTTCCATAGCCCCACCATCATGCACAGAGGAGTCCCCAGAATTATTCGACCACAGTATCGGGTACATGCTGCTGGAGGATGTTCAGCGTTTTGAAGGCTCCGATGTTGGTTCCCAGGATGAGGAAGGGAGTAACGTGAGCTTAGAGAGAGGGGGTGCCCAAGAAGGACAAGAAACTGGCAGTCCTGTTCCCCCAGCTGCAGCATACTGCCAAGTTTTCTCCAGTGACGAGGAGTGAGGGGACGACGAGGTCACTGGCTGAAGAGAAGAGAGGAGAACTGAGGCAGAATGTCCTCTAGGGGGCAGCTTAAGGGCAGCCACCCTATTGCATCACACACCACAAAGCTCCGTAGGTGCAGGGCGCTGCTGACTCCCCACTGACTTTTAAAAGTACCTTGGTGTGGACCTTTTTGACAGGTGTGCAGCATATCGCATCGTTGCTGTTTGCAACCTATGTCTGAAGCGGATCAAGCGTGGCAACAACAGCAGCCGCTTGGGCACCACATGCTTGACCAGGCATATGATGACCTGCCTTGCAGTCCATTGGCAACAGCACTTGAAAGACCCACATTAAAGAAAAAGGCAGACTTCTCCTTGCTCCTCATCTGGGATCTCCAACCCCACTAAACCTCCAGTGCTCTCAAAAACCTGCACTGAGAGGAATGAAGGTATAGCAATAGGCGTCCCAAGTACTTGCAGCCAGTCTGCTAGCAGTACACCACCATCTGATTTAAAAAGCAAATTTCCCTACCCCAGTTGATGAACGGTAAAAAGAAAGTTGGTCCCTGCCATCCACATGCTCAATGTCTGAATGCTAGCTTGGCCAAATTGCTATTACTGCAACTGCTGCCTTTTCAGCTGGTAGACTCTGCCCCTTTTTGTGAATTTGTGGAATGTGTTGTACCTTAGTGGCAGGTTCCAAAATGCCATTTCTTTTCATGGAAGGCCATTCCGGCTCTCTACCGGCATGTGGAAGGCAATGTTTTGGCCTCGTTGGACAGGGCAGTCAACAGTAAGGTGCATATTACCGCTGACTCATGGTCCAGCAGGCATGGGAAGGGACGTTACCTTTCCTTCACGGCGCACTGTGTAACTCTGCTGGCAGCTGAGAAGGATGCAGGACAGGGTTCAGTATTGTTGGAGCTTGTTCCACCACCACGCCTCCAAAATGCTAGTGGTGATTCTGCCACAGCTCTCTCCTCCACCCCCTCCTCTTCTTCTTCCTCTATGGCCTCTTCTGCAGATTTGTCCTCTGAACCAGAGGTGCTCTGTAAGCATTCAAGGGGCTATGCAGGCAGTCAAGCGGTGCTTGAATCTGGTGGTGCAGCGGTTCTTGAGCTGGTACCCAGGCTTACAGGATCTCCTGAGGCAGGCCAGAAAAGTCTGTGGTCATTTCCACCGGTCATACAATGCCAGTGCTCGGCTGGCTGACTTTAAAAGGGAATGAAACCTGCCCACCAACCTCCTTATTTGTGACATGCCCACCAGGTGGAATTCAACGTTGGCAATGCTGCAGTGGCTTCACACGCAGCAGAGGGCCATCAATGAGTACCTGTGCGAGTATGGCACCAGGACAGGGTCAGGGGAGCCTGGCTTCTTTTCGCCACACCAGTGGCTACTGATCAAGGATGCATGCACCATTTGAAAAGACCACAAGTATGGTGAGCAGCGACAATGCATGCATCAGTGACACTGTCCCTCTAGTCTTCCTGTTGGAGCACAGGGCACTTGAGGCAGAACAGTGGGAGGAAAAGGAGGACTTCCTTACCTCTCAAGGCCCCCTTTATGCAAATAGCATTCCTGCGGGCCCGCCAAACACACAGTAAGAAGAGGAGGAGGAGGAGGAGGAATGTGTCAGCAGTCTTTAAGGGATGGTTTTCAGTCCCCAGAAACCCAAGGAATTGTACGTGGCTGGGAGGAGGTTGTTACGGATCATGTCATCCTTAGTGACCCAGAGGACTCAGAATCTAATACATCTGCAAACTTGTGCTGCATGGCCTCCCTGATTCTGAAAAGCCTGTGAAAGGACCCTAGGATTCGTGGTATCAAGGAGAGGGATCATTACTGGCTGGCAACCCTTTTTGATCCATGTTACAAGGGTAAGGTTGCAGAACTCATCCTGCCTTTGCAGAGGGAGCAGAGGATGAAACATCTTCAGGAGGCCTTGAAAAAAGGTTTGTGCAATGTATTTCCAGACCCTGGGAGGTTACAATTTCCTGGTGCTGGACAACGTGTTGCTGAGGCTTTGTTCAGTCAGAGGAAGAGAGGTGGAGAAGGTGGCTGGCTGACCAATGCCTTTAAACAATTTCTCAGTCCTCAGTGCCAAGGTATGATCAGTTCAAGCAACCATCGCCAGCATCTGCATTACATGGTGCAGGAATATCTAGGGGCAAGAGCAGACTTGGAGACCTTTCCAACAGAGCATCCACTGGGTTATTGGATCTTGAGGATGGACCACTGGCCAGAACTTGCTCAATATGCAATTGAGCTACTAGCCTGTCCGGCATCCAGTGTTCTTTCTGAATGCACATTCAGTGATGCTGGAGGGTTTGTAACGGATCATAGAGTGCGCCTGTCCACAGACTCTGTTGATAGGCTCACATTCATAAAAATGAATCAGTCTTGGATCAGCAGCTATCAAGCACCTGATGCTGATGTAACTAATTGTATTTTCTATAGATGTGGGATCCCTTGAAGACTGCCTATGCTGACTATCCTATTCCTCCTCAATCTTGATGATGCTAGCTTCCAACAATATTTTTGGTTTAGGGCACCACCACCCAAGGCCCAATTTTCTGCCCCTGTTTAACAGGGGCATGAAAATTACACTTTTTGATATAATATTTCAAAGCAGGGCCCATTCCTGCTCCCAACAAGAGTATCTGTGAGGGGTTAAAGTGTTGTGGCACCACCACCACCCAAGGCCCAATTTTCCTATCTGGAAGCTGAAAGTTAAAAGCAAACTTTGAAATACTTTCAAACAACAGTCATCGAATGTCTGAGAATTTTTGCACGAATGTTCTTTGTATGAAAATTCCTTTGAAAATCTCCAAATATAAGGCTAGCTGTAGATGTGAGGTTGCTGATGCTTGATAAAGCCAGACTGTAGTATGACCCTAAAAATGGGTTCACACTGCCGCAACTTTGGATCCAACTTGTGAGACCCCCAAGTCGCGTGACATGTGAAATCCCATGTTAGTCAAAGAGAGTTGTCATTTCTAGCACTACTGAAGTTGCCACGACTTCAGAAAAGGTTCCTGTACGACTTCAAGGCTACTTCTATTCTATACTTCTATCAAAGCAGTACCCAAGTCGCCTGGCAAAGTCGCAGGTCTTTTGACTTTTAGGTCGCTGCAGTGTGAACCCAGCCTAAAGCAGCCCATTCTAGTTTCTTCCATCAGGGGTGGAAGAAAAAAAAAAAAAGGCTCAGATCCCCCATCAACACAATCAGAATGCCTCCTGCAGTGCTATAGTGTTGTGACAGTTGGGGCATGGGGAGACTTCCCACCTGGCAGAACACAATGATTACTGCTAGCAGCTATAGCCGCCAGCAATAATTACATGTAAAAAATCTGTCAGGCTGGTTGTACCCAAATCAATTTATGGGTGTATTTTGCTACAATCAGCTTGCCCATAGATGGATCAAATCTTGACCGGTCTCTGCTGTACTGGCTGCATTTCAAACCAAAGACTGCACCAAATATCCATGTCTGGTCTATCTCAGTCAAAGTACCAATTTGTTGTACTGATAATGTTGTCTGACATTGTTATTATCCTGGCTGAGCTCCCATTCTCAGTGCATGAACATAAACATCACTCCCTGGTAATCCAAGAATATCTTTGGACAATCAGATTACTCACACTTATCTATCCAACCACACCTTAATGTCTATTGTGTGCTATATTCATGACCTGATAATAAAATCACTAAAACTGGTGAATAGATTGCTAGGATGTCTAAAGTTTAGTTTACATTCTATTAAATGCTTCGGAAAAAAGTCTTTTCCTTGGCCTTATTACATTGTATCTTGGAAGCATATTTACAGGCAGTGTTAATTTTGTTGATTTAAAATGTATTCATCTACTCAATTAATACTATTTTAGGTGACTAAAATAAGACTAACACTAAAACAATTTAGATGACTAAAATACGACTAAAACTAAAATGGCATTTTAGTCAAAAGACTAAAACTAAATTGAAATTTGATGTCAAAATTAACACTGGTGACAGGGCATGGGGAATCCTATTCAGTTACATGAACGGTTACGCTCAATATCTTGTTTATATGCACGATTAGTGTAAAAAAAAATATATATATATATATAATATATACACACACATACACTATATTACCAAAAGTATTGGGACACCTGTTTGACCATTCTTCCAGAAGCGCATTTGTGAGGTCAGGCACTGATGTGGACGAGAAGGCCTGGCTCACAGTTTCCGCTCTAATTCATCCCAAAGGTGTTCTATCGGGTTGAGGTCAGGACTCTGTGAAGGCCAGTCAAGTTCCTCCACCCCAAACTCGCTCATCCATATCTTTATGAATCTTGCTTTGTGCACTGGTCCAAATCATTTGGTGGAGGGGGGATTATGGTATGGGATTGTTTTTCAGGGGTTGGGCTTGGCCCCTTAGTTCCAGTGAAAGGAACTCTTAAGGTGTCAGCATACCAAGACATTTTGGACAATTTCATGCTCCCAACTTTGTGGGAACAGTTTGGGGATGGCCCCTTCCTGTTCCAACATGACTATGCATCAGTGCACAAAGTAAGGTCCATAAAGACATGGATGAACAAGTTTGGGGTGGAGGAACTTGACTGGCCTGCACAGAGTCCTGACCTCAACCTGATAGAACACCCTTGGGTATGAATTAGAGCAGAGACTGCAAGCCAGACCTTCTCATCCTCATCAGTGCCTGACCTCACAAATGCGCTTCTTGAAGAATGGTCAAACATAGACACACTCCTAAATTTTGTGGATAACCTTCCCAGAAGAGTTGAAGCTATTATAGCTGCAAAGGGTGGGTCAACTCAATATAAAACCCTGCAGACTTTGATGCCATTGAAGTTCATGTGCATGTAAAAGCAGGTGTCTCAATACTTTTAACAATAAATAGTTAAATAGTTACATAGTAGGTGAGGTTGAAAAAAAGACACAAGTCCATCAAGTCCAACCCATGTGTGTGACTTTATGTCAGTATTACATTGTATATTACATCGTATATCCCTGTATGTTGCGGTCGTTTAGGTGCCCATCTAATAGTTTTTTTAAATGATTGATGCTCCCCGCTGAAACCACTGCTTGTGGAAGAGAATTCCACATCCCAACCACTCTGACAGTAAAGAACCCTCTACACAGTTTAAGATTAAACCACTTCTCTTCTACTTTAAGTGAATGGCCGCGTGTCTTTTTAAATTACCTTGCACAGAAAAGTCTTCTGCCTATTGTGGGGTCACCAGTACGGTATTTGTACATTGAAATCATATCCCCTCTCAAGAGAGAATAAGTTCAGTGCTGCGGTCTTTCCTCATTGCTGAGATGCTGCAGTCCCTTTATTAGTTTTGTTGCCCTTCTCTGGACTTTCTCCAGTTCCAGTACATCCTTCCTGAGGACTGGAGCCCAGAAGTGGACAGCATACTCCAGGTGCGGCCGCACCAGAGTCTTGTAGAGTTGGAGAATTATTGTTTTATCTCTGGAGTTACCGTATATACTCGTGTATAAGTCAAATTTTGCAGCCCCTTTTTTGGGGCTGAAAGTTCCCCCCCCTAGACTTATACACGAGTCACTGCCATCTGCCTACATGATCAGCGTGTCATGCCGGCAGACGGCGGCCAGCGTGTGCTGCATACCACTCGGCAGCGGCTCTCGGCTCTCACAGTTCAAAATCCGCGCCTCCTCGTCTGTGATAGGCAGTCAGTGTACAGCCTATCACGGACATTCTCTCATCCTCGTCCGTGGTATGAGGATGAGAGAATGTCCGTGATAGGCTGACTGCTGACTGCTGGGAAATGGAGTTTTCTGCCTATCATGGACGACGACGAGGTGCGGCTTTTGAACAGTGAATGGCCGCCGAATAGGAATAGCACATGCTGATCGGTGCAGAGCGGCACATGGAGGCATGCACAGGACACAGGTATGATGCACACAGACACATACACAGGACCATATACACATGACACATGCACACATACACAGGACCATACACAGGACACAGGTACATATACACATGACACATGCACATGTACACATGACACAGGAACAGGACACAGGTACATATACACATGACTCATGCACATGTACATATGACACAGGTACAGAACACATGCACATGTACACATGACACAGGTACAGGACACATGCACATATACACAGGACACAGGTAGAGGACACATGACACATGCACATATACACAGGACACAGGTACATGACACATGCACATATACACAGGACACAGGTACATATACACATGACACAGGTACAGTACACATGCACATATACACAGGACACAGGTACAGGACACATTCACATATACACAGGACACAGGTACGGGACACATGACACAGGTACGGGACACATGACACATGCACATATACACAGGACACAGGTACATGACACATGCACAGGACACATGCACAGCACACAGGGAGGTATACAGCTGCAGATGGGCATTGTTGACCCTCTTTTTCCACTTACAGTAGCTGCTGCATTTCTCACCCTCGTCTTATACTCGGGTCAATAATTTTTTCCCATTATTTGGTGGTAAATTAGGGCCTCGACTTATACTCGGATCGACTTATACTCGAGTATATACTTTAATCGAGTAATCTCCTTTTTAATGCATACTAATTTATCACACTAATTTAATTATGTTTGCCTGAAGTTTCCATTCTGGGCTATATACAGATTTCTGGGTATTCCATGTATTTGTGCTTCTAAAGCTGGACATAGACCATATAAAATTTGGCCAGTTCAGCAGGAACCAGTTGAATTTTAATCCATCTATGGGCAGGCTGGTTGTACTAAAGTCTTTTTTTCGCCCAGTCACTACCAGCTGCTATACCTGCCAGTAGTGATCATTGTATTCTTCCAGTTGGGAAGGCTCCCCACGCTCCCCACCAGCAGAACACAATAGTGCTGCGAGAGAGATTTCCCCATCAACACTAACAGACTACATTGCATAATGTATGGTCAGCCTAAAGCCTGGTACACACTATTAGTTTTTTCCATTCAACCCAGGGGGCTTGCGAGGAAGCACTGTACTAATTGTTAGTACAGTGATCTCCCACGCTTAGCTATTGTGTTCTGACCCCCCCTCCAGAACACCCAGGTCAGCCTTCTAGGCCATTGGCTGAGAGAGCTGATCGGATGCTGACTGGTTGACCTTTTTTGGTCATGCCCCTTCAACAGAAGCCGGCCGAATGACTGGCCTCTGTCAGACCGGCTGCAGTACGCACAGGCCGAATGTCGTCCAACTTTCAGCCCATCTGCACAATGCTCAAGTATGAGGTTGAGGGAGATTGACAGGAAGAAGGTCTTTTCTGGCCTCTCATAACAATGACTTCCTCTTATATTCCACCTGAAAAACAAATAAAAAGATGGTTTAAAAGCCATGTGATGTGTACAGTTCACCCATAGGGAATTGTTCATTCTCAACAAAACTGGAGATTCATTTAAAATATATCTGAAGCCGTAACATCTCTCTCTATTTGGGGGGGGGGGGGGGGGGGGATATAATTGCAGTCTGTATCCCTGCTAGGAAGGTATACACACTATTTGTCCAGGTGGCCATTATTATCAGGACAGCAAATAATGGGAAATCCAACATTTTTGGAGGGAAAATCTTCCAATGTGGGCACATGGTCAGGTGGCAACTGTCTAGAAGGGAATTTCCCTCAGTTTGGAGAAATTTCCTCTCATTTCATGTTATGTCTACAGAGCAGCGAATGGGAATCTCTTAAAAGGGGTTAATGGCAAAAACCCTGACAGAGGTTTTAACCATTGTAGGGCTCTTCCAGAGGTTGCTAAAGCCTCGTACACAATCGGACTTTCCGACAACAAAACCGTGGAATTTTGTCCAAAGGGTGTTGGCTCAAACTTGTCTTGCATACACACGGTCACACAAATGTTGGCCAACAATTACGAAAGTAGTGACGTACTAAGTAGTTTTTCAGCTCTTTAGCGCCTCCCTTTGGGCTGCTAATTTCGTGTTAGTAGAAGTTTGGTGAGTGTTGATTCGCGCTTTTCTTTTCACGTTTTTCATTTATCGCTTTTCAGTTTGTTTCTGAACGGCCGTTCGTCAACCAGACATGTTGCGGAATCAGAGTTAACGCGTTATTTATTATTGGCCTTGTAGTTATAGCTTTGACATTATTTTTTTGGTTGAATATGATTTGATTTGGTAAATTTTCTATATTTTTGGATGCATAGAATGCACTTTTTGGTTATTTTATATTGGCAGATAGCATGTCTATTTTTTTTTTTTTTAATGCACAATAAAAAAATTGTTAAGACTAATACTTGGCTATGTGTTTTACTTCAAATGACAGTTTGGGAGTAGGCAGTTACAATTTAAAAAATACAATGTAAAATAGAAAAGGGACACCAACATAGTTGTCTTTGTTCTTAAAAACTATGAGATAATGGTGTTGTGGTAACTTGCCCAAATAAAAAAAAAAAAACATAATAATATTATTCTCGATATCACTAGAAAAAAAAAAAGCCTTTGAAAATTTGTTTGCAATAACTCCATCAGTATCACCAGCAAAGCAGCTTCATTATTATCCCATTAAAGAAGAGAATTGTGCGCTGTATTTGGAGATTTAACAATTTGGCACGTCACGAATGTGAATTCTCCATTACCAACGCTAGTTTACAAGACCGACCGCTTCTGCTTCTGAGCATGCGTGTTTGTACTTTGAACTTTTGTCCGACGGACTTGTGTACACATGATCGGAAAATCCGACAACACACATTTGTTGGTGGAAAATTTGAGAACATGCTAGCCAACACTTGTTGGCGGAAAGTCTGACATCAATTGTCCGATGGAGCGTACACACGGTCGGATTGTCCGCCAACAACCTCACATCCAACATTTCCCGTTGGAAAGTCCGATCGTGTGTACGGGGCTTAAGGGTTCCTTGAGCAATGAGCAATTTCTGCCTCTCAGATAAGTTCCCATTGCCACCAATGATTTTTTTAACTATCTGTAAAGAGCATTCTTCCCACTGACGATAACATTGACCATGACCATAACACTAATGTGCCATGAGTTGTAGATATAGTAATTCTTTGCAGTGGTTCCCTGAGACCGGAAAGATATTTTCAAGGGTTCCTCTGTGATGAAAAGGTTGATAAACGCTGGTTTTATTCAAAACTATAAAGAAAAATGTGCGTTTAGTCAAACTCAGAGTAACTAAAACATTTTGATCCTTTGCTCCCCCATGCTCCATCAGTAGAATGTCCCTCAGTGTCATCACATCCTTACAGGTCTGTGGACCCTGCTCTAGTCTTGGTGACGTCAGGACCCTAGACTGCTGCAGTGTGGGGGAGAAGAAGCTGTAGGGAGTGGTGTAGCTGCAGGGAGGAGCAGGCAATCTGGTAAGTGAATCTTTTTTTTTTGTACCCCTAAACTAAAACAAACAATCAAACCTGGCCAAAGACTAATTAAAAAATTTCGATCCATCCATGGGCAGGCTGGTTGAACTTAAAGCGGAGTTCCACCCAAAAATTGAACTTCCGCTTTTCGGATTCCTCCCCCCCTCTGGTGTCACATTTTGCAGGGGGAGCAGATATCTATATAATCCAGGTATTTGCTCCCACTTCCAGGCATAGATCGCCACAGTATCTGCGGCTATCCATGCCTCGTTCGGCCCCTCCTCTGTCCCCACGGCTGTCTTCTGGGAGACACACAGGTCCCAGAAGACAGCAGGGACCAGTGGGATCGCGCATGCGCAGCAGGGAGCCAGGCTGTGAAGCCACAAGGCTTCACTTCTTTATTCCTTTACCGAAGATGCCAGCGCCTCCACCCGGAAGCCGAGGGACAGATCGGCTTTGGGTGAGGACATCGCGGGTGCCCTGGACAGGTAAGTGTCCATATATTAAAAGTCAGCAGCTGCAGTATTTGTAGCTGCTGACTTTTAATTTTTTTTTTTCCGTTGGAACTTCGCTTTAAGTCAATCAGTAGAACCAGCCTATTGGGGTTTCTTCTTTACAAGGGATATTTTTTTTAGTTGCCTGGAGTTGAACCTTAACCTTTGTTCCCATTCTGAATCATCTACAGATTTCCTTGTATTTCACTTTCTTCTTCTCAAAACATGTCTTTTTCTCGAAATGGAGAGCTAGGAGTGAGGGATTATTACGGTGCCAGAAAAGCAACAATACAAATAATAAAATTAATTCTTTTTATTACAAAAGGTTTAAAATACAATTCATACAAAGTATGAAGTACAAAATGGAGCATTGGCAGATGAATACAACCAGTGGATGGCAATAAACTAGTTATCCCTACTAGTTTCGCCAAAACATTTGCTTCCTCAGGGGATATGATAGGTTGTAGTTCTACAGAGAGAAAATCTTAAATTAGTATAGTATAATAAGAGAAAGTAAACAACATTATGCATACTACTCAAGCGACTGTGAAGGAGATTGGTACGGTCTCCCCCAACCAATTAATCCCAATCAGGATGGAAATAACATCAAACAAAGATTGTCACAACATACCCACAGAACCTCTAGGGGCCAGATGGACCACGTCCAATGTAAGGGTTGTCCTTCACCGCCTAGCAATGTGGCTGCAGGGGGCTTTATAAAAAGAACCTTGAAAATGACTGTAAGAAATATATGGACGTATAACGCTAAAAAAAGCTCAAAAGTATATAATAAAAAGAGAACAAATCAGTCCTGGATACTTACCAAATACAAGGTATACTAACAAGTAACCAGGATGCTGAAGGGATCAATGGAAATTGATCAATTTGAACAAATTGCTTGATGTGTATGCTGGCTGTACTGAATAAAAATTAGAGGGATAATGAATATAGGTTACCAGTAATAAGGGATGTTTATGTTGTACAACAAAGGTACTTAAATGGGCTTGGTTAAAAAAATCCTACCTGCAGAGGAAGACTAAGAAGCCAAACCACAGTAAAAGGCAGTAGTGTATTTAGGTTTTGTGCTGCCCTAGGCCTGACTAAACACGTGTACCCTCTAATTTAAATATGACCCACCCCTTCCTGTCAAGGCCACACCCCTTGTTGTTTAAGACCCGCCCTGAAATTTTCGAGTGGGGGCACTAGTTCTGGGGGCCGGGGGGGGGGGGGATGGATTCCCTTAATTTGCATAGATTTCCTCTCACTTCCTGTTTGGCTATGGGTCAGGAAGTGAAGGGAAATCTCTGCAATGGGACAGGGAAGGTAAAAAAATAAACTGACAGGGGTTATAACCCTCCCTTACTTTATCCAAAATGAAAAAAAAAGTGTTGCCTATAGTTCTAATTTAAGCACAAACTTCTGATAATTTTATGGAGAGGACTAAGAAGATCTAACCATGCCAATGGTGCAGCAGAAAACATAGAGCATAGTGAGGAAGGTTTGTGGTCCAGGATGAGAGGACAGTCAAAATTAGAAGCAGCGCACACCCCTCCTCACAGTTGTGGAATGCCAGCCGCCCGCATACAGGAAGCAGTGAGGCCGTTTTATGGGGGCGCTAGACTAATTTTCCTTTCAGCCCAGTCCACCCCATAAGACTGGCGCTACAATAACAGTGTAGTGAAAGCGGGTAGGGACTCTTTCCGTGCTGCCCCCCTGTAAAGTGCTGCCCTAGGCCTGGGCCTTGTTGGCCTAGGCTAGGATACAGCATTGGTAAAAGGATAGTCAAAAACAACGTGATGCCAGGTGCCATTAATGTGGTCACCTAAAAGCAAATTTACCTGTGCAGTAACTTCAGCTTACATAGCGTCCCGGTGAGTCCGCAACAACGGACGATTTGATGACCTATTTAAAGCCCCCCACCTGATTGGCAAAAAGGATTTCGCCAATCAGGAACGGACAAAAAGCGGCCTGCGCACTAACCGCAGCAATAGGCCTACAACTCCCATAACGCCTAATGTCCTCTAGATGCATCGGAGAACGGCGGTCATCCGACGCAGTCAGACAGGGGCATGGCTTGGCTCAAGGCCAACCCACAAGGCGGGGGAAGCCGAAAGCCAGAGGGGAAGAATGGTATAGTGGCCAGTTGGAGCGGAGGAAAGGGGGCGGAGAAAGACTGATAAACGGGGTGAGGTCTCAAAGAGGGCCAGCCCTTGGGTGTCCATACAGCCACGAGGCTGTGATAGGGGGCCAACCCAAGACAACGGAGAAGCCAAAGGCCGTGTGGGAACTGGAGCATGGAGAGAGAAAACAATGAGATGGCAAGAATGGGAAAAAGAGGGAAGGGGGGGAGAACCGGACAGGGAAATGCGGGGCACGCTCCTGAAGCCGGGCACTCCAATCAGCTGCACAGTCGCCAAGTGATAAAATGCATAATGTTATAAAGAGAACGGTCATGATAGAATTGATTGACAAAACAAATGTGAACAATGTACACAGGCAAATGTAAACAATCCTATAAATACATATCTACAGTTGTATCCAACTGGTACAATAGTAAACCAAATAAAAAAAATGAAAAAAATAAAAAAATAAAAAAGAAATAAAAAAGAGAAGGAAGGAAAATTATACAAATAAGGCAAAGACAAATATAAGTTTGGATATAAAATATTTAGAAGTGAGTAATAGGAGAAGGGCGCCAGCAAATGCGTTTGGCCTAAGAGATGGAAAGGCCAATAAAGCAGCGACTGTCATGACGGTATGGCGAAGAGAGAAAAGGGAGGGACCAAACTCAAGAACCAGATCACAGAGGAATCTAATAAGAACCAATTCAAAAGTTGAAATAACAATTATTAAAGATTACATGGACATTACCATTATAAAAAAGGGTTTAAAGCTTATATATTCGTTTAGACCGGGATATTTAGTAGCATCTAGGCAATGTATCTATCTAGTTTCTAATCGTAGGAGGGCAATGTCAATACTGCCTCCTCGAACATGTGTAGGCACATGCTCAAGTGCCGTAAATCGTACAACATTGGGGTCACAATAGCGTTGAGTAACAAAGTGTCTATTAAGGGCTGTGGTGGCAAGTCGTAAAGTGGCTTAAACGGACCTTCAGTAGAGTGGTTAAACTTAACAGGCAAGATCTTATCCACTCTAAACAATCTTCTAAATCTAACCAATCAGTTCGAATCATAACTTAGTTTTCCAAACAACACATGCAAACTAGAGCTGTTCTCAACAAGTTTTGGCCCTTGTTAACGGCGGATCCCACCATTGGCAGGTATGTCAAAGCTTACCCTGAGATTACTTACCGTCGGGCTCCCTCTATGAGGGACCGACTGATTACAAGCCATCATACACGTAAACAACCTTTTAACGTGGACAATACAGGTACTTTCTCTTGTGGGCGTTGTGACATCTGCCCCTTTATTAGCAACTCTAAAACAGCAACCCTTCCCAACGGCCAAATTCAGTCTATTAAACACTGAATTACTTGTAGCACCATTGGAGTGATCCATCTGCCCTGTGCGTTTGTGGATGTTTTTACGTCGGCAAGACAAAACGTCCTTTTTTTAAACGCATCAGGGATCAAATTATGCCACTTTACAAACGACTTGCCACCACGGCCCTCAATAGACACATTGTTACTCAACACAATTGTGACCCCAATGTTGTGCGATTTACGGCACTTGAGCATGTGCCTACACATGTTCGAGGAGGCAGTATTGACATTGCCATCCTACGATTAGAAACTAGATGGATACATTGCCTAGATGCTACTAAATATCCCGGTCTAAAGGAATATATAAGCTTTAAACCCTTTTTAGAATAGTAATGTCCATGTAATCTTTAAGAATTGTTATTTCAACTTTTGAATTGGTTCTTATTAGTTGGTTCTTATTCCTCTGTGATCTGGTTCTTGTGTTTGGTCCCTCCCTTTTCTCTCTTCGCCATACCGTCATGACAGTCGCTGCTTTATTGGCCTTTCCTTCTCTTAGGCCAAACACATTTGCTGGCGCCCTTCTCCTATTACTCATTTCTAAATAATTTATACCCAATCTTATATTTGTCTTTGCCTTATTTGTATAATTTTCCTTCCTTCTCCTTTTTATTTCTTTTTTTCTTTTTTCATTTTTTTGATTTGGTTTACTATTGTACCAGTTGGATACAATTGTAGATATGTATTTATAGGATTGTTTACATTTGCCTGTGTACATTGTTCACATTTGTTTTGGCATCCAATTCTCTCATGACCGTTCTCTTTATAACATTATGCATTTTATTACTTGGCAACTGTGCAGCTGATTGAAGTGCCCGGCTTCAAGAGCGTGCCCCGCATTTCCCTGTCCGGTTCCCCCCCTTCCTTTTTTTTCCCATTCTTGTCATCGCATTGTTTTCTCTCTCTATACTCCAGTTCCCACACGTCCTTTGGCTTCTCCGTTGTCTTGGGTTAGCCCCCTATCACAGCCTCGTGGCTCTATGGACACTCAAGGGCTGGCCCTCTTTTGAGAGCCAGCCCGCTTTTCGGCCTGTCTCCGCCCCCTTTCCCACGCTCCCTCCAACTGGCCACTATACCATTTTTCCCCTCGGGCTTTCGGCTGCCCCTGCCTTGTGGGTTGGCCTTAAGCCAAGACATGCCCCTGTCTGACTGCGTCGGATGACCGCCGTTCTCCGACGCATCTAGAGGACGTTAGGCGTTATGGGAGTTGTAGGCCCATTGCTGCGGTTAGTGCGCAGGCGTACGGGCCACTTTTTGTCCGCTCCTGATTGGCGAAATCCTTTTTGCCAATCAGGTGGGAGGCTTTAAATAGGTCATCAAATCGTCCGTTGTTGCAGACTCACCGGGACGCTATGTAAGCTGAAGTTACTGCACAGGTAAATTTGCTTTTAGGTGACCACATTAATGGCACCTGGCATCACGCTGTTTTTGACTATCCTTTTACTGTGGTTTGACTTCTTAGTCTTCCTCTGCAGGTAGGATTTTTTAACCAAGCCCATTTAAGTACCTTTGTTGTACAACATAATTACCTTATTACTGGTAACCTATATTCATTATGCCTCTAATTTTCATTCAGTACAGCCAGCATACACATCAAGCAATTTGTTCAAATTGATCAATTTCCATTGATCCCTTCAGCGTCCCGGTTACTTGTTAGTATACCTTGTATTTGGTAAGTATCCAGGACTGATTTGTCCTCTTTTTATTATATACTGTTGACCTTTTTTAGCCTTATACGTCCATATATTTCTTACAGTCATTTTCAAGGTTCTTTTTATAAAGCCACCTGCAGCCACTTTGCTAGGCGGTGAAGGACACCCCTTGCATTGGATGTGGTCCATCTGGCCCCTAGAGGTTCTGTGGGTATGTTCTGACAATCTTTGTTTGATGTTATTTCCATCCTGATTTGGATTAATTGGTTGGGGGAGACCGTACCAATCTCCGTCACAGTCGCTTGAGTAGTATGCATAATGTTGTTTACTTTCTCTTATTATATTATACTAATTTAAGATTTTCTCTCTGTAGAACTACAACCTATCATATCCTCTGAGGAAGCCAATGTTTTGGCGAAACTAGTAGGGATAACTCGTTTATTGCCATCCACTGGTTGTATTCATCCGCCAATGCTCCATTTTGTACTTCGCACTTTGTATGAATTGTATTTTTAACCTTTTGTAATAAAAATAATTAATTTTATTATTTGTATTGTTGCTTTTCTGGCACCGTAATAATCCCTCACTCCTAGCTCTCCATTTCAATTTAACACTCTTACTGGGATGAGGTGCTATATTTAATTAGAGACACACATGCCACCAACCCCCCCAATGTCTTTTTCTCATACTATACCTGAAAAAAGTTAAAAAGGATGCTCTGTCTTAAAGGGCTGGTGCATTTGTTGCTTGGTATTTGAGCAACTCGTCACCAGGCTAGCTACTGAGTCCCCGGTGTTTCCAAATGACTTCCTGACTTTGTGTCTCCAGTGATCTGCTGTGACCCTTGTATATTCCCAGTGTCACCACTATTCCTGACTCCCACGTTCCCCTGTGTATACCAACCTGCAACCTGCAACCAGTACCTGTGTGATTCCCTGTGTGTTCCTACCAGCAACTTGTTACCACCATATGCCTGATTCTCTGAGTACTCCAGCCTGCATCCATCCTTACTTTGTGTCTCCAGTACTCTCCAGACTTCTTCTATGAGCCCTGCTTCCCAGTGCTACTAGAGACTTGTTTCTACTACATGAGAGCAGAGACTCTCCCACATCTCTCTGTCCTCCTTCTTGTTGCTACTACATGAGTGCAGAGGCTCTCCCACATGTCTGCTAAAGGGAAAAAACGTTTCTGTGTATAACACTACCCCCTCAGGGACTGTTGGTGACTGGTTCCCCAATCCCTGTACAGCCAGGCAACAAGCATTTTTCACTTCCATCCAGACACAAGGTAATAGTCTCTGAGATTGGTTTTATTAGAGGTAATAACTTGGATGGGGTATAGGGCTTATGGGATGCCCAGTTTGACAGAACAATAGATGGGAACAGCTTCCTTCCTTTGTACAAAACCCCTGAACTGTCCTCCTCCCTGGACACCGACAGTCTTTAGTGATCAAAAGCAAAAGTCCCTTGAGGACTCGGAATTCTCAGTCCCCTTTAGAAAATAGCACAGTACGTTGTAATCTGCATACTGGAGTATCTCCTCTCCTTTGTAGAAACTGCTCCCATCTCTACTGCCTGCAGGAACTACCCGCCCTCCTGGCTGCTTGTCCACCAGCCCACCTGTCTGCTCCGAAGATCTCCCAGGGCAAGGGATAGGAAGTGTTAAGCACAGCTCTGTCCTCCTGAAAGCTTGCTACATGTGGCAGTCTCTCCCCTTGTAAATCCCCTGGTTGTGCTGATGTACTCACTCTGTCCTCTTTGCTCCCTGCTGCTCCTTATTCAAGATTCCTCCTCAAAAGGAGACACTAATAGGATCTTCCCAAACAAGCTCGAGCCCAGCCTGGTGGAAGAGCCCCCCTAGACCCAGGGGTCCCCTCCTAGGTCGCTGACAGTCTCCTCAGCACTCTATCTTCCACCCAATCCCCCTCTACTGACATAGCTCCACCATATTTAAGGGCTGACTCAGCCACCCTGGTATGGCATTCTGCCTGAGGATTGGCAAAGTTCACTCAAGTATGCAGATCAACTCTCCTGGCCTCCACCCACTAATGTCTAGAAGTTTCTCCAAATTTCCAGATCCCGGGGGAGGTTCCAGAAACCTGCCCCTGTAGAGCCATCCAGCCTGATCTGCAGTAACTATGACCCAATTCCTGACTCATAAACTAACCATGAGTCATACTTAAATTTGCCTGCACGAATACTAGTAGCACACTAGAGAGTGCTACATGTGCATGGCAGAAAATCGCCCAATTTTGCCTGTGTTCCTGACCCACATTAGTGTGAACCTAGCCTTAAAGTGGTTCTAAAGGCAGAAGGTTTTTTTTACCTTCATGTATTCTATTCATGAAGGTAAAAAACCTTATGGGTGCAGCTCCCCCCCCCCCATACTTACCTGAGCCCCATCTCGATCCAGCGATGTGCATGAGAGCAGCAGCTCTCCCGGATCTCTCTCTCCTCATTGGCTCTCACAGCAGCGGGAGTCATTGGCTTCTGCTGCTGTCAACCACAGCCAGTGAGCCAATGAGGAGAGAGCAGTGGGCAGGCCGAGCCGCGCCCTGTGAGTGAATGGACAATGTCCATTCACAGGAGCGCGACTCGGGAGCGAGCCTGCTTGAGTGCCCCCATGGCAAGAGGCTTATGTTTTTTTTTGGGGGGGGGGAATTGGCAGGGGGGAGGAGCCAGGACAGCCTGTGGGGGACCCAAAAAGAAGAGGACAGGGGCTGTTCTGTGTGAAACCATTACTCAGAGCAGGTAAGTATACCGTGTTTGTTATTAAAAAAATCAATCAAAAAATTGACTGAGCCACATAGATCCTTATCAGCCGTACAGTGACAGCTTCCTATCACACGACAGTCACTGTTTTGATATTCAGGCAGGTGTGGGTGCTGCAGCTGCCCCAATACAATAGCCAGCAGGGGAGATTCCTCCATCCAAGTTTTTTTAATGTTGATGGGGGGATTTTTGGCTTACTTTAAAAACAAAATGTGAATGGTTAGCTTAGATGGTTAAAGAATGCTTTGAATAGAGCCAGACCGGCACAATGTGTTGATACACAGAGACACACCCTGCCACAGTGCCCTCTGGCTCTGGTACAAGAAATATGGGATAATGGCATGAAAAGTTTATTTATTGAAGAATGCCAATCTTCACTTCTTCACTCTGCTCTTAGTTTTGTTTCTGTACATTCTGAATATGAGCGATTTACAACCTTGCTTTAAAGTTTATTTTTTTTTAGCACTATTTCAGCCCTCTCCATGCTCTAATGATACCCTCCATGCCCTTCTCTACCATTTAACACCACTGACTTCTATGTTAAATGATTCAGCCCCATTCTGTAAGTTGAGGCTTTCATAGACACCCCCCTCCTCTTTTTCCCAGCCAAAAAGATTATTATATTTTATAATATTATTGTTAATAATATTAATTAGTTTATAAAAGAATTATTATTTAATATGAAATGATAATATAATCATGTATTAAACATTATAATATTTAATGAATAATGATTTTAATAAATTTAAATAATAAACTATAATAATCATCGTTAAGAAATATTATTATCAAAGTGTAACTAAAGGGAAAACTTTTTTTTACTTTTGGATAGAGGTGAGAGGGATTAGAACACCTGGCAGTTTTTATTGTTGTCTGTGCCCCCGTTAAAGTAGAAGTTCAGGCTAAACTTAAAATCTCGACATATACAGGCATCCACGATCTAAGACTAACCTATCTAGCCCTGTAAAGAAGAAATCGCTATACATACCTTTTCTGAAGCTGCTCCTGTCCGATCCCACGGCTTCTCTGTGTAGGTGGGTGCAGGAGAGGCAGCCGACATAGGAAGCCCCATAGTAAGGGCCAGTTCACATTGGTCCAACATACACTCTGACTTTGAGAGCACAAGTCTCAAGACATGTCAAAAATGACTGGTTCCCTATGAGAGCTGTCTTAACTGGTCCGACTTGTGTCAGTCCGACCTTGAAAAAGGTTCCTGCACTACTTTGGTCCGACTTGGGCATGATTTCAGCCCATTGATTTGAATGAAAGTCGCATCCAAGTCGGATCATCATCTTAAGTGATTCGACTTGTGGCATGCAACTTGTGCTCTGAGGATCTTTAAAAGGAACCCCAAGCCAAATTTTTTTTTTAAATGGCGTGGGGTCCCCGAGACCATACCAGCAGGGCTGGTGCTACCACTAGGCAATCTAGGCAGCCGCCTAGGGCGCACTGCTGCCTAGGGCGCCAGGCCACTGGTGTGCCTACTCTCTTCTCTCTGCAGCAAGCATCAGCAGGCAGCCACGGCTCCGTCAGAGGCACAACTGTGGCGTAGGACTGTGTCTGTGTCCTGACTCCCAAATGAATGGAAGTAAGCAAACATTCATTGATGGGCACTGGTGTGGCTGCATTCATGGGTGCTGGTGAGGCTGCATTTGATGGGCGCTGGTGAGGCTGCATTGATGGGCGCTGGTGAGGCTGCATTGATGGGCGCTGGTGAGGCTGCATTTGATGGGTGCTGGTGAGGCTGCATTGATGGGCGCTGTTAGACTGCATTGATGGGCACTAGTGGGGCTGCATTTGATGGGCGCTGGTAGGCTGCATTGATGGGCGCTGGTAGGCTGCACTGATGGGCAATGGTGAGGCTGCATTTGATGGGCGCTGGTGGGGCTGCACTTGATGGGTGTTGGTGGGCTGCATTTGATGGGCGCTTCATTAAAAGGTTAAACATTGATGGGCACTGGTGTGGCTGCATTGATGGGTGCTGGTGAGGCTTCATTTGATGGGCACTGGTGAGGCTGCATTGATGGGCGCTGGTGAGGCTGCATTTGATAGGCGTTGGTGAGGCTGCATTTAATGGGCGCTGGTGAGGCTGTATTGATGGGCGCTGGTGAGGCTGCATTTGACGGGCGCTGGTAGGCTGCATTGATGGGTGCTGGTGAGGCTGCATTTGATGGGCGCTGGTAGGCTGCATTGATGGGCAATGGTGAGGCTGCATTTGATGGGCCCTGGTTGGGGCTACATTTGATGGGTGCTGGTGAGGCTGCATTTGATGAGCGCTGGTAGGCTGCATTGATGGGCAATGGTGAGGCTGCATTTTATGGACGCTGGTGGGGCTGCATTTGATGGGCGCTGGTGAGGTTGCATTTGATGGGCGCTGGTAGGCTGCATTGATGGGCACTGGTAGGCTTCATTGATGGGCGCTGGTAGGCTGCATTGATGGGCAATGGTGAAGCTGCATGTGATGGGCGCTGGTGGGGCTGCACTTGATGGGTGCTGGTGAGGCTGCATTTGATGGGCGCTGGTAGGCTGCATTGATGGGCGCTGGTAGACTACATTGATGGGCGCTAGTGGGGCTGCATTTGATGGGCGCTGGTGGGGCTGCATTTGATGGGCGCTGGTGGGGCTGCATTTGATGGGCGCTGGTAGGCTGCATTGATGGGCGCTGGTAGGCTGCACTGATGGGCAATGGTGTGGCTGCATTTGATGGGCGCTGGTGGGGCTGCACTTGATGGGTGTTGGTGGGCTGCATTTAATGGGCGCTGGTGAGGCTGTATTGATGGGCGCTGGTGAGGCTGCATTGATGGGTGCTGGTGGGGCTGCATTGATGGGTGCTGGTGGGGCTGCACTTGATGGGTGCTGGTGGGCTGCATTGATGGGTGCTGGTGGGGCTGCACTTGATGGGTGCTGGTGGGCTGCATTTGATGGGCGCTTCACTAAAAGGTCGGGTATACATGGGCAGGGCAAAGGGGGTGGAGTCAGGGGTGGGGCCAGGGAGGGGAGGCAAAATTAGGGGAGGCAAATCCATATCATACTATTATCCGAGCATGCAGCCCGGCAGGTTGGGAAAAAAGGGGCTGAGCAAGCGCCGTCGAAACCATACCAGGACACATGCATTCAACATGGGGGGTGGGTGCTTTGGGGCAGGGGGCCTCTTTTCGACAACCCTGGATGGTGGTTTTGAGGGTCTACGGGCAGGGGGCTTATCGGAATCTGGAATCACGCCCCCCCCCCATGCGACTGAGTAAAAAAAAAGCAGTCTTGTGTAAATAAAAACAAGAGACGGTTTTGACAAGTTCTTTATTAACCACTTCCAGACCTCCCGCCGATGTTTTACATCGCTACTTTGAAGAGGAATACCGTTGTTATGGTAGCAGCTAGCTACCATAACCCTGGTTTCCTCTTCAAGAGCCGGCGTTCCGCTTCAATATAAAAATGGTCTCTGCGGCGTATTCGCCGCAAGATCACTTTTATCGGCGGCGGGAGAGGGCCCCCCCTCGCCGCTCTCTGGTGCCCTCCGCTGCTTACTGGAGCCGTCAATATCGGCGAAGGCGATTGGCTTCTCTCCCTAGCCTGACATGAAGACGAGTGAGGGGAAGATGGCCCCCACCCGTCTCCATATCATTGCAGGGCAGAAGCGACAACAAAAACGTCACTTCCGCCCAATGCTCTTAAAGGGATCTTTTTTTTTTTTTTTTTTTTTTTGAATGACATTATTTTTTTATTTTTTTTTTATTGAATTTTAGTGTAAATATGAGATCTGAGGTCTTTTTAACCCCAGATCTCATATTTAAGAGGCCCTGTCATGCTTTTTTTCTGATATAAGGGATGTTTACATTCCTTGTAATAGAAATAAAAGTGACCCATTTTTTTTTAAAAGAACAGTGTAAAAATCAAAAATAAAAGGTGAAATAAAGAAGAAAAAAAAAAATGTAAACGCGCCCCGTCCTGCCGAGCTCACGTGCAAAAGCGAACGCATATGTGAGCAGCGCCCGCATATGAAAACGGTGTTTAAACCACACATGTGAGGTATCGCCTTGATCATTAGAGTGAGAGCAATAATTCTAGCACAAGACCTCCTCTGTAACTCAAAACATGCAACCTGTAGAATTTTTTCAACGTCACCCATGGAGATTTTTAAGGTTTGTCGCCATTCCACGAGCGGGCGCAACTTTGAAGCGTGACATGTTGGGTATCAATTTACTCAGCGTAACATTATCTTTCACAATATAAAAAAAATTGGGCTAACGTTACTGTTGTCTTATATTTTTAATCCAAAAAAGTGAATTTTTTCCAAAAAAAGTGCGCTTGTAAGACCGCTGCGCAAATACGGTGTGACAAAAAGTATTGCAACGACCGCCATTTTATTCTCTATTGTGTTAGAAAAAAATATATATAATGTTTGGGGGTTCTAAGTAATTTTCTAGCAAAAAAACCTGTTTTTAAAATGTAAACACCAAATCTCAGAAAGAGGCTCAGTTTTCAAGTGGTTAAAAATGAAGAATGTCCCCTGTCGTAGCTCCAATATGTCTTCTTTCTCCTGTTCCGCCACCAATGTATTCTTCCTCCGGGTCTCCTCCCTCCGCTGCTGTCTTCTCCCTCCATGGCTGTCTTCTCCACCACTGACCCGGTCTTCCTACAACCCTGGCTCCCGCTGTTGTGTCATCTCCGATGTCTGCCTGTTCTTATATAGCCATTGGGCGTGCCCATCCGGTGACATCACCATGAGACTCCACCCCCTGTGACATTATGTGGTTTTACTGCTACAGGGCGGCTGCGCTGTGCAGAATCACGTACATATATATGTGATTCTGCACTCCCGGGTAGGGGGCACGTGCGTGCATCGCCGGGGCGCGTGCGTGCACCGCCAGCGCGCCACTTCTGCTGTGATTTGTGACAGCAGAAGCCGATCAGCAGGTGTCGCCCAATGGATGTCTACGCCGGCACCCCCTGATCGTCGGGAAAACACACAGAACGGAGCTCTGCCTATGTAAACAAGGCAGAGCTCCATTCTGGCAGGGGGGAAGTAATAGATTATCTCTCCCTGCAATGGGACTAAAATCCAGCACATTCCTTAGTAAAAGCAACACACATAGTACACACAAACACTGGCTAGGCACACAGTTAACCCTTTGATCGCCCTAGCTGTTTAACCCCTTCCCAGCCAGTATCATTAGTACAATGACAGTGCATATTTTTAGCACTGATCGCTGTATTAGTATCACTGGTTCCCACAAAGCGTCAAAAGTGTCAGAATGTCTGCTGCAATATTGCAGTCCCGCTATTAGTCGCTGATCGCTGCCATTACTATAAAAAATAAAAAAATACAAATTCCAGTATTTTTTCAAATAGTTTGTAGAATTTAGAACTTTTGCGCAAACAAATATATACATATTGGGAATACATATTGGCCTATATTTATGAAGAAATTTTATTTTTTAAACTTATTTATTGTATATGTTTTATAGCAGAAAGTAAAAAATAATGTTTTTTTTATTTAAAAAATTGTCTGTCTTTTTTTTGTTTATAGCGCAAAAAATAAAAAACGCAGTGATAATCAAATACCACCAAAAAAAAGCTTCTATTTTCGTATTGCAAAAAAAATGGCCTGGTCATGAAGCATGGTAAATCTTATGGAGGTCAAGAGATTAATGTTCAATGCTATATAAATAAATGTTGAAGTGATTAACTACTCTTAAGCCGCGTACACACGAGCGGAATGTCCGACAGAAAAAGTCCGGAAGCTTTTTATTGTCTATTCCAATCGTGTGTGCGCCTCATCGGATTTATTTTTTTGAAAAATCTGACGGACCTAGAAATGGAACATGTTCTAAATATTTCAGACGGAACCAATTCCTATCGGGAAAACCGCTCGTCTGTATGCTGTTCCGATGGACTAAAAACTACGCATGCTCTGAAGCAAGTACGAGATGGAAACTATTGGCTACTGGCTATTGAACTTCCTTTTTCTAGTCCTGTCGTAAGTGTTGTACGTCAACGCGTTCTGGGCGGTTGGACTTTGGGTTGACCGTGTGTAGGCAAGACCGCTTGAATGGAATTCCGTTTGAGTTCCGTCGGAGAAGCCTTCGGAGTTTATTCCGAGGGCAAAACCGGTCGTGTGTATGCGGAATTACTTTAGCAACATGAATACAGCATTTTTCTTCCACCAAACGCTGTGAGTCGAGTTAATGCCAAAGAACGCAATTTTGGTATCATCTGACCACAGCACATTCCCCCCAATCCCTGAACTGCAATTCAATTTATTACATTTGTATCATGTGTTTTTTCTCTATCATTTATAATACACCTATGATAAAAAATGATAGACCCTTCATTTCTTTGTAACTGGGCAAACATACAAAATCAGCAAGGGATGAAATAATTATTTTCCCCATTCACTCACCTGCCACTTTATTAGGTACACCTATTCAATTGCTTGGTAACCGAAATCAGCCAATAACATGGCAACAACTCAATGCATTTAGGAATCTAGATGTGGTGAAGACGACTTGCTGAAGTTTAAACTGAGCATCAGAATGGGGAAGAAAGGGGATTTAAGCGAATTTGAATGTGGCATCGTTGTTGGTGCCAGACGGGCTGGTCTGAGTATTTCAAAAACTGCTGATCTACTGGGATTTTCACACACAACCATCTCTCGGGTTTACAGAGAATGGTCCGAAAAAGAGAGATTATGAACGGCAGTTGTGTGGATGAATATGCCTTGTTGATGTCAGAGGTAGATGAGAATGGGCTCCGGATGCCACTACTGTCAGCTAAGAACAGGAAACTGAGGCTACAATTCGCACAGGATCAAAAATTGGACAATAGAAGACTGAAAAAACGTCTGGTCTGATAAGTCTCCATTTGATCTGCGAGATTCAGATGGTAGGGTCAGAATTTGGTGTAAACAACATGAAATCATGGATCCATCCTTTCTTGTATCAATGGTTCAGGCTGGTGGTGGTGTAATGGTGGTGGTGTAATGGTGTGGGGGATATTTTCTTGGCACACTTTTGGCCCCTTAGTACCAACTGAGCAACATTTAAACACCACGACCTACCTGAGTATTGTTGCTGACCATGTCCATCCCTTTATGACTACAGTGTCCCCATCGTCTGATGGCTCCTTCCAGCAGGATAATGCACCATGTCACAAAGCTCCAATCATCTCACCACTGGTTTCTTGAACATGACAATGAGGTCCCTGTACTCCAATGGCCTCCACACTCACCAGATCTCATCCAGTAGAGCACCTTTTCGGATGTGATGAAATGGGAGATTCACATCATGGATGTGCAGCCGACAAATCTGCAGCAACTGTGTGATGCCATCATGTCACTATGGACCAAAATCTCTGAGGAATGTTTCCAACACCTTGTTGAATCTATGCCATGAAGAATTAGGGCAGCTCTGAAGGCAAAAGGGGGTCCAACCCGGTACTAGCAAGGTGTACCTAATAAAGTGGCCGGTGAGTGTATATAGCTGTACACGAGGGCAGCCATGTTTACTCACCTCATAGGCATGCTATGCTCCTTGCTTGGTAATGCAGAAAAATTGTTGTTTACTGTTATCTCTTGGAATGCTAATCTATCCGACTTATGGAAGACAATTGCACCTGAAACTAAAGCTGACCATAGATGGATAGAATTTTGAATGTAAATTCTTAGGAAAAATTCTCAGAACATTCTTTCTAAAGATTTCATTTGCTTTTAACATTTGATTTTGAAATAATTGGACTTTACTGAACAAAAAACACGTATACAAATTCCTTCATTTGAGAAAAAAAAAAATGCCATTCTGCTCCTTCAAATTTTCACGTCACTACCACTGAAAACAAATGTCGAGTTGATCCCACTAATGATTAGAAAAACAAATTAACTTTCTTAGAAAATTCTACTCATCTATGGCCAGTTTAATTGATTTTATCTCAACAGTCATTAGGTAGGATTGCTAAATTTGCATTGCTTGCTATGCAGGAAACCATTAGAAGGAGAACCTGAAAATCTCTTTGTGTAATATAATCGTCACAACCTGGAAGAGCAAGCATGTAAATGTTGTATCAAAAATGACATTCAAGAAATAAACGACACTGATTACGTACATTGAAAAGAAATTAGACTCCCATTAAGGGATTGTTGTGCAATGTTGTTTTGTTACTAGATCATGAGATCACTCGGGCTGTTCAAGGTAGTAGATGATTGTGCATTGTCCTGCATACAGGAATGAAAATATTGTGGCCAAGCCCAAATACAAGTGACATTTTACCATGACGAGTGAGATGTGTGCTTGATGTTTAAATCAGTGGTCTCCAAACTGCGGCCCAGGTGCTGGATGCGGCCCTTTGCTTGCCTTTATCTGGCTCTTGGGGCACGGTTCCTCCCATTGATATGAGGCACTAATTCCCCCACTGACACCAAAAATGGGGCAATTATTCCTGCACTGACACCACCAATGGGGTACTATCACTTCCACTGACACCAATGATGGGGCGCTATTCCTTTCACTGAAACCAACAACGGGGCAATATTCTTCCCACTGACACCAACAATGAGGAACTACTCTTCCCACTGACACCAACATTAGGGCACAATCGTTCTTACTGACACCAATGTTGGGATGCTATTCCTATACTGACACCAGTGTTGGGGCACTATTCCTCCCACTGACACCAACGATGGGGAACTATTCTTCCAACTGACACAAACATTAGGGCACTATCATTCTTACTGACACCAATGTTTGGAGGCCATTCCTCCCAACTACACCAATCTTAGGATGCCATTCCTCCCATAGACACCTATGTCGGGGAACTATTCCTTCCACTGACACCAACGATGGGGAACTATTCTTCCCACTGGCACCAACGATGGGCAACTATTCTTCCTACTGACACAAACATTAGGGCACTATCATTCTTACTGACGCCAATGTTTGGAGGCCATTCCTCCCAAAGACACCTATGTTGGGGAACAATTCCTTCCACTGACACCAACGATGGGGCACTATTCTTCCCACTGGCACCAACATTAGGGCACTATCATTCTTACTGACACAAATGATGGGGCACTATTCCTCCCACTAATGCCCCGTACACACGGTCGGACTTTGTTCGGACATTCCGACAACAAAATCCTAGGATTTTTTCCGACGGATGTTGGCTCAAACTTGTCTCGCATACACACGGTCACACAAAGTTGTCGGAAAATCCGATCGTTCTAAACGCGGTGACGTAAAACACGTACGTCGGGACTATAAACGGGGCAGTGGCCAATAGCTTTCATGTCTTTATTTATTCTGAGCATGCGTGGCACTTTGTCGGTCGGATTTGTGTACACACGATCGGAATTTCCGACAACGGATTTTGTTGTCGGAAAATTTTATATCCTGCTCTCAAACTTTGTGTGTCGGAAAATCCGATGGAAAATGTGTGATGGAGCCCACACACGGTCGGAATTTCCGACAACAAGGTCCTATCACACATTTTCCGTCGGAAAATCCGACCGTGTGTACGGGGCATAATTCTAAAGATGTGGCATTGTTTACTCCCACTGATGCCAATACATTTTCTACTCATACTGGCCATAGCCTGGCTCCCCTAAAGTCTGAGGACAGTGAACTGGCCCTTTGTTTAGGGAGATTGTAGACCCCTGGTTTATACAGACAGTGCTTCATATCTACAAATGAGCAAATACTGCTCTAATTAATGAGATAAAACATAAGGACAGGTGCCGATGAACATACTTTTTAGGCTTCATGCACAGGGTTGTAAAGCATGTAGAGCTGCACATTGACATTATTGGGACCTGCTGTCAATACGTACAGCCGCCCATTGAAGAGGTTGAAGAGGTGGCTGTATGCGATTGTGGGGGTTGTGTAAAGCACCTGTATGCGTACTGATGTACAGTGCCTTGCAAAAGTATTCATACCCCTTGAAAGTTTCCACATTTGGTCATGCTACAACCAAAAAACGTAAATGTATTTTATTGGGATTTTATGTGATAGACCAACACAAAGTGGCACATAATTGTGAAGTGGAAGAAAAATTATAAATGGTTTTCAAAATTTTTTACAAATAAATATGTGAAAAGTGTGGAGTGCATTTCTATTCAGCCCCCCTGAGTCAATACTTTGTAGAACCTCCTTTCACTGCAATTACAGCTGCAAGTCTTTTTGGGGATGTCTCTACCAGCTTTGCACAGCTAGAGAGTGACATTTTTGCTCATTCTTCTTTGCAAAATAGCTCAAGCTCTGTCAGATTGGATGGAGAGCGTCTGTAATCAGCAATTTTCAAGTCTTGCCACAGATTTTCAGTTGGAGTTAGGTCTGGACTTTGACTGGGCCATTCTAACACAGGAATATGCTTTGATCTAAACCATTCCATTGTTGCTCTGGCTGTATGTTTAGGGTTGTTGCCTGCTGGAAGGTGAACCTCCGCCCCAGTCAAGTCTTTTGCAGACTCTAACAGGTTTTCTTCTAAGATTGCCCTGTATTTGGCTCTATCCATCTTCCCATCAACTCTGACCAGCTTCCCTGCTGAAGAAAAGCATCCCCACAACATGATGCTGCCACCACCATGTTTCACGGTGGGGATGGTGTATTCAGGGTGATGTGCAGTGTTAGTTTTCCGCCACACATAGTGTTTTGCTTTTTGGTGGAAAAGTTTAATTTTGGTCTCATCTGACCAGAGCACCTTTTTCCACATGTTTGCTGTGTCCCCCACGTGACTTCTCGTAAACTGCAAACGGAACTTCTTATGGCTTTCTTTCAACAATGGCTTTCTTGTTGCCACTCTTCCATAAAGGCCAGATTTGTGGAGTGCACGACTAATAGATGTCCTGTGGACAGATTCTCCCACCTAAGCTGTGGATCTCTGCAGCTCTTCCAGAGTTACCATGGGCCTCTTGGCTGCTTCTCTGATTAATGCTCTCCTTGCCCGGCCTGTCAGTTTAGGTGGATGGTCATGTCTTGGTAGGTTTGCAGTTGTGTCATACTCTTTCCATTTTCGGATGATGGATTGAATAGTTCTCTGCTAGATGTTCAAAGCTCAGGATAATTTTTTTATAACCTAACCCTGCTTTAAACGTCTCCACAACTTTATCCCTGACCTGTCTAGTGTGTTCCTTGGCCTTCGTGATGATGTTTGTTCACTAAGATTCTCTAACAAACCTCTGAGGCCTTTATAGAACAGCTGTATTTATACTGAGATTAAATTATACACAGGTGACCTCTATTTACTAATTATGTGACTTCTGAAGGCAATTGGTTCCACTAGATATTAGTTAGAGGTATCAGAGTAAAGGGGGCTGAATACAAATGTACACCACACTTTTCAGATATTTATTTGTAAAACATTTTGAAAACCATTTATCATTTTCCTTCCACATCACTTAATTGCTGTATTGGACACTGAGGCTGGCTATACACTAGTGGAATTTCATTCAAAATTTTTCACTTTAAGAATTTTCGTTTGATTTTTTAAACATTAGTGATGTTACAATGACATTCGCTTTCAACTGCACTGATGGGAAACTTCAGGAACAGGATAGAAATTTTCTCTTGAACCAACAAATCTCTAATATCGTATGTGTTTTTTGCTTGGTAAAGACCATTTGTTCCAAAATTGAATGTTAAGAGCCAAATAAATTTTGAACTATTTTTAAACGACACTTGTAAAGCTATTGAATGTAATTAAATTTTGTATGAATTTTTGATTAAAACTAGTATATATGGTAACCAGTTTTTTTTGTACCCAAAACGCTTCTGTGATTTTACAGATGTCCGAAGTGTGGGATCCCTAAGGCAATCTCTTCAACATGCACTAGTCTGAGCTTCCTCTGGAGTTACTAACAGTGATTGCCCCATCTCTATTTTACTTGGAGGTAAAGAGGAGGGGTGGAGACATCAAGATCTCTACCTCATCCAATCAGAAAATATCTTGTATTCATTGAACAAATAGAAGGCATTCTGTGAATGCCGGTGTCTTGCCGAATAAGTTCCTTCGGCGGATAGGTTCCCCCCCTGTACTGCGCAGGCGCAGCGCCTGCGCAGTACGTAGTACTGTTGGCCGCCGGAGATAGCCGAAGCTCAAACGCTTCGATCAGCTGTACACGGCGCCTGCGCTCTGGGTCCAGATTCCTTCCCCTCTATCCAAGTGGACCTAGAGGGGGAATCTAAAAGTGCCGAGCGCAGCGAGGCCGTGCCCGAAGCGTGGCGAGCGAAGCGAGCCCGCGAGGGGCCCTCTTACAGGCGCCGTGTACAGCTGATTTTCAGCTGTTCCACTTCGGCTATTTCCACCGGCTTCTACTGCGCATGCGCAGTAGAGGGGGAACTAATCCGCCGAGCGGAACTTTCTCGGCAGAACACCGGCAGTGCCAGGCAAGCGACCCCCTGTGGTCAGTGTTTAGTGGCACAGTACTTGGATGATTGTGACAATCATTGTAGCTTCCACAGCAGTCCCTCAGGTATGGGAGAAGCATACTTACATTAGGCCATGCTGGACCAACACACATATAATGCTACCTCCGCAGGGGCTGCTGGCATTAATTCGTTGGCGAGCACCAGTCCATTCACGTTGCCTACAAAACCACAGTCTAGGGGATGTCTACGATTAGCGCGTAGCAATTGGAGGATAATCTTCTCATTACTTAAACGTGAATGTTGGATGGTCTAATCCCCCACAACTGAAGACCATGAGGTAACTTTCTGAACAGGCTAAGACCTCACAGCTGGTGACCATGAGGTAACTTTCCGTCAGGAACCATAAACCAGGCAGAGACAGAAAATACAGTTAAAAATCACACCTTTAATGTAATAGCAAAAATAACAACAGTTCAGGAACGTAGTGAAAAACAGAAGCCAGGGTTTGGAAGACAGAGCAGGTAATCAGACGAGCCAGGATCAGGGAACCAGAAGTCAGCGTTATCAGGAGCCAAAAATCAGGAGCAGGAATCAGAACAAAAGTCAGCCAGGCCAAGTCATACACAGCAACACAGCAGGAACACACTGGAGAAGTTGACCACATGAGGGCACTGAGAGAATGAGCAAAGCTGTTTAAATAACCAAAAGGGGCTGGCTGTAGGGTGGACTAATGAGGCAGGTAATGGTAACCAATGGGTGATTCACTGTTGAAACAATAAATGGCTGGTAATTAACCGACAGCTGAGCAGCCTCTGTGCACTGAAAGAAAGAGCTGCTAGTAAATAGGAGCCCAGCCGACACTTTCAGAACAAAATAAGACCTCACAGCTGAAGGTCATGAAGCAAGTTTCTGGTTACCTTGCAGCTATGCACACCTACTCGTAGCCAATGAGATTTCCAGAACACTGCACAGTTACAGATATTTATTTAGAGTCTTTACACCTCCTAGCTTCCTTTGGACACAGTCCAGTGACTGAGACAGTCCTTCTCCTGACCAGATCCCTTGTGGCGAGGTCCTGCAATCATCTTCTATGCAGATCAAGCCAGGCCCTCAGCCCTTACATCTGCACAGTCCATGGGCTGCCTAAAGGCAGAAGACCCTCAGTCTCTGAAGCTCTCCTGGGGAGGGAGAACCTTCAGACTATTTATCACCTTTCCAGCCCCCTTCTGGACACTCCTCTCCAGGGATTGCCTGAAGCATAATAAATATTCAGGCTGGTCATTTGCATCCTCCTCTCTAGGCTCTGGAAGCTTCTTCCAGAGGCATGGCAAAGCAATCAAACTCCCAGCCTGTAAAAACCCTGAACAGACCAGGACAGACGATAACTGCTCCCTTGATTATAGAAGGAGCCAGAAAACTAGATTTACCTACCATCCTATGCTAGGAAGGTGCTATATACGTATGTATTTAAGATCACACGTGGAGTCCATCTTTAGGTGTAGATCACATAACCCAACACTGAACCACATACCAGAACTAGTAATCCACACAATGAAATGTTTTTTTACAGAGGCTTATTATAGGAAACTAGACTCTAATTTCTGAAATCTTGGCATCATAGAATCTGACACTTAGAGCGAATTACACAACACAGCACATATAGCTGTCTGAAAAAAAGCTATATGAGAGATCAAAGTGTATGGGATGGAATACCACCAGGCATTCAGTCTGGCCCTTAATCCCGCTCACACACCTGTAATAATCCTTACTAGGAATGTGCTGTTGTGCAAGTTATACAGTAACTGTGGCATACGTTATTTAGGCAATAAACAGTCTCAAGCAAACGATATTCACATCAGCAGTTTAAGCAATATTTTACATGACGGCAGTTCAAACAACATTCAAATTCAGGCTTACACAACGTCTTTACGGTTCCACATAATAAATCTCATAAAAAATTGTACAAGTAATGACTTAACCCATGGGTGTTTCAGTTGATAGGCAGTTAGCTGCAGAATAGAAACCAAAGAGTAGTTATAAACTAGGTTCCTTAGGCCCAGAGACCAGTCATTAGTGGCATACCACAATGCTCTAATCCTGTTCAATTTAATGTGTTGGTAAGGTAAAAACTGAAGGTTTGGTGGGTAAGTTTACTGATGACACAAAGGTGTGAAAAGGGGTTGATAATTCTGGAGCTGTCTGTAACATGAAACTTGTGTATGTATCTGCTGCCCTCTACTGTTTGTATTTGTGAATAATCTATCTATCACAGGGTAATGAATAATTATGTATTAGCATTTCCTGTCTATGGTAGGCTGGCTTGGAAACCCCAGAAGGTGGAAGTCCAGACAGAGAGAGGAGCTGAGACTACATGTCTCATGGAAGAACTATTACTATTCCAGAACAGAAGCAGGGGTTATTAGGGATGTGTTCCTTTGTTAAAGAGGAAGTAAACTCTCCCACTCTGATGCTTCTTTTCATTTAGTCCATTATAATAAGTAATTATCAAACTATAGCCACTGTAATCCAGCCCGAATCGCATATTACTTACTGTTTAAAGAAACTTTAAAAAACTTGTTTCCAGGGGTAAGGCAGCGCCATCTTAAGTATTGTTTTCTGAGTCCACAGTAGAGTGTATTTCCGCCCTTACATTGAGCACTTCCTGTACTTTTAAACAAGCCTCCTTCTCAATTCAACCTTTCTATGGCAACCCTGCTTCACTGCTCATAGCTGACTTGTTTTATTTCATAGTATTTACTTGTGCCGATTATCTATCTAGTGTTTTTCTATGTCAGTCTTATCAGCTTCAGCTGATAAGGCTGCAGTAATGCTGTCCTTTCCCAAGTTTACACTCCATGTGATGTCACATGGGGTGTAGTAGGAAGCTCTAAGTGATTATGCAGTCTCGTGGGATTTCAGTGTTGTCCCCTAGGAAGATCTGATAATAGACAGACAAGTACACAGAGTGTGCCGTAAATCAGGGGAGATCTGGGCATGCTCAGTGAAGTCATTCTAAAGAACAAAAAGGATTACAACAATACTAAGCAAGTAAGGAAATATCTACAAGCAATGTTCATTAGGGTTTTTTATTCTGATTTACATGGGACAAAGTTGCCGGGGAGAGTTTACAACCACTTTAATAGTTTACTATTGTTGCCTATAGCTTCTGGGTGTACAATATATATGTATATATTTAATGACTAGTGACAGAAGTATACCTGTTCCCTTGTTGTTATCACATATGCACTATACCAGAAAATTAAGCTTGTGTGTGTGTGTGTGTGATGGTCTCCTTGCCGTATGTTAGAAAGATGAATCTGTTTATTGCAATAGAGTTTATATGCGTCTCCTCTGGTCTCGGATTCTAAAGCTAGTTTTAACTTGGGGCTCAATAACCAGCATAGCTTAAAGCCAGGTTAGGCATTTGTTGGCCACTAGGTTCTAAGCACAGAGTAGATAGGCTGACTCTGAGTTCAATTGCCATACCACAATTTCTGCTGGTGAAAAGCTGCGGTCCAGGACAAGGGCTGGAGGATCTCTTTATCACAGCAGGTCTTCCACACCAAGACGAACATCACATCGTGATCATCCTTGGGGCCACCGCAACTGGACTTTGCTGCAACATTCATCTAAAGGTTTCCCCAATAATAACTATATATACCCAGGTATATGTGTACAATTCCACCAAGACGCTTGTTGGGCCCTTTACTGATAATATCTGTTTGTACATTGGATGAATGTACTATTATGACTATTTATTCTTTTCATATATAAAGCTTGTATTATTTCTATACTGGTCTGGAGCTATATACATATGGTTAATGTTATATGCTAGTTGCAGTATTTCCTCTGCTCCCAATTACTTCGATCAGATTACTGATTAATTTCCTTGTTATCTTTGCTTGTTCCTGAACCCCTGTTTCTGACTCCGGTTATTGACCCAATCTTGTCTCCTGTCTTCTGTTCCAGTATCTGCTCTGTTCGCTGTATATTGACCTTGGCCTGGCTCTGACTCCGCTCCTGGTTCCTGATTCTGTACCTCTACCGCCCGGTTATTGCCAACTTCTGCCCATCTGACCACACATCCGAGATCCTGCATCTGCCAGCTTGCCTGCTGCACTGTCTTCAGCCCCGCATCTGCAACAAGATCTCCTGACCCATATCTCCAACAGACACCTGTGCCACTCTGTGCTCTATTATACCCTGTCATCAACCCCAGGGGAAACAGGACAAGAAGTGTAAGGAGAACCCTCTTGTCAATTCAGCCTCAACCAGGTACAGGACAGCATGTAATGCCGCAGTAAGGTCCAAGGCCATCTATGGTGGTCCTGATGGGTCACATAGTGCTCCACTATGCCTGAAAGGAAGAGCTGCAATCACATCTTCTAAGCAGTATATCTGCTCGTTATAACCTGCTGACACAAAGAGAATAGAGCTGGTATGAGATGGGTGGAGGTGATACTCAGTGCCCAATAGTATGCACACAACAAAAAACAAAATTGCCCATGGGACTTTTAAAGAGCACACCTTAGGTAAAATGTATAAAGGATTTATTTAACACGCATTTAAAAACAACATGTAGTACAGAAAAAAGAAAACATAATAAATATCAACATATTGGTAAATTTTACATTCATATAATAGACCTTTCCATGAGACCTGGATATGTCATAAAAATGACTGTCAGTAGTCTGGGATAGCTGCGCTAGGTCTCGACGCATTTCGCAAGAGGAGTCTTGCTTCAGATAGATGCTTGGAGATCAAGCGCACAAGTAAGTAAATAACATTTTTTTTAAAAGAGGGGGGAGGGAAAGGGGGGGGGGGGGAGTGCCGAGCATATGCATATAAAGTTCAGTATATTCCTATTACGATTAATAAAGGACTGCAGACCTACAATACTAGCATGGTATAGATGACTCTTTGTGAAGTAGTCAAAAGATAAGTATACATAGGTGGGTATACTACCCTGAATTTATAAATGAAACTTCAAAATAGAACGTCCATAAAAGTAGATGGATAAATGCATAAAATGCCAACCATGCCACCAAGCTTCCCTTCGGGAGCTGTGTGAGGGTAGGAAGATGGAAAACAGTGAGAAGCCGCAAGAAACCGGAACACCTGTCCAGTCAAGGAAATAAACCATAATGAAAACCTAACCAAACAATATAGTGAAATAATATCGGATAATATAAAAAGTGTATACCATAAAAAATATTATTACAATAAAAATACAAAATGTGCATATGTTAAACCATTGAAATACAGTGATTGTGTAGTATGAATTGAAAAGCCATTTGAATTATACCATTGAAAGACGGTACAAATATGAATGATATGTGATCATGTATGTGTATACTGTATGCTGTAAAAACAGCTATCATGAGTAATGCCCATATTAAAGTGCAAGACAGCACTCACTGGTTGTGTGTAAGTGAATGTGAGTCTGAAATAGTGAATACCAAAAAGAACAAACAAAACGTATCCTAATAGATGTCCATACTAGTGATTGTTGGTGTTTTCTCTACGTTATGTTTTTGTTTGATTTTTTCTATCACTAGTATGGACATCCATTAGGATACGTTTTGTTTGTTCTTTTTGGTATTCACTATTTCAGACTCACATTCATTTACACACACATCAATTGCAGCCTCACTGTGCCCATCAAATGCAGCCATTGTGCCCATCAAATGCAGCAACTGTGCCCATCAAACGCAGCCACTGTGCCCATCATACGCAGCCACTTGTGCCCATCAAACGCAGCCACTGTGCCCATCATACGCAGCCACTGTGCCCATCATACGCAGCCACTTGTGCCCATCATACGGAGCCACTTGTGCCCATCATACGCAGCCATTTGTGACCCATCATACGTAGCCACTTGTGCCTCATCATATGCAGCCACTTGTGCCCCATCATATGCAGTCACTTGTGCCAATCAAATGCAGCCACTTGTGCTCGTCATATGCAGCCACTTGTGCCCATCATATGCAGCCACTTGTGCCAATCAAATGCAGCCACTTGTGACCATCATATGCAGCCACTTGTGCCCATTATATGCAGCCACTTGTGCCCTTCATTTGCAGCCACTTGTGCCCAGTATATGCAGCCATTTGTGCCCAGTAAATTCAGTCACTTGTGCCAATTAAATGCAGGCACTTGTGCCCATCATATGCAGCCATTTGTGCCCATCAAATGCAGCCACTTGTGCCCGTCAAATGCAGCCACTTGTGCCCATCAAATGCAGCCAGGTTCGGCTGACACTTCACTAATCCCCCCCTCCCACGGCCGGTCCGGCGGCACTTACCGCTCCTCTCATGGAGTGACGGGGCTCTCCTCCTCGGCGGGAAGCAGCGGCTCTCGTCTCTTCCTCTGCGGCTCTCCTCCTCGGCAGGAAACGGTGGCTGTGGCTCCCGCTAGTCTCCTCTTCCTCTAAAGCGTTAGGCATCCGATAGGATCGCCTAATTCTTTGGCCAATCGGGAGACAGGTCTCACTGACCTGCCTGCTGATTGGCAGAGAGGAATGTTAGTGTGAAAATAGCGAAAGTTCATTTGCTATGCCACACAACAGGGTGGGATCGGGTCGCAGTGCTCTGCCCCCCCCCCCCCCACCCCACCCTATTTTGAAGCCTATTAGAGCCTCTGGCTCTAATCACATGCTTAAAAATACACACCCCCGCCTATCCCCGCCATAGTATTTCATGTGTCCGGCATCCTGAAAAGGGCCGGGCACATGAATAGGGAGGGCGGCGGAGGTGTCAGGGGGGGCAGCGCCCATGCGCCCACAATGCACGGGCCGCCACTGCATGCACATTTAGTATTCTTATTGTAATAATATTTTTTATGGTATACACTTTTTATATTATCTGATTTGTATATAAAAAAATATTCTGCACACCTTATTTCTCATGACACTTACACACCTCACCTATCACATAATCATTCGTATTTTATTATGTTAATACATCACTCATAACACATTCTCAGATTGCCTCTTATAATAACTTTTATTGGTTATATTATTTCACTGTATTGTTTGGTTAGGTTTTCATTATGGTTTATTTCCTTGACTGGACAGGTGTGGGTACTTTCGATGTGGGATTTACATCCTTCGCTCCGGTTCTGGTTTCTTGCGGCTTCCCACTGGTTTCCATCTCCCCCCTCAAACAGCTCGCGGGGGGGGGGGAAGCTTGGTGGCATGGTTGGCATTTTATGCATTTATCCATCTACTTTATGGATGTTCTACTTTGAAGTTTCTTTTATAAATTCAGGGTAGTATACCCACCTATATATACTTATCTTTTGACTACTTCACAAAGAGTCATCTATACCAGGCTAGTAGGCCAGGAGTCCTTCTTTATTCGTAAGTGGAATATACTGAACTTTATATGCATATGCTCGGGACTTCCCCCTCCCCCCCTTTCCCTTCCCTCACCTTTTTTTTTGTATTTTATTTACTTACTTGTGCTCTTGATCTCCAGGCATCTATCTGTGCTTCTCCCGAAAAAGCGAGACTCCTCTCACGAAACGCGTTGAGACCTAGCAGACTACTGACAGTCATTTTTATGACAAATCCAGGTCTCATGGAAAGGTCTATATATGAATGTAAAATTTACCAATATGTTGATATTTAATATGTTTTCTTTTTTCTGTACTACATGTTGTTTTTAAATGTGTGTTAAATAAAACCTTTATACATTTTACCTGAGATGCGCTCTTTAACCACTTGCCGACCGCCTCACGACGATATACGTCGGCAGAATGGCACGGGCAGGCAGAATCACGTACCTGTACGTGATCTGCCTCCCACGGGCGGGGGGGTCCGATCTGACCCCCCCGGTGCCCGAGGCGGTCGGCTTCTGACTGGGAGCATTCAGAGATGAGGGGGAGGCCATCCATTTGTGGCCCCCCTCGCGATCGCTCCCAGCCAATCAGATCATTCCTCTGCCTCTGTATAATACACAGAGGCAGAGGAAATTATGTCATCTCTCCTTGGCTCTGTATTTTCCGTTCCGGCGCCGAGGAGAGAAGAATGCAATGTGAGTGCACAACACACACACACAGTAGAACATGCCAGGCACACAAAACACCCCCCTTTACCCCCCCGATCCCCCCCGATTCCCCCCCCCCCCCCCCCCCGTCACACTGACACCAAGCAGTTTTTTTTTCTGATTACTGCATTGGTGTCAGTTTGTGACAGTTAGTGTGGTAGGGCAGTGAGTGTTAGGTCCCCTTTAGGTCTAGGATACCCCCCCAACCCCCCCTAATAAAGTTTTAACCCCTTGATCACCCACCGTCGCCAGTGTCGCTAAGCGATCATTTTTCTGATCGCTGTATTAGTGTCACTGGTGACGCTAGTTAGGGAGGTAAATATTTAGGTTCGCCGTCATCGTTTTATAGCGTCAGGGACCCCCATATACTACCTAATATAGGTTTTAACCCCTTGATTGCCCCCTAGTTAACAATTTCACCACTGATCACTGTATAACCGTTACGGGTGACGCTGGTTAGTTCGTTTATTTTTCATAGTGTCAGGGCACCCGCCGTTTATTACCGAATAAAGGTTTAGCCCCCTGATCGCCCGGCGGTGATATGCGTCGCCCCAGGCAGCGTCAGATTAGCGCCAGTACCGCTAACACCCACGCACGCACCGTAAACCTCCCTTAGTGGTATAGTATCTGAACAGATCAATATATGATCCGATCAGATCAATACTAGCGTCCCCAGCAGTTTAGGGTTCCCAAAAACGCAGTGTTAGCGGAATCAGCCCAGATATCTGCTAGCACCTGCATTTTGCCCCTCCGCCAGGCCCAGCCTAGCCCACTCAAGTGCAGTATCGATCGATCACTGTCACTTACAAAACACTAAACAAATAACTGCAGCGTTCGCAGAGTCAGGCCTGATCCCTGCGATCCCTAACAGTTTTTTTGGTAGCGTTTTGGTGAACTGGCAAGCACCAGCCCCAGGCAGCGCCAGGTTAGCGCCAGTACCGCTAACACCCACGCACGCACCGTACACCTCCCATAGTGGTATAGTATCTGAACGGATCAATATCTGATCTGATCAGATCTATACTAGCGTCCCCAACAGTTTAGGGTTCCCTAAAACGCAGTGTTAGCGGGATCAGCCCAGATACCTGCTAGCACCTGCGTTTTGCCCCTCCGCCCGGCCCAGCCCAGCCCAGCCCACCCAAGTGCAGTATCGATCGATCACTGTCACTTACAAAACACTAAATGCATAACTGCAGCGTTTGCAAAGTCAGGCCTGATCCCTGCGATCGCTAACAGTTTTTTTGGTAGCGTTTTGGTGAACTGGCAAGCACCAGCAGCCTAGTACACCCCAGTCGTAGTCAAACCAGCACTGCAGTAACACGTGGTGACGTGGCGAGTCCCATAAGTGCAGTTCAAGCTGGTGAGGTGGCAAGCACAAGTAATGTCCCGCTGCCACCAAGAAGACAAACACAGGCCCGTCGTGCCCATAATGCCCTTCCTGCTGCATTCGCCAATCCTAATTGGGAACCCACCACTTCTGCAGCGCCCGTACTTCCCCCATTCACATCCCCAACCAAATGCAGTCGGCTGCATGAGAGGCATTTTCTTTATGTCCTCCCGAGTACCCCTACCCAATGAACCCCCCCCAAAAAAGATGTTGTGTCTGCAGCAAGCGCGGATATAGACGTGACACCCGCTATTATTGTCCCTCCTGTCCTGACAATCCTGGTCTTTGCATTGGTGAATGTTTTGAACGCTACCATTCACTGGTTGAGTATTAACGTAGGGTACAGCATTGCACAGACTAGGCACACTTTCACAGAGGTCTCCCAAGATGCCATCGCATTTTGAGAGACCCGAACCTGGAACCGGTTACAGTTATAAAAGTTACAGTTACAAAAAAAAGTGTAAAAAAAAAAAATATATATATATATATATATATATATATAAAATAAAAAAAAATAGTTGTCGTTTTATTGTTCTCTCTTTCTCTATTCTCTCTCTATTGTTCTGCTATTTTTTACTGTATTCTATTCTGCAATGTTTTATTGTTATTATATTTTATCATGTTTGCTTTTCAGGTATGCAATTTTTTATATTTTACTGTTTACTGTGTTTTATTGCTAACCATTTTTTTGTCTTCAGGTACGCCATTCACGACTTTGAGTGGTTATACCAGAATGATGCCTGCAGGTTTAGGTATCATCTTGGTATCATTCTTTTCAGCCAGCGGTCGGCTTTCATGTAAAAGCAATCCTAGCGGCTAATTAGCCTCTAGACTGCTTTTACAAGCAGTGGGAGGGAATGCCCCCCCCACCGTCTTCCGTGTTTTTCTCTGGCTCTCCTGTCTCAACAGGGAACCTGAGAATGCAGCCGGTGATTCAGCCAGCTGACCATAGAGCTGATCAGAGACCAGAGTGGCTCCAAACATCTCTATGGCCTAAGAAACCGGGAGCTACGAGCATTTTATGACTTAGATTTCGCCGGATGTAAACAGTGCCATTGGGAAATTGGGAAAGCATTTTATCACACTGATCTTGGTGTGGTCAGATGCTTTGAGGGCAGAGGAGAGATCTAGGGTCTAATAGACCCCAATTTTTTTTAAAAAGAATGCCTGTCACTACCTATTGCTATCATAGGGGATATTTACATTCCCTGAGATAACAATAAGATTTTTTTTAAAAAATGAAAGGAACAGTTTAAAAATAAGATAAAAAAGCAAAAAAATAATAAAGAAAAAAAAAACCACCCCTGTCCCCCCCTGCTCTCGCGCTAAGGCGAACGCAATCGTCGGTCTGGCGTCAAATGTAAACAGAAATTGCACCATACATGTGAGGTATCACCACGAAGGTCAGATCGAGGGCAGTAATTTTAGCAGTAGACCTCCTCTGTAAATCTAAAGTGGTAACCTGTAAATGCTTTTAAAGGCTTTTAAAAATATATTTATTTTGTTGCCACTGCACGTTTGTGCGCAATTTTAAAGCATGTCATGTTTGGTATTCATGTACTCGGCCTAAGATCATCTTTTTTATTTCTTGCAAAAAAAATTTTTTTTCATGTAAACAAAAAATGTCAGAAAGGGCTTTGTCTTCAAGTGGTTAGAAGAGTGGGTGATGTGTGAAATAAGCTTCTAAATGTTGTGCATAAAATGCCAGGACAGTTCAAAACCCCCCAAATGACCCCATTTTGGAAAGTGGACACCCCAAGCTATTTGCTGAGAGGCATGTCGAGTCCATGGAATATTTTATATTGTGACACAAGCTGCGGGAAAGAGACAATTTTTTTTTTTTTTTGCACAAAGTTGTCACTAAATGATATATTCAAACATGCCATGGGAATATGTGACATTACACCCCAAAATACATTCTGTTGCTTCTCCTGAGTACGGGGATACCACATGTGTGAGACTTTTTGGGAGCCTAGCCACGTATGGGACCCCGAAAACCAAGCACTGCCTTCAGGCTTTCTAAGGGCGTAAATTTTTGATTTCACTCTTCACTGCCTATCGCAGTTTCGGAGGCCATGGAATGCCCAGGTGGCACAACCCCCCCCCCCCCCCCCAAATGACCCTATTTTGGAAAGTAGACACCTCAAGCTATTTGCTGAGAGGTATAGTGAGTATTTTGCAGACCTCATTTTTTGTCACAAAGTTTTATAAATTGAAAAAAGAAAAAAAAAGTTTTTTCTTGCCTTCCTTCATTTTCAAAAACAAATGAGAGCTGCAAAATACTCACCATGCCTCTCAGCAAATAGCTTGGGGTGTCTACTTTCCAAAATGGGGTCATGGGGGGGGGGGGGGGTTGTGCCACCTGGGCATTCCATGGCCTCTGAAACTGTGATAGGTAGTGAAGAGTGAAATCAAAAATTTACGCCCTTAGAAATCCTGAAGGCTGTGATTGGGTTTCGGGGCCCCGTACGCGGTTAGGCTCCCAAAAAGTCCCACACATGTGGTATCCCCATACTCAGTAGAAGCAGCTAAATGTATTTTGGGGTGCAATTCCACATATGCCCATGGCCTGTGTGAGCAATATATCATTTAGTGACAACGTTGAGCAAAAAAAAAAAAAAATTGTCATTTCCCCCAACTTGTGTCAAAATATAAAATATTCCATGGACTCAACATGCCTCTCAGCAAATAGCTTGGGGTGTCTACTTTCCAAAATGGAGTCATTTGGGGGGGGGGGGGTTGTGCCACCTGGGCATTCCATGGCCTCCGAAACTGTGATAGGTAGTGAAGAGTGAAATCAAAAATTTACGCCCTTAGAAATCCTGAAGGCCGTAGTTGGGTTTCGGGGCCCCGTACGCGGTTAGGCTCCCAAAAAGTCCCACACCTGTGGTATTCCCATACTCAGAAGAAGCAGCTAAATGTATTTTGGGGTGCAATTCCACATATGCCCATGGCCTGTGTGAGCAATATATCATTTAGTGACAACTTTTTGTAATTTTTTTTTTTTTTTGTCATTATTCAATCACTTGAGACAAAAAAAAAAATTAATATTCAATGGGCTCAACATGCCTCTCAGCAATTTCCTTGGGGGTGTCTACTTTCCAAAATGGGGTCTTGGGGGGGGGGGGGGTTGTACTGCCCTGCCATTTTAGCACCTCAAGAAATGAGATAGGTAGTCATAAACTAAAAGCTGTGTAAATTCCAGAAAATGTACCCTAGCTTGTAGACGCTATAACTTTTGCGCAAACCAATAAATATACGCTTATTGACATTTTTTTTACCAAAGACATGTGGCCGAATACATTTTGGCCTAAATGTATGACTAAAATTGAGTTTATTGGATTTTTTTTTATAACAAAAAGTAGAAAATATCATTTTTTTTCAAAATTTTCGGTCATTTTCCCGTTTATACGCAAAAAATAAAAACGGCAAAGGTGATCAAATACCATCAAAAGAAAGCTCTATTTGTGGGAAGAAAAGGATGCAAATTTCGTTTGGGTACAGCATTGCATGACCGCGCAATTAGCAGTTAAAGCGACGCAGTGCCAAATTGTAAAAAGTGCTCTGGTCAGGAAGGGGGTAAATCCTTCCGGGGCTGAAGTGGTTAAAAGTCCCATGGGCAATTTTGTTTTTTGTTGTGTGCATAGCCTGCTGACACTTAGCCCTCGTTCACACCGGGCCAATTTTGTGGCACCACACCAATAACCAAAAGTAGCTCCTGCACTACTTTTGGCGACTTCAGGGGCGATTTTAATAGAGACACCTCTGCATGAACCCACACAGATGTCTCTCAAAGCGCCCCCGAACTCAGACTGAAATGCCGGTTTGAAATCATGCGAGTACAGCTGAACTTGCACAATTTCAAACCCGCATTCAGTGTGAACTTAGGCTAAAAGGTATGTTTTGTTTGAGAAACGCTTGCTCACTTTTTAGGCCAGTGCCAGAATTGGTCAATTACCAGTCCAGTGTAAACATTCAAAATATTTCTCCCATTTCAACCTAACTGAACCTCCACTGATTTGTTAGAAGCTGTTTTAACAAAAATCTTTTTACGCACTGCTGGAGTACCACCTAGTGAGCAAGACTAGAATTGCCATTGAAGATACAATTATACACAGCAATGTCGCAGTTCATAAATGAGCATTTCCTAGGTTTTCACGTTCAGGTTTTGCTAAAATACATAGTAAGTAAGGCCGGGAGCGAGAGGAGAGAGGAGGAGCTTGCAGAGAGCCGGCATGACAGGAGTGATAAGGGAAACAACAAGGGGTTAAGGAGAATAGGGTATAAGTGGGGGTGTAGTGTGATTGGAGGAAAAGGAACGTGAGGAGGGGTTTAGTTTATTTAATGGAATGGGGGGTGACCCGGGCAGCATTGCAGGGGGATCTGTGGATAGGAGCAGTTTTCATCTGTAGTCCTACGGCCATGGCCGACGTGGATCAGCTATTGGCCCAGCTCCGGGCGGCCCCACGCTACCAGGGGCTCCGAGTGGCTGCACAGCCAGGTGGCCCCACCGCTGGAGGATCAAGCATCCGGCTCGGCGACAGGGGGGCAGGAGCTCCCACATGCTCGGAGGTCTTGGCCTCTGGAGCGTTTTTCCCGGGGAGCCTCCCCCCGAGCTTTGCGCCACTTCAGGAGCCCCGATCAGGACCCGTCAGGCCCACCGGCGAAGCGTCAGCCTGCTTCCGCGGTTGAGGCCTTGACAGAATCCTTGGCATTGGCCTAGCTCGGTGGGCGGGGTTATGGCGCACGCATGCGCCTCTCCCCCGCCTGCTCGGCAGCATCATCTGGACTGGGTGGACTCCCAGCCAGCTCTAACCTTGGTTGCTAGGCATAGACTTGTATTCCACCTCAGCCAATTAACCACTTCAGGCCCGGAAGGATTTACCCACTTCCTGACCAGGCCATTTTTTTCCGATACGGCACTGCGTTATTTTAACTGACAATTGCGCGGTCGTGCAACACTGTACCCAAACAAAATTTATGTCCTTTTTTCCCATAAATAGAGCTTTCTTTTGGTGGTATTTTATCACCTTTGCGGTTTTTATTAAATATAGATCACATGCGATCCAGGTATAAAGTACAGCGATTTTTCCTCAACGTGTTTCGCCAAGAGATGGCTTCTTTAGGAGACGTTTAAACTACTGTACAGGGTATTCACTGTAAACAGAAAAAATACATTTAGAAACAACATCATATGGGGCCATACAGCCCTATTATCTATATTCATACATAATCAGTTCATATACATAGGGTTTATTACCTAGGAGGATTCATGTTCATGAATCGGTGGAGCTGCTGGTTTAAAGTGGGCTGTTACCTTCACTCTCGATACCTCTGTTTCACCGGCACCAGGTCTAGGGTCCCATTGAGTTTACCTCCGGACGATGTAGACACCAACATTTGAGTATATTTTCCAATGCTTTAATGAACAAATAATACAGGAAGTAGCAGGAAAGAGGCAGAAGAAAATTGCAGGGAAGCTCAAATACCTTTCCTTAGTATTCTTTAGAACATTCATTGGAATTGAACACTTGTGGTTGAATGGTTGAATGTACTCCCCTTGTGGGATTCAATCTTTGCACGCATACCTGTCGGCCAGGAGAGCCAGCAGGTGGCTTAAAAACGAACCCTTAAAGATGGCGTCTGTCCCATAAATACCCTCTCCCAGAATGCAACTCGGAGGACCACCTCCACCGAGTTGTCTCCGGGACAGAGGAGCACTCATACGCTGCAACACGTTGCCTTTCCAACACTGGCCAATGGTGACAACGACACCCACCGGCGCAGTGTGGAACTACATGCAACTCAGCCAAGCTGGAACAGAGGCAAATCTAACTTCCTCTAACAAGTAACCCACAAGATTTACCTATCAGTGATAGATTGAAAATCCACCAGCGCTACATTCATAATGGTTCCTTCAATATAATGTTTGATATTTCCTATAGGTTTTCACTGTGGTGATATGGTCCTCCTATGACACACGGATACCCCTATAGCAGGGATAAATAATTGTTTGGCTCCTGCACTGATACAAATTTACCTGGTTTGACATCTAGGGTAAGAACAGACAATTTGTTGTAGTTCTGATATATATGAACTGATCATGTATGAATATAGATAATAGGGCTGTATGGCCCCATATGATGTTGTTTCTAAATTGAATTTTTCTGTTTACAGTGAATACCCTGTACAGTAATTTAAAAGAGTAGCCATCTCTTGGCGAAACATGTTGATCAAAAATCGCTGTACTGTATACCTGGATCGCATGTTATCTATATTTAAACCTTTTATGACAAAAGAAAAAAACTTTTAATGTACCTAATAAAATTTGATATGGATTTTAAAATATTTTAAAGTATGATGTAGTATATTGCATTTATCTGGCACCTTAAAAATCCGTTCTGTTCCGTTCTGTGTGTTAAAATTAACAATATTCTTTAACCATACCAACTTTTCACCATGCCCACCAATATTTAAAGTGGTGGTCCACCCTAAAAATAAAAAAACACGCTCCTTAAAATACATTAAAAAACATTTGAAAAAAAAAAAAATTACTTCCCAGAAATGGCTGTTGCTAGGCAGATCATCCTAATCTGCCACTTCCTACTCCGCGGTTCTTGTCCTCCCTCGCGTTGTCTCCTGGGAGATGAGGCGCGATATCTTCTGGGACATGTGTGTGTCCCAGTAGACAGGCGTCCATTCACAAAGCGCCGCGTGATTCGCGCATGAGCAGTAGGAAATGGGCAGTGAAGCCGCAAGGCTCCACTGCCTGTTTCCCTTCGTGAGGATGGAGGTGCCGACACCCGATCCGGTGGATGGATCGGCCTCGGGGGGGGGCGATCCTGGGGGGTTCACTGGAAAGGTAAGTGCCTTTATTAAAAGTCAGCAGCTACAATGTTTGTTGTTGCTGACTTTCAACAAAGAAAAAAACAGCCGGACCTCCGATTTAAACAGGATGTGAAGACAGAACCAGTGCTGTCTGATCTACAGCTTCCCGTTACCCCTGCTCCTTGTAATCTGCTTCTGTGATCAACTTCCTGTATTACCCGGCCTGCCTTTGGACTCTCCCTGCTTTCTGCCTGCACCTGACCTCGGCTCGTCTTTGACCTTGATTCTGCCTGCTCCCTTAAGTACTACGCTGCCCTCCAGTTAGCTACCCAGCCTGTGACCCGACCTGCTCTGCCTATTGCAGCTGCTCCAGTATCTCCTGTCTGTGTGAAGATCCAGTCTACCTGTACCTGCTTGTGATCCATATGCCTCTGGGCTGGTCCACTGTCTGTCAGCGCCAGCACTTGGTTGATCCAGTTTCCAGCCTGTCTGCTGTTCTGATCCTTCACCTTGCTGGTACTCATCCTTGCAGCATCAGGAACCCCAGAGCCATTCTAACAGCTGACCCGCCAGACACTCATACCATTCTGCACTCCCGAGCCACCTGTCTGCTCTATCAGGGGCCGAGAGTCCGATATATAAGGGAGGCCTTCCTCTGCACTCATCTGGCTCATCCGCCTGGTATGTAGGAACGTGACAGTACAGTTGTATAGGGGAATAATGCACTTGGAAGGTTCCCATTTAGTGGGTATTTAGTGGGTATTCTGACCAAGTAGGGAAATACTTACTGCATGTCATGGACAGGGGTCCATATCCACAGGGAGATGGAGAGTCCAAGAGATACAAGAGTGCACCTGAGGCTGTATGGAGTTAAAGGGGTCATGGGGTGATACAGGAACGTAAAGAGTCAACTTGTTACGGAGTGAAACAGGATGCTCAAAGGGCTCTGGAGTCACAAGGAGAGCCAGGGTGCTCAGAGGTCACTGGATAACACAGGAGACACAGGAGTCATCAAAGATACAGGAGTTGCTGGAGACACAGATGTTGGAGACTCAGGGGTCACTGGAGACACAGAGGTTCCTGGGGACACATAGGTTCATGGAGTCACCGGATGCACAAGGGGTCACAGAGTCACTAGGGTCATTTGACTACACGGGATCTCAGAGGTTCTGAAGGCATAGAAGCACTGGGGTCACTGGAGTGCACAGGGGTGCTGGTGTCTGTGACACAGGCAGCAATTGGAAGCATGAAGAATGCTGGGATTTCAGCTTAGGCATATGGAAATGCAGTTTAGCAACCTGCTACTTATCCTTTTATGGCGGTGCCTGAGTGCTGATTGGCTGTGGTGCCAAACCAGAAGTACCGACAACTGCGTTCCGGAGAGAAGACATGGTGCTGAATCAGGGATGAAATACGTTTGACAGCTTTCCCAATCATTCTTTGCAGTTAGTTTCAGGAAGTTACTCCCCCCAACTTCACACAATGGTTATGCACAGAGCAGCCCCAATCCTCCTCTTCTCAGGGTGCCCGTTGGGGCTCCTGGCCACTCCCTCCTGCAGAGTGCCTCCATGGCAAGCAGCTTCCAAGCAATGGCTCTGTGTGTCCAGTTACACACAGAGCATGGGTCGGCCCCGCCCCCATTCTCTCCTCATTGGTTCTCCAGCTGTGATTGACAGTAGCGAGAACCAATAGCTTCCGCTGCTTTCTCGGCCTATGAGGAAGAAGAGACGTGGGAAAGCTGATGCTCTCGTGCACATCGCTGGATCGAGTTGGGGCTCAGGTAAGTATTAGGGGGGCTTGCTGCACACAAGGTTTTTTACTGTCATGTATAGAATGCATGAAGGTAAAAAACCTTGACCCTTTCCAACCTCTTTAAGAACATTTGACCATGAGAAGTAAAGAAAATTGCCCAAATAGAGAAAACAGTAATAAGATAAGAAGACTACAAGAAAAATTTTGTACGATAAGCAATCGGCCAATTATCTGATCGTTAGTATAGTGCATTCGACAGCCGATTCTGACTTTTTGGATGACTAAAAATGCAGGTGCAGGCTAGAGTATTTTTATCGCAAGTGAACACAACGCCTGATTTTTGCATAATTAGTACAGTTTTCATCCGAAAGACCAAGACTATGCATGCTATGAAACAAACAAATTCATTACAATACAATTCATTACATTACATCAACTTCTGAAGTTGTATTCTGTCATACGAGAATTTTCGTAAGTGGAGTAACCTCTTAATTTTAGATATGAGACAAAATGCAACAAAAAATGGACGCTCATTTGTCTGATAGTCTTACCATGTGTAATAGGATCCACCCTAGCAGACATACGTATCTACACCGTGACCGCACCTATACTAGGCCAACCAACTAAGCCAGCCTTTCTCAAACTTTTTCACATGGAGGAACCCTTGAAATAACTTTAAGGTCTTAGGGAACCCCTGCCAATAATTACTATATCCCCAGCTCCCGTTACATGAGCATGGTGGTCAGTGGGAAGAATGCTCCTTACATTGGTGGTCAATGGGAAGAATGCTCCTTACATTGGTGGTCAATGGGAAGAATGCTCCTTACATTGGTGGTCAGTGGGAAGAATGCTCCTTACATTGGTGGTCAGTGGGAAGAATGCTCCTTACATTGGTGGTCAATGGGAAGAATGCTCCTTACATTGGTGATCAGTGAGAAGAATGCTCCTTACATTGGTGATCAGTGAGAAGAATGCTCCTTACATTGGTGGTCAGTGGTAAGAATGCTCCTTACATTTGTGATCAGTGAGAAGAATGCTCCTTTCATTGGTGATCAGTGAGAAGAATGCTCCTTACATTGGTGGTCAATGGGAAGAATGCTCCTTACATTGGTGGTCAATGGGAAGAATACCCCCCTTACACATAGCTAAAAAGATCAATGTTGTCAATAGTAACTTACCCGAGAGGAAGAAATTACTTATTGGTAACGAAACCCTAGCAATCTCTGCAGGAACCCTAGGGGTTAATGGAACCCTGGTTGAGAAAGGCTGGTATAGGCTAACAACATTCCACCAGAAGAGGAAATTATATAAGCAAGACTTCTGCACTGAGTACAAAGTGTATGGATATTCCCATGCTCACCCCTTATAGGTTGCATTAAAACCTGAATGTAGCGTCTTTTAGCATTTTTCTGGTGTTTTTTCATGCATTTTTATGCGTGATTTTGCATGTTTTTATGTGCGTCTTGCACGTTTTTATACAGCGTTTTTGAGCTTTGCCGTTGTTTTATTAGCCAATCGAGAGAACTATTATCTGTTGCATCATTTCTGATCTTTTTAGCTTTTTCATTAGCGTTTTTTTAATTATTATTATTCATTTATTACTATTTTTTCATTAGGGTAAGGGGTTAGAGTTAAGGTTAGGTTAGGGTTAGGGTTAGGAGTTATGCCCCGAACACACGATTGGACTTTCCGACAACAAATGTTGGATGTGAGCTTGTGGTCGGAAGGTCCGACCATGTGTAAGCGCCATAGAACATTTGCTGTCGGACTTTCCGCCAACAAATGTTTGAGAGCAGGTTCTCAAATTTTCCGATAACAAAACTTGTTGTCGGAAATTCCGAGCGTGTGTACACAAGTCCGACGCACAAAAGTCCACGCATGCTCGGAATCAAGCAGAAGAGCCGCACTGGCTATTGAACTCCATTTTTCTCGGCTAATTGTACATCTTGTACGTCACCGCATTCTTGACGTTCGGAATTTCCGACAACATTTGTGTGACCGTGTGTATGCAAGACAAGTTTGAGCCAACATCCTTCGGAAAAAAATCCACGGTTTTGTTGTCGGAATATGAGATCATGTGTATGGGGCATTAGAGTTATTTATTTTTTTTTTTTTTGTTAGGGTTAGGGTGTTAATGCTACTACTACTATTACTACTACTACTAATAATAATATTTATTATAATAATAAATGAATAAATACATGTAGAATAAATACGTAAATAAATACAAATCATAAATAAAAAATAAACTCAAAAAATAAATACTAAGTAATAATAAATAAATAACCCCTAACCCAGGGTCGGCAACCCACGGCCCGCGGGCCGCACCTAGCCCATCACAGTTAATTGTCAGCCCTGAACAGTAATGATTGGAAATCTGCCAATGGGGACACTAGTTCTGGGACACTTGCAAAGTGCATAGTCTATTTGTCTTTAGTAAATCCACTCGAGTGTGTTGCTGAGTGTGTTGATGGTGGAGGCAAGGCATGTGAGAGATTTAATTTTTCTTAGAAATTATTGTTTAATGTTATCTGATTACATCTCAAACATTGCTGTTATTTCTGAAACCCTTTTAATAAACCCCTCAATTCAGTCGACCCCAAATGTCTTTCGTGTCTTACTGAAGCTGTACCTATTATTGACCAGAAGGTGGCACTGTACTACTAAAAAAAAAAATGGTTTCTGATCGTGTTCACTTTTTATTCCTGTCTTGAGCCAAGCACGCCTGGATGTTTATGGTCTCTGTTTTTTGTTGTTTTTTTATTTAGCACACTTTGTAAGCTTGGATGTATTACATGAGCCAGGGTATGACCAATTGACTATGTTTTGTATATTTTTACAAGACAAAAATGAGTTTAAAATATTTGGGGAAAAAAAGTAATAATATTATATATATTAATATTATATATTATTATTATTATTATTATTATTATACAGGTTTTTTCATAGTGCCAACAGTTTGCGCAGCACTTTACCATGCCTACAATGGAAGCACATGCATTAAATGGATAGATGAGGGGCAGGTGGGCCTGGAGGCAGCCCAATCCCCCTTAAAGGAACAGGAGCACACTGGACACCCTTCAGTAGTGTTAGGACTGCAAGTATACAAAGGGTGCCGTGAAGAGGCCTTGCAGCTTATGCATGCATTTGCAAATGCGTGCTAACTAAACCCCTGTTTTTTAACGCAGACTGTTGGACAGGTTAATTTGGTCAGTTGGCAGACTGGTTGGTGAGTTGAGCTATGGAATGTTCTGTTTTTGTCTTTACCATACCTCCCAACATTTTGAGATGGGAATGAGGGACACCTACTAACAAATGTATGTAGGCATAGGACACGCCCCCCTGCCACACCCCCTTAAAGGAGAATTAACCAAGAAAAAAGGTTAATTAAATCCACAAGGTCTTTTTTTTCACCACTACTATTCCTTTATATTGGCTTTTAAAATGTACAAATGCAGCAATTTAGAAATCAGATGAAAGGTTTAGCGCTGGGAAACACTTTTTGAAACGTAAAAAGTCAATTTTATATACAACTATATAGATCAGACCAAAATGAGGGACAAATGAGGAGGAATGAGGGACATTGCTCCAAATCGGGGACAGTCCCTTCAAATAAGGGACAGTTGGGAGCTATGCTTTACAACGTGCGGGCAAACAGTACAGTTACATTACAATTTGGTATAAGAGGAATCAGAGGGCCCTGCTCGTTAGAGTTTACAATTTGAGAGAGGGTCAAGTGATACAAAAGATAATAGCTGTGGGGGATGAGCTGATGGAGAAAGTAAAACAGTGAATTAGTTAGAAGCAGCATAGGTTTCTTTAAAGAGAAGGGTTTTCGGGGATCATCTAAAGATGAATAGATTAGGGGACAGTCGGGCAGATTGGGGTAGGGAGTTCCAAAGGATGAGAGAAGCTCTGGAGAAATCCTGGAGGCGAGCATGGGAGGAGGTGAAAAGGGAGCTAGAGAGCAGGAGGTCTTGGTTGGTATTTTGAGACTAGGTTAGTGATGTAGCTGGCGGCAGAGTATATATATATATATATATATATATATATATATATATATATATTTATATATATATATATACACACACAATATATTTGGACACAGGCATAATTTTCATACTTTTGGCTCTGTTTTACAGATGACGTTGTGCGCTTTGGATCATGAGCTTTTCCAAGCCTTCTCCACACTTTTTTCTTCCCATCATTCTGGTACAGATTATTCTTAGTTTCATCAGTCCAAAGAATGCTTTTCCTGAACTGGTCTGGCTTTTTTAGATGTTTTTTGGCAAAGTCTAATCTGGCTTTTCTATTCTTCAGGCTTATGAATTGTTTGCGCCTTGTGGTGAACCCTCTGTATTTGCTCTCATGCAGTCTTCTCTTGATTGTAGACTTTGACAATGATACACCCACCTCCTGGAGAGTGTCCTTCACTTGTAGTCAGGATGTAGTGAAAGGGTTTTTCTTTACCATAGAGAGGATCCTGCAGTCATCCACCACTATTGTCTTCCGTGGACGTCCAGGCCTTTTTATGTTGCTGAGCTCACCAGTGCGTTCTTCTTTCCTCAGAATGTTGCTGCTATCTCTCGAATGGATTTGTTTTATTTTTGAAGCCTTACAATGGCCTGTTTCACTTGCATGGACAGCCTCTTTTGAACGCATGATGTAGGCAGGGCTGGCCCTACCATGGGACCCGGTGGGACCATGGGTCCCAAGCTTTTAGGGGGCGGCGGGAGCGCCGCCCATGAGCAGTGGCAGAGCTGCCGCCCGCCCACCAGCCAGCCCGTCCGCTGCTTATCCCTCAGTGAGGGAGCCCGGAGTCGCTGCTGTTAGAGGTGAGAGGAGCGGGCCAGGACAGATTACAGCCACTACTTTTATTAAACATAAATACCACAATCAATAATTGTGCCTGTGATTTTGCGCAAACCTGAATGCTATATCAAGTAAAAATATGGATATAGATGTAAATAAACAACGTACTACAAATAGTCCATGCAGTGAAAGTCCGTGACTGTAGTGCAGATCAATACAGTGGGTGGAAAAAGTGAATCTGCACTACAGTCACGGACTTTCACTGCATGGACTATTTGTAGTACGTTGTTTATTTACATCTATATCCATATTTTTACTTGATATAGCATTCAGGTTTGCGCAAAATCACAGGCACAATTATTGATTGTGGTATTTATGTTTGATGTTAGTGAGTGGTGTACACTTTTTTGATTTTTGCGGCATTCCACACTTCATTTACTTTAGTAGCGCAGAAGTCCATTTTAAATTATCACTACTTTTATTGCTCATCGCATCTCTGTAGATGGGGACTGGAATCTCCGCCCCCTGTACCTCCCCCCCACCTCACTCCTCCAGCAGTTTTTTTCAGGCACAGCCACTGTCCTGCAGGAATACAGTGACATCCCTGAGGTGGAGCCTCCTGGGCTCTGCTGTTTGAGTGGGCGGGATGGGGATGCACCTGACCTACGAGATCGCACCCGTCTGGTGTGAAAGTGAGCAGAGGGAGACAAGCCAGTGTGTGTGGAGGCAAAATCATCTTACCTCGTGTAGCTTGCATAGCTTGCAGGCACCTCAATGCTAAATCTGCTGGATTACTGCAGTTTAGCAGGGAAGTGCTGCCTGTTAGCTGACAAATGGGAAGCACCATGAGTAATTGGGCTTAATGATTGTCACTGTCTCCAGGTTTTCACTGCCCCCTGGTGTATTTCCTCCTGACCTTCCCTGGTGTATACCCTCCTGACCCCTCCCTGGTGTATACCCTCCTGACCCCTCCCTGGTGTATACCCTCCTGACCCCTCCCTGATGTATACCCTCCTGACCCCTCCCTGATGTATACCCTCCTGACCCCTCCCTGGTGTGTGCCCTCCTGACCCTCGCTGGTGTATATCCTCCGACCCCTCCCTGGTGTATACCCTATTGACCCTCCCTGGTTTATACCCTCCTGCCCCCTCCCTTGTGTATACCCTCTTGACCCCTCACTGGTGTATACCCTCTTGACCCCTCACTGGTGTATACCCTCTTGACCCCTCACTGGTGTATACCCTCCTGACCCCTCCCTTGTGTATACCCTCTTGACCCCTCACTGGTGTATACCCTCTTGACCCCTCACTGGTGTATACCCTCTTGACCCCTCACTGGTGTATACCCTCTTGACCCCTCCCTGTTGTGTACCCTCCTGACCCCTCCCTGTTGTGTACCCTCCTGACCCCTCCCTGTTGTGTACCCTCCTAAACCCTCCCTGGTGTGTGCCCTCCTGACCCTCCCTGGTGTATACCCTTCCTGGTGTATACCCTCCTGACCCTCCCTGGTGTATACCCTCCTGACCCCACCCTGGTGTATACCCTCCTGACCCCACCCTGGTGTATACCCTCCTGACCCCACCCTGGTGTATGCCCTCCTGACCCCTCCCTGGTGTGTGCCCCTCCAGTGTTTTGTAAAAGGGTAAAATAATTGATTTACCTCTGGAATGTATGCCCTTTTTACTGCATGAGAGTAGTCTGCTGGCTTTGCTAACTGCTATGGCTTGGCGTTGCATGTTATTGCTAAGTCTATAATCTGTGACATGTTCCTGGTGTGTCAGCATGGTACTGATTCTATGTCTGTGGACATATTTCTGGTGTGTCAGGGGAATGGTAATGAGGTGCAGAACCTCTAGCAACCAATCAGTGAGCAGTAATGATGTGCTGTAACCTTTAGCAACCAATCATTGAGCAGTAATAATGCGCAGTAACCTCTAGCAACCAATCAGTGAGCAGTAAGCATGTGCAATTAACCTTTAGCAACCAATCAGTGAGAATGGACCAGTTCTTTATGTTCATCAATGCAGTTCCGCCCTCACTGTGCAGCAGTGTGCAGCAGAGAGATCACATCATCTCTCTGCTGCCTGCCTTCACTCTGGGACACTGTAAGAGTCCAGGGCTTACTACGCATGCACCAATGCCGCAAAAGAAAATTTGTGCCAAGTGAGCATGCGCCAAAGACCCCTCAGGGCGCCAACCCGCTCTTGCACAGAAGACTTGATGGAAAAGGGCAGGAAAATGCCCAGGACATGCACAGGAAGTGACCTCAACCTGACGTAAAAAGGCAGGAAAATACCCAGGAGGTGCACAGGAAATTACATCAACCTGATTGAAAAAGGTGGGAACATCCCCAGGAGGCACACAGGAAGTGACCTTAAACTGTCCCAGTTCAACCCTGTTGTCTACAAACTCAAACTGCCCTCAACTTACCGGATCCACCCTGTCTTCCATGCCTCCCTCCTGAAGCCCGTGGCCCCGAAACCCCTTTGGGGAATGTGGGGTCTGTCCTCTGCCTCCCTCTATGATTAAAGGGACTGAGGAGTACGGGGTGGAGGCCATTCTGGAATGCCGTAGAAGGGGCCGCGGACGCCAATTTCTGGTACAGTGGAGGGGTTATGCTCCTGAAGAGAATTCCTAGGAACCCGAGTCCCATAACCACGCTCCAGATCTTCTCCAGCAGTTCTTTCAGCGAGCTTTATTCCGGACTGGCGTCCGGATGCCGCCCCTTCGGGGGGGCTCTGTAAAAGTCCAGGGCTTACTACGCATGCACCAATGGCGCGTTGCCGCAAGAGGAAATCCATGCCAACTGAGCATGTGCCAAAGACCCCTCAGGGCACCAACCCGCACTTGCACAGAAAACATGATGGAAAAGGGCAGGAAAATGCCCAGGACGTGCACAGGAAGTGACCTCAACCTGATGGAAAAAGGCGGGAAAATACCCAGGAGGCGCACAGGAAATTACATCAACCTGATGGAAAAAGGCGGGAAAATCCCCAGGAGGCTCACAGGAAGTGACCTAAAACTTTCCTATGTAAGCCCAGCCCAGACACTGCCAAATTGCTGGATTATCTTCAGTCCCCCTTTGTTCCTGTGCTAGTGTGTGATCTGTCTGAACCTGTTGTGACCTGGAAACCTATTTGACTACTCTTGATTGCTGCTTGCCATTGACCTCGGATTTGTACCTTAACCATTCTACTTCTTTGCCCCTTTTGTACTCATCTACCAGATTGGAACTGACCCTGGCTTGGATCTCGACCATTCTTCTTCGGATTAACCCTTTTATGCTTCGTTGCCCAACTGGACTTGACCTCGGCTCGGATCTCGGACTAAGGCTTGCACCGTGCTCCGCAACCCTGGCACCCCTGCCACTCGGTGTCCACCAAGTCTCTGTCTCCATCTCCAGAGGCTTTAAGGACCCGAGGTGCAAGGGAGGCCTCCCCACTACTTCGGTCTCACATCAGGTATGTGGGCCTTGTGACAGACACAGCAAGTGACAATCCGCATCTGAAGGCAGGTGACATGGCAAGTGACACGCTCAAGGCTCCCACTGGTTCTGCATTATGGTGAGTTGAACTATTTAAATTCATATTACAATGTAAAAATAGAAATAATGCGCTTCAATCATCCTGACACCATAACAACCATGGTGCCGTGATGATTAAAGCGCCAACACCAGCCATTTCCCTGATAAATTGCCGCAAAAAAAGTATTTTTCTGGCAGTGAGTCCCCCCCCATTGCTGTAGACAAATGCATTGTCAGAACAAGAGGCAGAAACTGCAGGAGAAAGTCTGTTGAACAACTGAGGGGCCGACAGTGTGAAGGAGGAGGAGCTTTCTGCTGTGAGCAGAGACCCCATGTTGAAAAAGGCATCGCTGGAGGCACGACTGACACTGTAAGCAAGTGCCAGCGCCATTGATCCCATCCCCACCACCACTGCCTCTGACTGAACTCCCCCTCCCCATCACCACATCTGCTTCCGACAGAACGCCCCCACCACTGCTGACTCTGTCTGAATCCCCCCCACCACCACCACTGCCTCTGATTGAACCCCCCACCACCACGACCACTGCCTCTGTCTGAACCCCCCCACCACTGCTGCATCTGTCTGAATTCCCCCACCACCACCACCGCTGCCTCTGACTGACCCCCCTCCACCACCACTGCCTCTGGTGTAACAAATAATTCTGCGCTGCCAGAAAAAGGTAGCAGCTAACTCAGCAAATTATATAAATGCAATAGAAGATGGATACAAAAGATGTAGCGCTTATATGTGAAATGTGATGCAACAACAAATATCAAATAAAAAATGAAATATAATGAACCCCAATAATCGCTAATGGGAAAAAACACAAACATAAAAAATACAAATGCAATAAACCCTGTGACTAGTGATGACTGTCCGAGAGAAGTCCAAGTGAAAAATAATGAAATAGAGTATGGTTCAAAAGCCCATATGGAATGAATACAAAAACTTCATGTAAAAATCGTAACGGTGAGCAAAGTGTATAGTTGAAGTGAGGAATGCCACCACCGAAAGTAGGGAGGCTTACCGGAACGTTTGAACCCACAAGAACATATGTTCTGTGGGTCAAACAAGCTTGTGTTGTGTGAACAACCAATTGTACTGAACACTGGAATCCTCAGATGGCTCCAACAGGAACGCACGGCTGTCCTCAGGATGGTGGGTAGTTGTACTGATGTTTCTAATAGGAATGGTAACCAAGTATGTATGGATGCAGTGGATGGATTAAAATAGGGAGAACAAAAAGGGCCACATCTTTAACGGAATTACGCTATGTGGCCCTTTTTGTTCTCCCGATTTCCGACAACACGATCCGATCGGACATTTTCCATCGGAAAATCCGACCGTGTGTACGGGGCATTAGAAGAGTGAACTTACGGTTTGTTCATGCTGGAAAAAGCAACAAGATCTTGTTAACGCTTCCCACCCTAGAAGCACACTCTCACCTTTTCCTTCACTCCCCCCTGGTACTTCTAAATAGAGCAAGTGACTTCAACCCTCTTCTCATATGTGACCAGGCAGATGCTGGGTGACTGGTCCAATGCTAGTACATGGAGGGTAAATGGAGTGGCGAGCATAAGGTGAGTATGGGGAGGCAGTGAAAAGGTTAATCTCACCATCCCTAAAAAAATATACTTACTACTGCTCCATACAGTACCAGGAGCTGAAGGAAATACTGGGTACTTCCAGGTATAGTGAAGCATGTGCCTCTCTCATGTGACAATGCTGAGCCAATCAGCATTGTCATATGCACAGACTATACTCCTATGTAAAGCTATGTCCTCAATGACTCACAGCTTACTTTCTTTTTACTCCTAGAAGCTGAACAGAGTACCGCAGTACCTCTTCTTCAGGGTGTCATGGGCCCTTGGGTGGCATTACCATGGTACTTTTTATTCACTATATAATAATGCAGAATCTAGCAGTAAGGCCAACACATTAGCGCCTCTCTCTGCACAATCAAGGACCATCTACCTCCAGGTAAAGACCAGAGAAGACCAAGAGAGTTACATGAAATGCCTGAAGACTTTAGCAAAAGGTGTGTACCTGTAAATACAAAAAAAATAAAAATAAAATATGCCCAATCTTATCTTTTTCCCTTGGGGCAGATTGGCGAGAAGTCGTAGATTTCAGTCCCCTCATACCCCAATGGCCCCTCTGTTGGGCAACCCAATATTCCCTCTGGGTCTCGGTCCCCAAACTTTAGAGTGGTGGAGGAATAAAGGTTTTCTTCACCTTGCAGATTTATTAGACCACAGAGGCATGTTATAGAAGGGTGCATTATAGGAGAAGCACCAACTCTCTACAAGGGACCTATTTAGATATTCCCAAATAACGCATCTCTTGAACTCCCTCAAGCAAACTAGTGATCTGGTTTCCTCAACCCCTATGGAGTTCCTGTACAGAACTGTACATAAGCACACCAGTCACATATCTAAGATATACACAATACTACATGACAGTCGTAATAAACTGCCTTATAAGGTAAAATGGGAACAGGACTTGGGGGAAGAGTTGGAAGTAGCAGAATGGGGGAAATTAACCCAATTAAACTAAAAATCTTATATCATTACCTCTCTGATCGAGGCGAATTATAAAGTTCTCCTATGGTGGTATTTAGTACCAGCCGTTTGGCGTCCCCTATCCGGGGGGCCTCCTGCGGCTTTTTCCGTGGCTGAGGTCAGGAAGGAACAGTCCTCCATATGTGGTGGACGTGCAGCAAAGTGAGGCAGTTTTGGATCAGCAAATATCACTTCATCTACTCCCTTACCCAAGTGAATCTACCCAAGATCCCACAGCAGGCCCTTTTGGGGAAGTCGGGACACATGAGATGCCTGATTGCAATCATACTCACCGCAGCTAGGATTTCTATTTCTCATTCCTGGTAGTCCCCCATGATTTACTTTGACCTTCTAAAAGCCAAATTGATGTGGATCATGATCATTAAACGAATGGTGGCTATGCTCCTGCATAAGCTGGCTTACTTCGAGAAATCATGGAATCCCTTGATAAAATACCTTTTGGGATCCTCCTGATCTGGACGGAGGGATATCTGTACAACAGACAGAGGGTGCATGTCTCGTACTTAGTCTTTTTTTTTACCTTTTATTTTGATTTGTTCTTTCTTCCTATTATCTAAATTCTTCTTCTCTCTCAATTTCTTTTTAATTATTTTTTCCTTTCTCCTCTATCCTTTTTCTTTCATATGCTGGTATAACATCTCGGCCATTGTTGGTCCGGTGAGACTTCTTCACGAGATAAATAGGTTAAGGGTTTGAAGAAGTCCACGGAATCACATAGGTTGCTGTTAATTACCCGATAATACCTACATGGACATAGTTTTGTCCTCCTTTGAGTTTTCTTCCGAGTTTTTTATTTTATTTGGTAATTGTGTTCAAGTTATTCATACCCTGTTTAGGCCTCATGTTACTTATGGTTTAGAACCTGACCACTGAATAGATTACTTATAGGCTATATGCTATTGACTGACAATCTTTCATCCTAACCAGTTCTGTATGCTGAGAAGGAATCAAAGAAGGGTTGTTGTACTATTTTTTACTTTCATGCTTGTTTTGATAACTTTAATAAAATTATTGTAAAGAAAAAAAAAAAAAAAAAAAGAAAAAAACAAGCACACACGCTGGGGGCCTCCAGGGCCTGAAGTTAGGCTTTAAATAATGTACAGTATGTTTGTAAAGTTGTCTTTGAATTGTTACTAGTGTGTTTTTTTTTCCCAAACTCAGACTTCTGAAAATCAGGAGATAACGGCCTTAACTGTGATTGACTGCAGTCCTTCATTTGGCGCACATTGATGTACATGTGTAATAAGCAAAGTAGGTCAAGTGTTATGAATATTGCTATATAACCATGTATAGTGGCTTATATAATATTCACAGAGCAGATTGGTTTAATCAGGAATAGACATTTAGGCACGAAAAATACATCTGGCGTAGCAAAATGTTTAATTTCCCAAACTAATTAATTGTCACATAACACCACATAACATAACAGTTTATTTTGATGCTGGAAGGAATTTGAGCAGAAGCATTAATTGCACTCCTTTGCTAAAATATTTAAAGTGGATCTATCATAATTTATATTGAGCATAGAAAAAAATTAAGTACATAAGAATGTGTTCCTTACTTGAAAATTGCATGTCAAAATGATCAGTATATCAGAGGAAGCTGAAGTTATATGCAAATTTTGACGTTTGTAAATGTCAAGCCTTTCAAGCCTGCCTTGTAGTCTATAAAGTTAATAATTACCAATAAGCATGTAGAAGGAGGTGAGAACAAGTTCATCTTTACATAGATACAGGTAACGTTAGTTATTTGACAATTGCAATTTTCTCTACAAAAGTCAAATTTGTCTCCTTTCCGCATTCTCTTTAAGAAAAGAGCTTCCAAACTACAGCTCATGGGCCACATCTAGCCCGCAGGAAGATTTTATCTAGATAGCTGGGGTCAGTGACGTATCCACAGTGTGCACATGTTAGGGTATTAAGGTCAGCATAGGTGGCACGTGATCTCCACTAACCCCCCCCCCTTCCCAGTGAATCCAAGTTGTTGGTTGCTGGGACCACCAATGCTTGCCCTAGCATTCACAGGAGGGTGGAACTTCCTCCATCCAGACCTGCTTCACCTCCCAAATCTTGCCCTACTGCTACAGCCACACTGTTCGGGCTCATTTAGGGCTAGTTTATACTTGCTTCAAAACAAGGCTTTAGGCAGGCTTTGTTAAAACTCTCTGAATGCCAGTCAAAGCCCCTGTCGCTAAATAAAATGGTTAGCTTACAGTCCTGTTTACACCTTGCTTTTGCTTTGCTTCAAAAATTATACCCCATGTCGCTGTTAGTGGTGCGACTTCAAAGCCTCCATAGAAGTCTATGGCAAAGCTCGCTTGAAGCTCACTTGAAGCACCTGCAGCTTCCTGGCTGATGAATGCAAATGTTCCTCCAGTATTTTTAAAACCAACAGCATTCATCTTGCCAATGATTTTGACCAAATTTCCTGTGCCTTTGTAGCTCACACATCCCCAAAACATCAGCGATCCACCTCCGTAGCTTTCATCATAAGCCTTGTTGACTCCTTTCCAAATGTAGCATTTATGGTTGTGGCCAAAGAAGCTCAATTTTGGTCTCAACACTCCAAATGACTTTGTGCCAGAAGGTTTGAGGCTGGTCTCTGTGCTGTTTGGCATATTGTAAGCGGGATACTTTGTGGCATTTGTGTAGTAATGTCTTTCTTCTGGTGACTTGACCATGCAGCCCATCTTTCTTCACGTGCCTCCTTTTTGTGCATCTTGAAACAGCCACACCACATGTTTTCAGAGAGTCCTGTATTTCACCTGAAGTTGTTTGTGGGTTTTTCTTTGCATCCCGAACAATTTTCCTGGCAGTTGTGGCTGAAATTTTAGTTAGTCTACCTGACCGTGGTTTGGTTTCAATAGAACTCCTCATTTTCCACTTCTTGATTAGAGTTTGAACACTGCTGATTGGCATTCTCAATTCCTTGGATATCTTTTTTTATCCCTTTTCCTGTTTTATACAGTTCATCTACTTTTTCCCACAGATCCTTTGTTTATTCTTCTTCTTTCCTAATGATTTAGAATCCAGAAACATCAGTGCAGCACTGGATAAAAGATGCAAGGGTCTGTCTGGAGTCCAGAAACTCATTGACCTTTTATACACACACACACACTAATTGCAAGCAAACAGATCACAGGTGAGGATGGTTACCTTTAATAGCCATTCAAACCCCTTTGTGTCAATTTGTGTACATGTTATCAGGCCAAAATCAGGGTATGCAAACTTTTGTTCAGGGTCATGTATGTCGTGTGTATGTCCTACAATGGACTCAGATAACAGAGGGGATCCCCTTAGGGCAGTATGCTTAAACAAAGGGGTTATATTATTAAATAACACTTACAAGTAAAAGCAAAAGTATCAGCCTGTGTTTAAAAACTGTGGGGCCACAGCTCCCGCGTTACTTCTGGATTCGGCAGGCACTAGGTTACCCAGCTCCACCCAATGCATGTCGTCATGGTCACGTGACTTCCTCAGGGGTACCCTAATGTAAGAGGCGCTCTGATGGGAATGCTGATGTAAGGGGGTTTCTGATAGGAACCCTGAAACCCTGATGTAAGGGGGGACTTTGATGTAAGAGGGGACAGAGATGCGGATCCTGACGTAAGGATGGGGACCCTGATGTTAAAAGTGGATATGGATCGGTACCCTGATGTAGGGAGGACTCTGATGGGGTCCCTGATGTAAGGGAGGACTTTGATGGGGACCCTGATGTAAGGAGGGATTCTGATCGGCAAACCTGACATGAGGGGATTGTGATATTTGGGCTCACAAATATTTGTAAAATATATGATCTGGCCCCCATACTGAAAAGTTTGGAGACCCCTGCTTTAAGGTAATGGATGGCCGTAAACCAATATGGAGGCTTAGAAGGCAGGACAGGGTAAGGTTGAGTTTAACTCTCCTGACCATGTAAGTGTGGGAGGAAGCCCATGCAGGCACAGGGAGAACATACAAACTCCATGCAGGTAGTGTCATTGTTGGGATTTAAACCAATGGTCCTAGTACCACAAGGCAGAAGTGTCAACCACTAGGCTTCTTTGCTGCCCTTTCTCAGGGCCAGCATGCAGCATTGAAGTCAGAGTGAAGTCAATAATCCAGATGTGCCCTTGTGTTGCAGGACAGTGATTCAAAGAAAACTGAAGCCACTGGACCAGCATGACAAACTGAGAATGGTAGCAGCAATGTCAGCCTACATTTTTCTTTCTGAACAGATGTCCTTTATCCTAACCTCTCTGCTACTTAAACATATTGCTGTGTGTTTTTGTGTAAGCTGAGTTGCCAATCATTGAATCAGCGGAGGAGGTGGGCACACAGATCATTTTTTGGGTGGGAGTTCCTGAGTAATAATTGAGCTATTTCCAGAGATTAAATGTGATATTTGGTTATAATCTGTGGTTTTAACAGCTCCTCATTTAAAAACAACATCCTGGTTTTCACCAGATCTCCTTCTAAACCACCCATTAGGATGCCAATGAAATGGGATATGTATGTCATTCAGAGAAGACTCCTATTCCTGTGGGATTCTCTTATTTCTCTTACTGTCTCAGTACAGCTCAGCTAAAGTCACACATTTCATCAACAGCAGTTCTTGTGTTTGCTCTGCACATTTCGTTAGAGAACTTACATTGCTGATGGAGGAGCCTGTGTCAACGCAATGACATGGGGCAACTGGGCTAGTCTTTGTGCCCCCAGACTGTACACACCCCAAAGATGTATTACCCTCCTAACCCAATTCCAAATAAACACATTCGAGTTTGGCTAGACTGTTAAAAGCTGAGCTCAGGACAAACAGCTTGAATTGCAGTTATAGTCTTTTTTTTTTTTGCATAGTTAGTCCAGATTGGACCAATGTAAGCACGTGTAGCCCCCTTGTCCAAAACAGGGGCTACTATGTCAATTTAGTTTTTGGCTGAGCTGTAGTAGTTATCCTAGACTGATTGTATAGTTTTTCACCTGGCTTTTCCCTAAGTTTAAGTTGGGTTGTGATTTCTCACTGTCGCCCGTAGCTGTCACTGGTATCACTGGTCATAGTATGAGATTTTACAAACAATACTAAGTTATGAATATTTATATTTTCCTCAGACAATTCAGTAGGAGGTTTATGCCACTGGTGCATGCTGGGGGAAGATATACATATTTGGGACAGGCCATGTGCTTTCTCTCTTCACCTGGGCTAAGTCCTAGGGAGGTGCTGCTGGATGGAGCTCTGCTGTTAGGCCCAATAGCCTTGTTTTGGGAACTAATGTTTGCTGGGAGCTGTCATGCCTGATCTGGAGGAAGCTGTGCCAAGAAGAAGACCCAAAGGAGGTCCCTTGCTGGAGAGAGCCAAGGAAGTAGGCTGGTCTCTCAGAAGGGGTTGGTGACTCACTTGGAGGGCACACTGAAATTTGGGAACGTGTTTAAAGTGTTGCCGCTCGGCTTAAAGGTTCTGAAACTGTGAAGCTTGACAATGATTTGTATCTGCAGAGTCTGTAAGTGATCTGCTATGGTATCTGGGACCCCTAACCCTCACCTCCTTAACCAGATGCCGACCACTCCATGTGCATTTACTGTGGCAGGGCGGCCGCTCTGGGCAGAATCACGTACCTGTACGTTAATCTGCACTTCCGGGTCTGCGGCGTGCACGTGCGCCGGTGGCGGCCTGCTCCAGCTGTGATTGGACACAGTGGGAGCCAATCAGCGGACATTGCGTCAGCTGGGACCCACCGATTGTTCCAGACACAAGCAGAACAGCGATCTGCCCATGTAAACAAGGCAAATCTCGGTTCTGTGACAAGGGAAGGTTGTGATCTTGTGTTTCTGCGAAGTATGGACATGGATCTCTGCCTTTCCCCAGTAGAAGCACCTCCCCCGCAGTTAGCAAGAACTCCCTAGGAGCACATTTAACCCTTTGATCGCCCCTGTTGTTAACACCTTCCCTGCCAGTGTCTTTAGTACAGTGACAGTGCATATTTTTTAGGACTGTTCGCTGTATTAGTGTCACTGGTTCCCAAAAATTGTAAAAGTGTCACTTAGTGTCCAATTTGTCCGCCGCAATATCGCAGTCTCGCTTTAAGTCGCTGATCGCCTCCATTACTAGTAAAAAATAAATAAATAACTACATATTCCAAAAATCTATCCCACAGTTTATAGACGCTATAACTTTTGCGCAAACCAATCAATATACGCATATTGGGATTTTTTTTTTACAAAAAATATGTAGCAGAATACATATTGGTTTAAATTGATGAAGAAATTTGATTTTTTAAATTTTTTTTTATTGGATATGTTTTATAGCAGAAAGTAAAAAATATTGTTTTGTTTTCAAAATTGTCGGTCTTTTTTTGTTTATAGCGCAAAAAATAAGAACCGCAGAGGTGATCAAATACCACCAAAAGAAAGCTCTATTTGTGGGAAAAAAAGACATCATTTTTATGTGTGTACAGGGTCGTATGACCGCGCAATTGTCAGTTGAAGTAACGCAGTGCCATATAGCAAAAAATGGCCTGGTCAGGAGTGGTGGGGGATGGGGGGTAAACCTTCCGGGGCTGAAGTGGTTAAAGTAGCTCTAAAGGCTGAAGGATTTTTACTTTCATGCATTCTGATCCCCCAGCCCCACTAATTCTTACCTGAGCTCCCTCCGATCCAGCAATGTTCACAATAGCCTCGGCTGTCCCTGGACTCTCCCTCCTCATTGGCCCGAGACAGCAGCGGGAGCCCATTGGCTCCCAATGCTGTCAATCACAGCCAGTGAGCCAATGAGGAGAGAACAGGGGGCAGGGCTGAGCCACAGCTCTATGTGTCATATGGACGCATAGAGCAGTAGCTCAGGAGCAAGCACACAGTGGTGCCCCCAGGGGGCACTGCTTAAGGGGGAAGAGCAAGGAGCGCCGGTGGGGGACACGAAAAGAAGAGGATCGGAGCTGCTCTGTGCAAAACCACTGCACAGATCAGGTAAGTATAACATGTTTGTGTTTTTTTTTAAACAAAGCTTTAATACCACTTTAACCATTCTGCAATAAAACTTTAACAGACAAAATTGACTGGCGCCCGATATCCTTTCTCGGTCCCCTATTTTAGCTATGGAGTCAGCCCTGAGGTGAAATGCTAGCCCGCCCCTGACCTGTGGAGATGCTATCCTGCCTTAGGGGTGCTCCATATATATGTGCCATACTTGTAGCATACCCATGAAAGCAGGAAATTACTGTAGTAGGCACTGCTACTACAGTGATCTCTAATAGATTCTGGGTCCCGTGCCGAGTGGCTGCCCTTCTGCTTAGTCAACGCAGTAGGTTGACCGCTCAGCACAGGCACTATTCAGAGAGAATGCTCTGCATTTTCTCACAAAATGCAAAGTAGTTTTTTCACTGCTGGACCAGTCAACAGAAGCTACAAAAGTTACACAAAATTTGAAAAGCCAGCCCGTGGACTGAACGTAAAAAAAATAACCAATTCCTGCATTCATACAAGCGAGCTGGATGCAGGAATCCCCCCCGCCAAGATATTGTAATTTGACAATGGGGACTCCCTGCTGTCAGATAACACTGATCAGCACTGCAGCCAATTGGCTGCAAACCACTGATCCGAGGAAATTTTCCAACAGGACTGTTCGACAGAAGACAATCTAACAATCGGCTTCTGTCAAACTGGGAGGGCTACACAAAGTTGCCAACATTGCAAAAAAAAAATTCGGAACCCTTTTTTGCATGTAGACGGAGCCTTGCTATAATTAGGGGGCGTGGCATTCTTTTGTGGGCGGGGCATACCGTAATAGAGAAATGTGGCGCATGGTTTGAGCGGAATAGTGGGCGTGTCTTAAATGGGCGTGGCTCGGAAGGGGTGTGGTATGAGATGAATGAAGGATGGGGGGAGAAAGAAAGAAAGAAAGAAAGAGAAAGAGGGATGGAGTGACAGCAGGCCCAGATCCTACACAACAGTAGAAATGTGTGTATTCCAGAAAGTTTAACAATCAGCAGATAAAGATACTCCAAACACCTGGTGTTAGCGCTTCAATCATCCCGGCACCATGGTTGTTATGGTGTCAGGATGATCGAAGTGCATTATTTTTACACTGTAATATAGAATTAAATTATTTAACTCACCATAATGCTGAATCAGTGGAAGCCCTGAGCGTGTCACCTGCCACGTCACCTGCCACCAGATGCCATCAGGTGTCCCCAGCGGAGTCCCCCCTTACATCAGACATTACCAGCGGAGTCCCCCCTTACATCAGACATTGCCAGCGGAGTCCCCCCTTACATCAGACATTGCAGCAGAGTCCCCCCTTACATCAGGCATTGCAGCGGAGTCCCCCCTTACATCAGGCATTGCAGCGGAGTCCCCCCTTACATCAGATTTTGCCAGTGGAGTCCCCACTTACATCAGAAGTTGCCAGCGGAGTCCCCCCTTACATCAGGCAATGCAGCAGAGTCCCCCCTTACATCAGACATTGCCAGCGGAGTCCCCCCTTACATCAGGCATTGCAGCGGAGTCCCCCCTTACATAAGGCATTGCAGCGGAGTCCCCCCTTACATCAGACATTGCAGCAGAGTCCCCCCTTACATCAGACATTGCCAGCAGAGTCCCCCCTTACATTAGGCATCCCCCAATAGAGCCCCCACTTTCCTTACATCAGGCATTCCCAGCAGTGGAGCCTCTCTCCGTCGCCATTACTAAAGATAATGGGACAAAAAGGCCGGGTGGCTGCCAATAGCAATTGAGCTACGGCGCCGCCCACCCCCGCCCCTTCCCACATCAGGTCACAGACAGATGGCAGCGGGGCGGGAGGTGAGTGGTGCCACAGCTCAAATTCTATTGGCAGCCACCCGGCCATTGCTAAACAGCAATTTGGTCTTCAGGAAAATGGCGGCCGGTGGAGACATTGTCTCCGCCTGCCACAGACCTCTAGCGGCGGTGGCGGCGGCGAAAAAAAAAAATCGGTAAAATAAGAATTTCCTGGGACATTTCCCGGGAATGGCTAAATCCGGGAAAAGGGTCTAAATCCCGGGAATGTCCCGGGAAATTCGTGACAGCCAAGTATGGCTACACACAGATCGGAATTCGGATGGTCCCTGCTGAACTGGACAATTTTTGATCCAGGTGTACCCAGCTTAAGGGAGCCCTAGACAATGGCTGTGAATTCTGGGAGTCATGCCATCACCCATAGACTCCCTTGGCTCATCCATTGTCGGCGTTTCCTCATCTCCCTTGCAGAAGCTGCTCACTGACACAAAAGAGCTGGAGCTGCTGGATCACGTGACAAGATCAGATAAAAATAAGTAAGTAAGCATTTTTGTAGCATACAGGAAAAAACAAACAGAGCCTGACATTGAGTATCTGACAAGGGCATAAAATTTGAGAATATACACAGGAAAACATGAAAAAAATCTGAGGACAAGACAATATACATAGAGTGGGGACGGAAAGTATTCAGACCCCCTTAAATTTTTCACTCTTTGTTATATTGCAGCCATTTGCTAAAATCATTTAAGTTAATTTTTTTCCTCATTAATGTACACACAGCACCCCATATTGACAGAAAAACACAGAATTGTTGACATTTTTGCAGATTTATTAAAAAAGAAAAACTGAAATATCACATGGTCCTAAGTATTCAGACCCTTTGCTCTGTATTTGGTAGAAGCACCCTTTTGATCTAATACAGCCATGAGTCTTTTTGGGAAAGATGCAACAAGTTTTTCACACCTGGATTTGGGGATCCTCTGCCATTCCTCCTTGCAGATCCTCTCCAGTTCTGTCAGGTTGGTGGACAGTCATTTTTAGGTCTGTCCAGAGATGCTCAATTGGGTTTAAGTCAGGGCTCTGGCTGGGCCATTTAAGAACAGTCACGGAGTTGTTGTGAAGCCACTCCTTCGTTATTTTTGCTGTGTGCTTAGGGTCATTGTCTTGTTGGAAGGTAAACCTTCGGCCCAGTCTGAGGTCCTGAACACTCTGGAGAAGGTTTTTGTCCAGGATATAACTGTACTTGGCCGCATTCATCTTTCCCTCGATTGCAACCAGTCGTCCGGTCCCTGCAGCTGAAAAACACCCCCATAGCATGATGCTGCCACCACCATGCTTCACTGTTGGGACTGTATTGGACAGGTGATGAGCAGTGCCTGGTTTTCTCCACACTTACCACTTAGAATTAAGGCCAAAAAGTTCTATCTTGGTCTCATCAGACCAGAGAATCTTATTTCTCATCATCTTGGAGTCCTTCGGGTGTTTTTTTTTAGCAAACTCCATGCGGGCTTTCATGTGTCTTGCACTGAGGAGAGGCTTCCGTCGGGCCCCTCTGCCATAAAGCCCCGACTGGTGGAGGGCTGCAGTGATGGTTGACTTTCTACAACTTTCTCCCATCTTCCGACTGCATCTCTGGAGCTCAGCCACAGTGATCTTTGGGTTCTTCTTTACCTCTCTCACCAAGGCTCTTCTCCCCCGATAGCTCAGTTTTGCCGGACGGCCAGCTCTAGGAAGGGTTCTGGTCGTCCCAAACGTCTTCTATTTAAGGATTATGGAGGCCACTGTGCTCTTAGGAACCTTAAGTGCAGCAGAAATTTTTTTGTAACCTTGGTGGCCAGATCTGTGCTTTGCCACAATTCTGTCTCTGAGCTCTTCAGGCAGTTCCTTTGACCTCATGATTCTCATTTCCTCTGACAACCACTGTGAGCTGTAAGGTCTTCTATAGACAGGTGTGTGGCTTTCCTAATCAAGTCCAATCCGAATAATCAAACACAGCTGGACTCAAATGAAGGTGTAGAACCATCTCAAGGGTGTAGAAAAAATGGAAGAAGAAATGGACAGAACCTGAGTTAAATATATGAGTGTCACAGCAAAGGGTCTTAATACTTGTGAGGGAAAAAAATGAACTTAAATGATTTTAGCAAATGGCTGCAATAAAACAAAGAGTGAAAATTTTAAGGGGGTCTGAATACTTTCTGTCCCCACTGTATAATGGTACATGCATAAACTCCAGACAGCTCCATGCCTAAAACAATTATACTGCCATGAGGGCCATCTTTGATAAACAAAGTGAAACAAAAGGCATATGTCTGACACAGGGCCATATAAGCATTCAGCATTCCCTGAAGGTCCTCATAAAAGACTGGACTGGGAGTTCTCAGCTGGTTATGCTCACTATATACCGTGACTATATTGCAGGTAACTAGCAACACACTGTTGGTTGCAATGTCACCACAAAGATATCAGACCTTACTTCAAGAAGCAAAGTCCACTGAGTAATTGGAGGAGTAGGCATAGTCAATCCAATAAAACCATATTTTGCGAAACCGTTCCTCCTTATGCTTTGAGAAAGCAATAAAGTTCTCTATTGTATAGATTTATTTGCTTTTGCATAACCAAACATTCATAAGGGAATAAGGAATTGATTGCTTCCAATAGAGAGGGATGCAGGCCTTGGCTGCATTGAGCAAATGTTAAAGAAGCAATTGTTTGGATGAACGGGGAGCCAAGTGAAGTAGGTATGCCGTGGGTTAATCACCCAGCCTAACATTCGTTAGTTTGAACACCTGGTCTCACACTTTTGTTCAAAAAGGTTGCAGAATTGCACAGTCAGTCACAAAATATGTGTAGGTAGGTAACCTCTTGAGTGAGAGATCTCCAGCATATGGGTGAAGTTTGTGGATAGATTTTGTGAAGAGGTGAAGGGACTTTGTACCGTCTTGTGAGAATTTTGAAATCAGTTTCCTAACTGGAACTGAAAAGCGTTACAGTATGAAAGAGATAGGACATGTCTGATTGGGGAAGTAGAAGCACACCATTTTTCGAAACTGGTAAGGACGGAAGTGGGATGTTATTTTGTCTACATTTGTAAGAAAATTATGTAATTGTAGCTCTCCCCACTATGGTAGTGGTGGCTCAGTCATGCACTGGAGGTCCACTAAGGAGTGAGGTAGGCATCCTATTCTCCTGAACAAGAGATTTAAAAGAACAATCTAGAATATCAGGAAAGAAATTAGAGTGACCAATGACCAGGTCATCTCAGAGGGAGATCGATCTGAAAGTATATCTCCCCTTTCGTTGCAAAGTAGTTGGGCAGTGTAGCCTACCAGGGGATGAGACTTGATAGAGGAGGGCAAGTCAGTCTGAAGCCAGGGCACTCCACATAGTGGAAGCTCAGACTGGGCTTGCTCTAGTTGAATCCATAGTTGATTGCACAGATCTTATACAGGCAGCACCAGGACAGGTTTGTTCAGGGTCCCCGGGGCAAAGATGCGGAACTGCACCCCTCTCACGTGCCTAATACATGCAGTTGAATGGGTGTACCACTCTGTGCCCATTCTCAGCCCTCTTTGCACCAGCTGTCCATGGTTACCATTGAATGCTGACTACATGTTTGGCCAATTGCTTGTTTCCTGTGTCAGCTGTGGGCAGATGGGGTTGAGAGTGGGCAGTTGGAGCATGTGTGGCATCAGTAACTGTCAGAATAGACATGAATCTGCGCCTTGCTGCTTGCTAGCCACTGATCTGGGGGTTATGTGTGGTGGAGAGGCACCCTTACTACCGCTGAGTCTTGGGCGGCTTCCCCTCCTGCCAACCTTTTGTCCCTGTATACATGGTAAGAAGAATAGGTAGGAGGAGAGAGAGAGAGAACTTTTTTTAAGAATAGTCAAAGTTAGGCTTCTCTTTCACTTTAAAGCCGAGTTCCGCCTGGGAATTTTTTTCTTTTTAAAGTCAGCAGCTACAAATTACTTTTAATATAAGGACACTTACCTGTCCAGGGAGACCGCAATGTCCTCACCAACCCTCTGGGTGCAGGCGCCGACATATTTACTAAGGGAAACAGGCAGTGAACTATGCCCGGAAGTGGGTGCAGATACCTAGATTTGACAGGTATCTGCTCCCCCCTGAAAGGTGCCAAATGTTGCACCAGAGGGGGGGGGGGGGGGGATCCGATCAGCGGAAGTTCCATTTGTGGGTGAAACTCCGCTTTAAAGACCACCCAAGGCATGAGTTTGAGAAAAGTTACATTAGACAATATTTGTATTATCTTACTTATTATAACTCACCACATATGTACTGTTAGCTCTCCAAAAGACTTTATTTGTAGGCATTAGCTCATTGTTCCTCACACCGTGATATTACAAAAACTCTGAAGTCACGCTGCTAGCCTGTATTAAAAAAGTCTTAACATTATACTAGACTAGAACATAATGTCATGATGAGGCTGTCTGGGCACTGTAATCCTGATTATTATTTTATGTGATCCTGAATTACTTTTTATCCTGTTAGACAGCAAAGTGATGGTAACACAGCTCAGTATTCTGTAACGTCTCCTTTCCGTGTAAGCCGCCTCACCCCAAATTAACCTTTCTACACAGTAAATATTCTCTGCTAATGAAAAGGTTTATGCAGAAAGAAGTCTTTGAAAACAGTGTAGTGAGAAATCCGCTTAAAATAAGGAGGATATACTGATAAAAGGATGAATGCCTTTAATAAACAGATTTAGCTGCTATGACAAGCAAATAAAGGAGATGCTAGGAATAAAAAAAAATGAAAAGAGGTTTTAAGTGCGGCTTATTGTCTATCTGTAAAATCTTCTCTAGTTCTTGGTTCAGCCCTCCATCATAGTATTGAATATGTATATACTTCACATCCCACACAGCATGCAATGAGTCGATGCCTCTTCTTCCTTTAAGCATGCAGCAAGCTGTGCCTTCAGTTACCTGCAGAGGGACATCTGCAGGCATTTGTGTGCTTTTGATGGCTGGAGAATGGGCTCCTGGATTATTAGCCATGTGTGCTGAGCACTGGCCTCAGGACATCAGATAATACTTCAGTGGACCTTCGAGGTAGTCTGAGGTGGTCTCACTGTGTCAGTAGTCACTGTGTCACCCATGGTAAGAGCTGATATTCAGGCAGGACAGTTTCTTGCTAGAGCATTGTAGGTGCCCAAATGGATGGTCAAAGCAAAAAGCAGGCAGTATAAGGCCCCATTCACACCTCAGCGTTTTGTAGCTTGAAGCTCCAAAAGGCTGGAGGAGAAAAAAAATATATATTCACACCTCCACTACAAGTCACCTGAAGCCAAACGCCTAAAGTTCAAAAAAGGGGGGGCTTCAGTGGCCTGATACTGTCTGCTTTTAGCTCTGACCATCCATTTGAGCACCTACAATGCTCTACCAGGCCAGCAAACTGTCCTGCCTGAATATCACCTCTTACCACGGGTGACACAGTGACTACTGACAGAGTGACACCACCTCAGACTACCTAGAAGGTCCACTGAAGTATCATCTGATGTCCTGAGGCCAGTGCTCAGCACACATGGCTAATAATCCAGCAGCCACAGGAGCAAATTCTCCAGCCATCAAGAGCACACTGCTAAATGCCTGCAGATGTCCTGCTCTTGTAGGTTGCTGCCCAGGTAACTGAAGTTCTGGAGCTTTTTTTTGTAGCTCAAATCGGGCAGATATGTGCGTTTTTGGTGCGTTTTTTCCTATTTTTCTATTCCTATAGAAATTAATGGAAAGTGTGCCATTTTTGTGCGCAGTGTTGTTCATTTTTGCATGATTTTCTGCTCAAATTAAAAAATATAAACATTTAAATAGTAATGAATAAATAAACGTGAAATCAATATAAAAATAACTAAAAATCATCATAAATAAATAAAATAAATTAATAATGTGTAATAATACATAAATAAATAAACATTGACCCGTAACCTTAAAAAATATTAAATAAATTAATAATATTAATAAAAATAATATAATATTAATAAACACCCAAACCCCCCAAAAATTATTATTATTATTAATAATAATAGTGATGTCTTTCTTTATTTTGTGTTAGGGTTAGTGTGTTTAGTTATTTTTTATTATTTTATTTAATTTTATTTAAGGGATAGGGGTTAAGGATAGGGGTTAATTATTTATTTATACCTAGTAATTATTTATTGACTTTATTTATGATTTATTTATGATTATTTTTATATATTTGTGTATTTATTTGACATGTATTTATTCATTTATTTTTCTTATTATTATTACTATTATTAGTAGTAGCATTATTAACACCCTAACAAAAAAATAAATAATAAATAACCCTAACCCCCATCTCCTAATCCTAACCCCAACCTAACCTTAACTCTAACCCCTTACCCTAACGGAAAAAAAAAAAGAATGATAATAAAAAAACAAAATAAAAGCTAATGGAAAAGCTAAAAAAGCTGAAATACATAGCAACAAATGATGCAACAGATGAATTTTCTCTATTGGCTAATAAAAAATGCCAAAGCTCAAAGTTGCACATAAAAACGCACAAGTCGCGCATAAAAACGCTCCAAAACAGCACATGAAATCGCACAAAAAAATCACTAAAAGACGCTATGCTCAGGTGTGAATGCAGCCTTATGCTGCGTACACATGATCAGACATTCCGACAACAAAATCCTGGATTTATTACCGACGGATGTTGGCTCAAACTTGTCTTGCATACACACGGTCACACAAATCTTGTCGGAAATTCTGAACGTCAAGAATGCGGTGACGTACAACATGTACGACAAGCCGAGAAAAATGAAGTTCAAAAGCCATTGCGGCTCTCCTGCTTGATTCCAAGCCTGCGTGGAATTTTGTGCGTTAGAATTGTGTACACACGATCGGAATTTTGTTGTTGGAAAATTTGAGAACCAGCTCTAAAATTTTTGTTGTCGGAAATTCCAACAACAAATGTCTGATGGAGCCTACACACGGTCAGAATTTACAACAACAACTCACATTGAACATTTGTTGTCGGAAATTCCGACCGTCCGTACGCGGCATTGGAGTCAGCAGATGAATGGTCAGACCAGATCCATCTCAAACAGAGTCAAAGTTCCTGACAGGTAGACAGAGTAATGACCAACAATAGCAGAAAAAAAACAGAATGATGATCAGTATAAGCAGACAAGCTGAGTACAATTAGTGCCCATTCACACCTGGGGGCCCCAGGAAGACGCAAGGTATTGCGAAACATGTAGGGCGGTGCGCTGTGCTGATGCCATCACGCCACATGTGACCCCGGCACGGGGGTGTTTTGTTTTTATTCGTTTAGCCAGCTTTTTACTGTTTGTCCTGTACTGTCATTTGCGGGCATCCGCACGTTTTACCTAATAAACACGCTTTTCTACTACACGATTGGCGTCCCTCTCTCTCTCCTGTTATCCACTCGGGACTCGGAGCCCGAGTGGGTCCTTTTTCAGAGCCAGAGAAGCGGCATATCGGGTATTTTTCCACCCCCTGTCTGACATCTACTTTCATCTGAGAGAACCGGACGTTGGAGACAGCGAACATCTATACAGCCACAGCTCCTTACAGAGGGTAATCTGTCTGCTTATATGACCCTGCGCTGGAGGGGGTCCACCTTGTCTGGTAAGGGTCTGCACACACAGATTACCGCTCTGTCTTTGAAGATTCATTCATCCACCACATAAGCCCCTGGGAGTTCCTTTATATTTATCATTTCTTACCCTGGAACTTATCACATATCAGGAGTTTATTTGCCCCTTTATGCCATACATGGTGGACATTATCATATGTTTCATTCACTGCACCTTGTCATTGTTTGTCACTATATATTTATTTAATACTCATTTAATATATTTAATTATATATGTATTTGTACATTCACCACCATTTTACTTTCAATATATTTTTATTAAATGTTTCAAAGACAGCATTTCAACATAGTTACAGAAAAACATGTGGAGACATAAAAGAATATTAATAAAAAATAATAACAGCTGCCAAGTACTATACAGTATATTAAAATCCCACATGTTGCTGGAAGAGTGTCTATCTCAACCTCAAAAAAGGGAGGAGGACAAGACAACCCCCCCCCCAACACCCCTCAAGGGATCTAGCTGTGTCGGGAGAGGGGGTCAGCCCCCCCCTAAAGATGGTAGATTAAGAGATAGGAATGATACAGATTTTAATAAAAGACAGTTTCAAAATAGACCAGTGTTGATTGCAAAGTGTATGTGGGGTGGTCGTAATAGAGTCAGATCAGGAGACCTAACCAGCTGAAAATAAATTGTATTAATTGTGATGTAAACCATAGGTGTGATGAAGACTGTGTCCAAATTAAAAGGACACAGGTACATTCCGTGTGATGGCAAAGCCAATGCGCCCCCGCTGCCTGTCGCGCACCAGAGGGGGTCGTTTATGTAGGTGCCCATTGGCCAGAAGGTGATAATTCTAAAGTCAGGGCACCGATCAAACCATGGTCCCAGAGAACATCCTGTCATGGTGTCTCTCTGACCCACGACAGACGGGGGGCGCAGTCGTGTTCCTAAAAGGAATCCTGTGTTTCGGCCGTGTAAGGCAACTTAACAAAGAACAATCGAACAGTAAGCAAAGGTCATAAGAAAGACCTAAAAAGGTGAGGAAATAAGGAGAAGAAAAGAAGGAGAAAGAGATAAAAGAAGAAATGACAAGAAGAGGCAGTAGTATAATCTTCAGTGATGGTGTGAAGCCCGCTCCCCTACACCGATCCAGGAGAGGGAGAGGTAGCAGGTGGCAAGGATATAAATCTAGTCCAGGGCTCCCAAACAGCATCATGTTTGGCAACAGTATCCAATAGGATGCTTGTTGTCTTTTCCTGAGTCATTATCCATGAAATTTTCCTTTTAACCAAGGTAAAAGAAACTGAAGGACGTTTCCAGGCTCAGGCGATCGTTAATTTGGTTCCAAGAAGGATAAACATAATGAGGCGTTGGGCCAATTTCGGTGTCCCCAGGCAAGGGAAGTCAAGGAGAGCAAATTGAGTAGTCTGAGGGATGGGTCTCTCCGTAAGTTTCCTAATGACGTGGAATACTCTATTTCAGAGTCCTCTGATCTTAGGGCAGTCACACCAGGTGTGTAGCATCGACCCAATGTGACCGCAATTTCGGAAGCACAGGGGAGATGCATTCGGATAGATTTTAGCGAGTCTTAGTGGGACAAGGTACCACCGCATCAAGACTTTTAGGTTAGCCTCGATAAGTGTCGTATTCATTAAGCTCTTAGAGGCTGAGGCGGAAGCTTTGTGCCACTCCCCTAGACTTCAGCTTTGTCCCAGGTCTTTCTCCCACTCCCCCATATGAAGAGACTTAGATTCTGCCATGGCAAGCGATCGATATATCACTGTTATCCCTCCCCGCTGCTCCATTGCCTGACCACACCACATTTCATATGCTGTAACCGTCAGAGAGTGGAGAAAGTGAGAGATTTGGTGGAATCTGAATCTTTCTGTCCTGGGCATATCAAGCCTGCTAGAACAGTGGGCGTAGATCAGGGGCCCCACAGCACTGACAAAGTGTCCTATCCTATAGAGCCCCTTGTCCAGCCACCACTGAAATGCCCTGATGTCCATACCCGGGGGAAAAAGGGGGTTTGGAAAAATGTGTGAGAGTGGGTGCCAATGAGAAATTAGAAGCGGGTTCTGTTTGAGGGAATCCCATAAGGCCAATGAGTGGGACAGTGTAGGAGCCATGATGGCAGATCTGGCTTTGGCAGGGCACCAGAGGAGAAAATCAAGGGTGTATTGGGGAATTGCCTGCCGCTCCATATGTACCCAGTCTGGGTGTGCTATTTTAGAGTAGATGACGGAGAGTTGAGATAACGGAGCAGCTTGATGGTACCAAACAAGGTTCGGCAATCCAATTCCTCCCTGAACCCTGGTTTGAAAAAGGGTCTTCTTGGCGACCCTGTGCCCCTTAGTGCCCCACACAAAGCGGATTATCTTGGATTGAAATCGCCTGAGTTGATCCCTAGGGATCGGGATGGGTAGTGACCTGAACAAGTATAGAATGCGTGGTAATAGGGTCATTTTAACTGAGTTGACCCTGCGGAGCCATGATAGTCCCAAGTGATCCCACCGTGTGAGGTCATCTCCCAGTTTACGAAACTTTGGTGGGAAGTTAGCGGCGTACAGGCCGGCGACTGAATCCGTCAAGTTAATTCCTAAGTAGGGGATTTCTTTCTCGGTCCACTGAAATTGGAAATTATCCTTGAGTTGTGTGACCATACCGGCGGGGAGGTTTATATTTAGCGCTAGGGATTTTGTGTAGTTCACCTTAAGACCAGAGATTTTGCCAAAGTCACTGAGCACCCTGCAGATATTAGGTAGGGAAGTTAATGGCGAGGTTATAAAGAGTAGGACATCGTCCGCAAAAAGGGCACACTTGTGAGTATTGAGCCCACACCGCACTCCATGGATGTCAGGGTTATCCCTAATAGAAATGGCTAGAGTCTCGATGACAATGGCAAAAATCAGTGGAGACAAGGGACACCCCTGCCTTGTACCTTTTCGGATTGAGAAGGATTCCGAATAATATCCCTGTAATTTAATTTTTGCCTCTGGGTTGGAGTAGAGGGCTCCTATTATGTTCAAAAAGGAATGTCCAAAGCCCCATCTTTGCAGGATTGGATCCAGATAAGACCAGAATACGGAGTCGAAAGCTTTCATAAGATCTAAGGATAGCAGGAACCCTGTTTGCGGGGCGCCCCCATCCCATCCTGACCTCAGAAGAGAGATCACATCGATTGCCCTCCTGATCTGATCCGGGGCCTGTCTCCCAGGCATAAAGCCTACCTGGTCCTTATGTATATAAAGGCTTATAAAGTTGGAGATTCTATCCGCTAAAATTTTCGTCAAGATTTTAAGGTCATTGTTAATTAATGAAATGGGGCGGTAGTTAGAGGGGCAACTAGGGTCCTTGTCAGGTTTAGGGATGACTGTAATGAAAGCGGAATTCAAGTCCTTATCAAGCTGAGTTCCCGCTCGTAGTTGGTTATAGAAGCGTGTCTGATAGGGGGATAAGGTGGCGGAAAAATGTTTGTAGTATGGAATTGAGAAGCCATCTGGGCCTGGGGCTGAGTCGTTTCAAAGGTTTTTAATTACTCGGGACACCTCCTCAGCTGATATTGGTGAATCTAAATCGTCCCTATGTTGGTCTGTGATCTTGGGGATATTTAGTGAAGTAAGAAATGTGTCCCCGTAAGTTAGGGGAGGAAACCCACCCTTCACTATTATACAAGGAGCTATAAAAGTTCTGAAAATCTTCCAAGATTTTTTGAGGGTTTTGTGAAAGGGTGCCATCACGAAGCCTAATTTTGGGTAAGGTATGGTGTTGAATTTTAGGGGCCAGCCTCTTTGCCGGTAGAGTGCCTGTTTTGTCTTTCTGGTGATAAAACTGGCCTCCTTGCCAGCGTAGACTTTTTTCAGCTAGGGCAGTGAGGGCAAGGTTCAGAGCTGTACGTGCTGTATCAAGTTTTCCAGCGGAACCTGGGGAAGGGTAATGTTTGTGTAGTTTACTTAATAGCGAAAACTCCTTCTCCGGCCTTTCAATATCAGCCTTACGAGCTTTACGGAGCCTAGAGGCTATTTGGATAATCTTTCCCCGAATAAAGGCCTTATGCGCTGCCCACAGTGTTATGGGGGAAACATTTTGGATATCATTAAGCAAGAAGTATTCCTGTAGGCCTTTGTCAATTTCAAGAACATGTGTGGGATTGCTAAGAATCGAGGCATTAAGTCTCCAGCAAAACCCCTTTCGGTGTCCCGATGGTCTGTTCAATGTAAGGAGGAGCAAGGAGTGGTCCGAACAGGCAGAGTCTTTTATAATAGACTTAGTCACCAGTGGGATATGGGTCGATAGTAGAAAGAAGTGGTCTATTCTAGCATAGGTATTTTGAGGGCTAGAGAAGTGTGTATAGTCCCGTGCATGTGGATTCATCTCTCTCCACACATCAACCAACCCCTGGTGAAAAATTTGTCTGGCTACATTGAGGCTCTGCCTGGTGGGACGGACACAGTCCCTGCCTGGGGGGCGGGACTTATCTAGCCCTGCATCAAAAGCAATATTAGAGTCCCCTCCGTACATGACCAGGCCCTCGGTAAGTGGGTTCAGGGTGTGAAAGAGGGTCTTGAAAAATGTTGATTGTCCCCTATTTGGAGCATAATATGAGATAAATGAATAGAGCTGTTCATCAATGAGACCTTTCACAAGTAAGAACCGGCCCTCTGGGTCTTTAAACTCAGAAAGAAAAGAGAACTGGATATTGCGAGAAAAAATATGCCCACTCCTTTGGTTTTGTTGTCAGAATTTGCTAGATAAAACCTGGGGAATTTAGAGTGTATAAAGGAGGGAGAATATGTCTTGGGGAAGTGTGTTTCCTGAAGAAACAGTATGTCTATTTTATGGTCATGATAGGACTGGAATATTTTCCGACGTTTAATGGGCGAGTTGATCCCCTGAACATTATGAGACGCTATGCGCAGGAAGGTTCTGGGTGTGATGTGGTCAGCCATAGAGCAGCGTAGAGGCCATTGCCAATGATCTCCAATCACTCACCTTTCGCCCGGTGAGATGACCAGAGTCCGGAGGGACGGCGTCGGCAAGGGGAGCAGTCTCCAGGATCCTGTGCAGGCGCGAGTTCACACACGTCACTAGAAGAAGGATAAGATTAGTACCAGCAAAGAGAGACAGAAAAGAGAGAGGTAAGAGAAGTATAAAGAATAGGCCACCAGAGTGGGTGTGGAAAAATACCACCCATCCCTGGGGGAAAAAACAGTATCCCCCATCCAGTGGGGGAAGGCCTGACCAGGAGGGCAAAAAATCTGCAGCTCCAAGTACAGGAGGAAGTGCAGCGGTACCGCTCTGTTCGCGGTACTCCCAAATACATAGCAATGAACTAATGTTAAACAGAGTGCATCACTCAAGAAAAAAAAAAAAAAACTATTACATATAAACCATCAATTAAGATCTAGCTAATGTGGACTAAACCACAGCTGGGGGTTTCAGGAGAGGTGGAGCAGGAGGATGGGATCTGTCAGATAAGGAAAGGAACTCCATGTTTCCAGGAAAAGGTGGTAAAATGTGACGTGGGAGCTTCCCAAAAGTGAGGAAGGAGGCAGTCCATGGGCCAGAAGAAGGTCACTTCTCGTCCTGAGAGTAAAGGGGCCACAAAAGTCAGCTGTATAACATCACACGCCACAAAGAATATTAAGGGCCTTCTGGAGGTAGAAAGGAGAGAAGGGTGAAAGTAGGTTTCCAGTGGGTGGCCCATGGAATAGGTCCAGAAAGTCCAGAAGAGCCTTGATAGTGTCTGAGGCTGTAGTAAAGGGAGCAATAGGGGCCATCTGGCGTTAGAGAGGATGGAGGGGTGAAAATAGATCCCCAGTGAGTGGTCCAAGGAATAGGTCCAGGAAGCACAGTGAAACCTTGATAGTGTCAGATGCTGAGGTAGAGGGAAACCCAGATAGGGCAAGGATACAGTCCAACATTTTGTATGCAGAGTGGAGGAATGCGTGGGACCAACAGGGTCCGATGGTGAGGTAGGGATTGATTCTCCAGGGGATCAATTGACTTGTGAGTCCAGGTGGGCAGTAATGCCCAAAGGGCCAGGTGGACCTAGGCCCCGGGACAGGTAATTGAAAACAGAGGTGTGGCTGCTCATCATATCAGGGGGGTAAGCCTTCCTTGGCCTTTTTGGTTTTAGGCTTCTGCCAAACAGATGTGAGTGGGCTGGACGGTGGTGGTCGCTTAGACAGATTCGTGGATGAAGTCTGCATTGGCGAGGGCGGATTGGTGGATATGAGGCCCAATTTTTGCAAAAGATGATCTCCTTCCTGGAACGAGGAAAATCTGAAGGGTTTGCTTTTGAACTCAGATTTCAGACTAAAGGGAAACAGCCACCAGTACTTGATGTTTTTCTGCGTCAGTACTGCTAGGAGGGGTTTGAGTGCTCGCCGTTTCTGGATCGTGTATGGAGAAATATCCGCATAGATTTGGACCGGATGGCCCATTATTTGAATTTGCGGGGTAGAGCGCGCTTTCCGCATTATTTCTTCTTTAATGTTATAATAATGTGGTTTGACCACAACATCACGGGACAGACCATCTGGCCGGGGAGGTCCTAGCCCTCTGTGAGCCCGATCAAGCTCCATTTTATGGGCTCTGACATCAGGAATGAGACTCTTAATAAGGGATTGTACTGCTTCCGGAATATCCGTAACAGTCTCAGGCAGTCCTCTGATTCTGAAATTGAGCCTTCTGGACCTATTTTCAAGGTCATCAATTTTGGCCATAGCGTGTTCCAGTTGGTCATGTAAATCTTGGATACGATCAGTATTCTGGTTAACCCTGTCTATCGTGGAATCCACTCTGTTTTAAATGGTTTCAATTCGTGAACCTAGCAGCTGAAGATCTGTTTTAATATCATTAGTAATCCTGGCTGCAGTCTGTGCTAAACCCCTGTCCAGAAGTTCTGCAAATCTGTTAAACATGAGGGAAATGTCAGGTGCTGTGGGCTGTGAGGATCCCTGTCCTGGTAAGCCTTATTGTGCCCTGGGGAGGCTGCAGCAGAGGGGGACAGCAGCATCTCATCTAGTGTCTGATTTATGAGATACGCTGTAGTTGCTGGAGTGCTGATGGGATCTCTGTTAATGTGAACATAGGAGCTCTGCCACATACCTCTTCCTGCAGAGCGTCCTGCCATGGAGAGGGGAGAGATGTCCCAGCATCTATGTCAGCTGCCTCATGAGGCGGCCGTTCCGCCGCCATCTTAGATGTTGCCGGCGCCTCTGAGGGGGCTACAGAATGTGCCTTAAAACCCTTTTTAGATGTTCCCACCGGCATAGGGGTCTGTCCGCTCGTTACCCCTGTGTGCTGGCAGCACTGTGGTGTCTCCCGGGTGATGCCGCTCAGTGCAGGGAGCATCAGACGAACAGAGAGGGACGGAGCTCCGAGATTAAGCGGCCATCTCGCTGGGCTCCGTGCATGCGCCTCTCACCACCATTTTTTAGTGCAACTTTATGTATTTTTGATTGTATCCATACCAGAGAGATATTACTTGGTTTTTAGTCGCTGCTTTATATATAACATCTAGCGCGTATTTTTTTTCTTTATTTGTAGGCTGCAATGATGGGCAGAGTGACGCTGCATTGATGGGCAGTGAGGCTGCATTGATGGGTACAGTGAGGCTACATTGATGGGCACAGTGAGGCTGCAATGATGGGCATGGTGAGGCTGCATTGATGGGCAGTGAGGCTGCATTGATGGGCACAGTGGGGCTGCAATGATGGGCACAGTGAGGCTGCATTGATGGGCAGTGAGGCTGCATTGATGGGCACAGTGAGGCTGCAAGGATGAGCACAGTGAGGCTGCATGGACTGCCACAGTGAGGCTGCGAAGATGGGCACAGTGAGGCTGCATTGATGGGCACAGTGAGGTTGCATTGATGGGCACAGTGAGGCTGCATTTGATGGGCACTGGTGATGCTGCATTGATCTCTTGTATCATGTTGGCACTCTCTGACCATCTCCTGTATCATGTCTACATTCTCTTACCATCTTTAGTATCATGTCCTCAGTCTCTAACCATCTCCTGTACCATGCCCACCCCCTCTGACATCTCCTGTACCATGCCCGCAGCCTCTGAAATCTTGACATCTCCTGTACAATTCCCGCAGCCTCGACATCTTGACATCTCCTGTACCATGCCCACAGCCTCTGACATCTCCTGTACCATGCCCACAGCCTCTGACATCTCCTGTACTATGCCCACAGCCTCTAACCATCTCTTGTATCATGTCCGCAACCTCTGACCATATCTTGTCTTATATCATGTCTGCAGTCTCTGAGGGAGTCTGGAGAAGAATCAAGAGTGGGAGCGCCACCGGGATGGGGGTCATGGGAGAAGTTAGACGTGTGTGGACTGTGGAGAGGAGACTATAGGAAAACCAGAGCCACCAACTGGAGCTGACTGACTGAGTGCACCTGAGAGGATGTCAGAGTCCCCCCCACATTCCCAGAGTCCCAGGTGTCCCCCTTGATGATTGCTCCACTTTTACCACTTTTAACTGGAATTTGCTGTTATATGTGAAGCCAGGGGTTTGCTACTATAGTCATTATAGTTGAATGGTTTGTTGTTGTTTGCAAATGAGTTTGGCTCCCACTAGTATCTGCTGGACTCTGTTAGGATTTTTCCTTACTCTTGGAGAATGAATGCAGCAAAGTATTGTGGGAGATGTAGTTGGGAGGAGGAAGTGACTCTGTTAGCTGGATCAGCCCTGAACTACAGGACAGACAATACAAAGCACACAGAACTGCCTGCTGGGAAGAGTGATAAAAGGACAGGCATGGCCTGCTTTCAGCCTCTCTGGACACCATTCAACACCTGCCAGCAGGATGTCTGTGTGTGACCAGGAGTGAGAGACTGCGGCCTATACAGCGGAGAGCCAGATCGCCCGCCTCCAAGGGATCTTGGTGGACAGCCCTGCTATTCTAGTAAGCAGACCGGCCTGCGATTCAGAGCAACTGGAAGCCAGCTGCACTTCAGTCCATCAGGAGTTGCAGCACGGCGTGGTGGCGCCATCTTCACCAGATGGAGACACCAGGAGGGGATTCCGGACGAAGCCTCACAGCCATTGGAGTCTATTGTGGTGAGAGGGCACCTGCTCATTCCAGTAGATATTACATTATTGCTGAATGAGTTCTTTCTACAGACTGCCGGTGAGACTTGTAGTTCCACGGAGGTGAATCTACTTCTTCACAGGCATCATACAGCTGGACTTTGGGGCCTTGTCTTTCTCCCCTGTGCTGTAAAGTCAGTACTGTATTGCACTCACATGTAAAGAGGAATCTACAAGTGGTGATATTTCTTCAGTTAAGCAATCATCAGCACACCTTTTGTTCTACTGTCATTTCTTTCCCTTTGTCTCTGTGGATTACAAATTACAACAATATACTGCAGTTTAACCATCAGGCTAGCTGAAGACATCTGGAGTTTAAAGAACTTTCACCATCTTCTTCTTTTACTAAGCATTGCTGCTCTACTCACAAGTTGATCTCTGAATTATAGCTTAGGGGGAGACATTTGTGTATATGCTAAATTTTACACTGTGTTACTGAATGTGAAGATTATATACTGCATTTTGGTCTGTTTGTTGAGGTTTCAGTGGGAAGGTATTTAATACATGTGTTAAAGGTATTAAGTACCTATCCTTCTGTGCACCTTTTCACATATACCCCTTCAGGTGATTAAAATGTTATATGTTCTGTATATGTGCATTTAGTGATAACTGTTGTCAATCATAACTTCATTCATGCTTTTCATTGTTTTCCATTACTTATCTCAGTAAACCTTTCTGAGTGGTTCAGTGATAATGTGTGAATTTCTTATTGCTAATGCCACATTGCAGAATGGAACCCAAGGTGTCAGAGGTAAGAGAGGATCTGCAGAGTCAGGGTAGCCGGTGGGGTACACACACACATATATATATATATATATATATATATATATATATATATATATATATATATATACATATACATATATATATATATATATATATATAATAGCGCCCTGCTCCTGAAGAGCAGACGCTATTCTTTTGACATTTAAGTTAGTTGAAGCTACAGTTTGGCTCAGCTTATTATTATCTAAATTTAATGGTTTCTGTACCAGTTTAGCTGGACTGTGCAGATTTCCATCTGACCATGGGTGGTGCTGCCACCATTGGTGGATGTTGTAAATACAGTCTGGTCGGACATATTGAATACTCTTTTCTCAGAAACAATTTGGTGGGATTGGTTGATTCACCGAGCATTCTGAGCAGGGGTATTTAAGGGACAGACACCGTGTGGAAAAGAGGTTGGCACTTCCTGACCTCATGGTCCTCCTGGCCTGGGGAAATGCTGTTGCTTAAAGTTCTGCCTTGAGGTTGGCAGACCCAAGGCCTAGCTACTAAACGAAGGATCAGAGTTTTAGTGGCCTACTGGTCTGTAGGATGGTCTCTTTGCTGTCTGGCCTGCGGGAAGAAGCAAGGGATTGCAGTGACCAGGGGAGGGCTCTTCAGGAGAGGACCGAGCATAAGTCTGGTATCTTGAGAAGAGCCTGGCAACTCAGTCAGAGACGCATCTGAGATCAAGCAAGGCAATCAGTTCATTCAAGATTGTAAGGTCTGTGGCAGAGACCGTGCTAAGCATCGCAATCAGTTCATTCAGTATTGCAAGGTCTGTGGCAGAGACTGTGTTCGAGCATCTCATCGGCTGCTAGGTCGGTGAGAGAGACCTATCCGGTGGTTGTTGAATCCAGCTGTGGAAGTGCTATTCGCTGGATATAGAAATGACCTCAAACCGCAAGATCCAAGGTACCTGAATCCCTTTCACCCTCTACCTTTTCTATTGCATATTTTTGTTTCTTTAATAAAACTTGGAAAAAGGACTAAGTGTTGGAGCCAGTGCTTCAATTGAGCAATTGATAAGTACCCCTATGACGAACACTGTGAAGATGGTAACGGTAAGCCCAAAGAAAATTATTAGCAGCTCCTTCGGGGTAATTTATGGTTTGCTACATATATATATATATATATATATATATATATATACACACATATATATATATATATCTATCTATCCCTAGCCCTATGTGCTTTCATATCTGTCTAATCTATATATAATACGCTCTTCAATTGTGCTTTAAAATGCATGGTTTTCCCTTTTATGGACAAGAAAATAATGACATTATGCTGTTGGGCTGGTATATTAATGCTATGGGGCTGGAATGAAATTATTTCCAAGGCTGGTTTTTATTCCCAGTCCGGCCCTGATGGTGCTACATGCATTCCACGCTGGGTCAGTGAGGACAAAGAAAACAATGATAGGCCAAGCCTGCGATGATTTAGCAGCTTGGAGCTGCAGGAGACACAGTTAGAGCTGACAGAGATACAGCGTTCAGTGCATGAGCACTGGGGACTGCGTGTGTTTGACGGTCTGGAGGACCAAGGCAGGAGGCCTGAAAGAGAAGCTGCAAAGAGATTAATGAGGCTGAATATTGTTTAAGTATCACTTTGGTGAGAAACCCCCTGTGTGGGAAGACAGTTATGTAATGTTTTACTTTTGTTTTCAATAAAAGTGGGCAGAAAAAGCCCTAAGTCTAACTTCTGTTGCGGAACGGACTCACTGTGTGCCACTACCAAAGAGCTAAAATACCCCCAAGCCATCACAATGCATTAAAGGGGTGTTCTCCCATTGAAAGTGAATCTTTCATGAATTTATCAGTAACAAGTGCTGACACACCACCAGCCACTGGCTATATATAGTGGGTGACTGAGGAGGACATCAAGGTAAGGAGCTGTTCAACACATTGATCCCTTGGCCTTTCTTCTGAAGAAAAACCAAAGCATGTTATTGATTAGGATATAAATGGAACTTTTATTTAAATAGTGCTGAACGGGCATTGATGAAATATTCATTTGCCGGGAGCATTTCTACTCTGTCACTGAACTTACGCTATTTAAACCTTTATCTGTGACCTGCCTATTGGTCAGGATTAAAAAAACATGAGTTTCAATGCCTCTCACTAACTTTAACCCCTTCCCATCTGCCCTGGAGTCCCTTTAAACAGTTAAGTGTCCTTTTAAACAGTTTGGGGGGGGGGGGGAGAAGGATCAGCATCACTTTAAACAGTTAGGAATGCCTGGGGGGGGGGGGGGCGCAAGAAGGAATGGAAGCTGGTCTAGTCACACCCCTAGCCAGGTGCTCTATCTTTGGTTTCACGTTTGTGGATTAGGCCCCTTTCACACTGCCACAACTTGAAAGTTGCACGATTTTGCCGTAATTTTGCAGCTTCAACTTTGCTGCGATTTCAGGGCATGCCTGTGTAAACTTGAGGTCTATGGACCAAAGCAGTACAAGGAATACTTTGACGTCGGTGGGACTTGAAGTCGCACAGATATGAATGGTTATCATTGGGAATCATGGGGTACGACTTGTCATGCGACTCTGATGTCCAAAGTCACAGGAAAAGTCACACAAGTGTGAAAGGTGTCGTTTTCTATAGTGTATATAAATGAGTAGATTATTGTATCAGCTGGGAGTGCGACAAACCCCTTTTTTTTGGATGAGGTTGATGTATTCATAATCGTGCATGGATGTGATTTTTAACCTTATTTTAATGTGTATATAAATAAAATAAATTATTTGTATATACTGTCTTTGTCAATGGGTGCCTTAAAAGTCCACTTGGTGTACAAATTTTGGGATTTTTCAAAATTGTAAGATTTGCAATCTATACTAAAATATAGTATTTATATGATTTGTTTTATTTTTTTTATTATTATTTTTTTTTCTTCTTTCCAAACAAAGTAGACATATAAACAGTACAAGCCGTAAAGTGCAGTAGTCCATAGCAACCAATTGCAATCCCCTTTACTGAAGACACAACAGATCAAGATGGATTTTCTGGCTGGTTGCCATGGAAACGCCACTGTACACCTTGCACAGCTTTACTTCATAATCCACGACACAATGAATTTTGATCAGAGTCTACCGTACAAAAAAATGAATAAAAAAACAAATGAGAGCCATTTCAGGTCCTCGTGGTAAACCTTTCCTCAGGCACAGCCGCGAGGAGTCTGTCTATCTGCAATGAACGGATGTGTCCTTGTCCCAGATAGCTGGGGAAGGCCCTTCACAGTTTATCCTTTTAGATTTAATAGTATTTGTCATACAGATAAATATTTCACACTACCCATGAGTGACCTCAGGGCCATAGATAAACTCCTTGGGCCCTTTGTGCAAAACTCTGAACTAAGGCCCCATAATCCCTCTCCATTATTCATTAAAGCGCTACTAAACCGCAAAAAAGAAAACCAAAAAAATAAGATAAGAGCATAATGTGCAGGCTGCGGCCATTTGGCTGGTCGAACCTGTAATGATGTCACTCCAGTGCATGCGCACGAAAGTCACGGCCGCCAGCATGGCTCTCTCAAAGGACAGCTTGCTGTCCATTGAGCGTGCAGTGCACATGTGCCGGTGACATCACCTGCGCTGCTAAAGTGAGTATCTCCTAAACAGTGCACGTTTAGGAGATATTTACTGTACCTACAGGTAAGACTTATTATAGGCTTACCTGCAGTTATAAATCAAGAAAAAGGACTTTACTACTGGCTCATGCACATTGCAGCTCAAAAAAAAAAAGCTGCTTTTACAGGAATTTCAGCTGATTTCAGCTTGAAGAAGCTTGTGATTTTTTTGTGCTCTTGTGCATGTTTTTTTCCCCCAATTCCCACCCCAAAAATTGGCTGTCTACCTCCTCCAAATCCTCCAACAGTAGTAGTAACTCCCACCTTCTCATCCCAATTCCCCTGATTCCACAAGTCAGCCCCCTCTTTCATGTGCCCTCTGGAATGCCCGCTCAGTCTTCAACAAACTAGCTTCTGTCAATGACCTTTTCCTCTCCAAATCCCTTAATCTATGTGCTATTACCGAAAACCTGGCTCCAGGAATTCGACACTACCTCTCCAGCTGCCCTGTCCCACAGTAGCCTCCTCTGGACTCACTCCACCAGACCCAGTGGACGAAAAGGAGGTGGCTTCGGACTTCTCCTCTCCCCACAATGCACCTTCCAGATTCTTCCCACACCTCCCTCTCTTTCCCCCTGCTCTTTCAAAGTGCACTGCATTCGTTTTTTCTCTCCAGCTTGTCTGAGGGTCGCAGTCATTTATCGGCCTCCTGGACCAGTGTCGTGCTTTCTGCATGACTTCTCTGCATGGCTACCCTACTTTCTCTCCTCTGAAGTACCTGCCATCATCCTAGGTGACTTTAACATTCCAGTCAATATTAATACGGCAACCACTTCTCAACTACTCAACATAACCTCCTCTTTTAACCTATCACAATGGACACAAACCACTACTCACTCCAACGGCAATACTCTCGACCTCGTATTCTCCCATCGCTGCACTCCCTGCAACCTCTCTAACAACCCCTTTCCTCTCTCTGATCACAACCTTTTCCATTTCACACTCTCCCTGTCTCCTATCTCCCATGCTGCCAACCCACAAACCACTACCCGCAGAAACCTTTGTGACTTCAACCCTTCCCTTCTTCACTCTGCTACTGATGGCCTTTACGACAAAATCGCACCCCTGTCCTGCCCAGACCTAACCACTTCCATCTGCAACAACACACTCTCATCCTCCCTAGATGTACTTGCTCCTCTTTCTACACGCAGAACCAGGCCCCATCTTCCAAAACCCTGGCAAACAGAAGACACCAGAAATCTCAGGAGACGCAGCCGTGCTCTTGAGCGAGCATGGCGTAAATCTAAATCCCTGCAAGACTTTACCCTCTACAAATCTGCCCTTCTCAAACACAACCCCTGACTCCACACTGCTAAACAAATCTACTACATCAGTCTCATCTAAACCCTCTCATCCAAGCCTCATCAATTCTTTTCTACCCTTAATTCCTTACTTCACCCCCCACTGCCCCCACCCAGCATCTTGCTTAACGCTCAACAGATTGCTAACCATTTCAAAAGCAAAATCGACACAATTCGTGAGGAGATATCCAGCATTCAACTTCCTTCCCTACTTAACACATCAGGTCCAACACCACACTCAATACTCTCCTCGTTCTGCCCAGTTACCAAATAAACTCCTCTCCATTGGCCCACCTCACCACCTGTCCCCTCACAATTACTGCGAACACCTTCCCGCTCTATCCTAAACTCCCTAACCAACATCTTCAACCTCTCCCTCTCCTCCAGGACCTTTCCTTCCCCTGCTCAAACATGCACTGGTTACCCCCATACTTAAAAAACCCTCACTAGACCCCACCTGTTTGAATAACTTAAGACCCATCTCCCTGCTCCCATTTGCCTCCAAGCTCTTCGAACGCCTTGCCCATGACCGAATGAGTCTCTACCTCACGGACAACAACCTTCTCGACCCCTACAGCAGGGGTGGATCCAGAGTCTAGTCACGGGAGGGGCACTGCCAGAAAATCAGTTTTTTTGTGGGCAATTTAGCGGGGAAACAGCTGGTGTTGGCGCTTCAATTATCCTGGCACCATGGTTGTTACGGTGTCAGGATGATTGAAGCGCATTTTTTCTATAATTACATTGTAATATAAAATGAAATAGTTCAACTCACCATAATGCAGAATCAGTGGGAGCCCTGAGTGTGTCACATGCCACGTCACCTGCCACATGTTGTGGATTGTCACTTGCCATGTCACCTGCCACGCGTTGCGGATTGTCACTTGCCACGTTACCTGCCACACATTGCGAATTGTCACTTGCCACGCCACCTGCCACTAGTTGCGGATTGTCACTTGCCACGTCACCTGCCACACGTTGCGGATTGTCACTTGCCACGTCACCTGCCACATGTTGTGGATTGTCATTTGGCACGTCGCCTGCCACACCTTGTGGATTGTCACTTGCCACTTCCGCTGCCACACCTTGTGGATTGTCACTTGCCACGTTACCTGCCACACCTTGTGGATTGCCACTTGCCACGTCACCTAACACACCTTGTGGATTGTCACTTGCCTGCTAAGGTGGTGTTTTGGTTGTCTCTTGCTGTGTCCCAGACTCCCAGAGTCAAGCATCAGAGAGATAAGGTAATCTCTCTGCTGCCTGCACAGGAAGGGCGGAAGTTACTGCAAGGATGCAGTGCTGACGGTGAGAGATGATCTCATCTCTCTGCTCCCCCGCCCCTGGCTAACTGATTGGCCAGCTGACACACTGAGCCTGCTCTCTCACTCTCACCTGCCAACACACTGAGCCACCTGGTGGCCCAGCCCGCCCACAAACCGCGCCACCCGGCCACAAACTGCGCTTCCCAGTCCACCCACTTTCTCAGCCTCCCGCTATCTCACCCGCCCGCGGAGCCACCCGCTATCTCACCTGACCGCAGGGCCGCCCGCAGAGCCGCATGCTATCTCACCCGCCCAGCCAGCAACAAATTTCTCGAGGGGTGGCAATTGCCCCGTTGCCCCCCCCCTGGATCCGCCCCTGCCCTACAGTCTGGCTTCCGTCCACAACATTCCACTGATACTGCCCTACTAAAACTCACCAATGACCTACTAATTGCTAAAACCAATGGCCTTTACTCCATACTCATACTCTTAGACCTCTCTGCTGCCTTCGACACAGTTGAACACCTGCTCCTTCTCAGCAAACTACACTCCCTTGGCCTCCGTGATTCTGCTTTATCCTGGTTCTCCTGCTACCTATCTCAGCGCACTTTCACTGTCACTTACAACTCCATCTCCTCCGCTCCCCTTCCTCTTTCTGTTAGGGTACCCCAAGGCTCCGTCCTTGGACCCCTCCTATTCTCGCTCTATACCTCTTCCCTGGACCAGTTGATAACCTCCCATGGCTTCCAATACCACCTCTATGCTGGTGACACCCAGATCTATCTCTCCACTCCTCAACTCACCCCCTCGATCTCCTCACAGATCTCAAATTTACTGAATGACATCTCGGTATGGATGTCACAGCACTTTCTCAAACTCAATCTTTCTAAAACCGAGCTTGTTATATTTCCTCCTTCCCAGTCCCCCCCCCCCATGACTTTACCATTAAGATCAACAGCACAACCATTGGTCCCTCCACACATGCCAGGGTGTTGGGTGTAATCCTCGACTCTGAACTCTCCTTCAGCCCCCAAATCCAATCACTGGCTAAATCCTGCCGCCTTAACCTGCACAACATCTCCAGAATTCGGCCCTTCCTGACTAATGACACCACAAAGCAACTTATTCACTCCTTGATTATTTCCCGCCTTGACTACTGCAACTCTCTCCTTAATGGCCTACCCTTACGCAGGCTATCCCTCCTTCAGTCAGTTATGAATGCTGCTACTAGACTAATACACCTCAGTAACTTATCCGCGACTGCTGCTCCTCTCTGCCAATCCCTTCACTGGCTTCCCCTACCCCACCGTATAAAATTCAAAATGCTAACCATAACATACAAGGCCATCTACAACATTCCCCCCAGCTACATCACCAACCTCATCTGCAGATATCGCCCAAATCGTCCCCTCCCAGGACCTCCTGTTCTCTAGCTCCCTTGTTACCTTCTCCCATGCTCACTTTCAGGACTCCAGAGCCTCTCCCATCCTCTGGAACACCCTGCCCCAGTATGTCCGATTAGCCCCTAACCCGTCCACCTTTAGGAGATCCCTGAAAACTGACTTATTCAGGAAAGCCTATCCCACACCCACCTAACAACTGTCCCTGAGCCACCCCATCAAATCATTCCCCACATCTATTACCTTTTGTACCACCACCCCCTCCCTTTAGAATGTAAGCTCTACGAGCAGGGTCCTCCTGTCCCTTCTGTATTAAACTGTACTGTAATTGTGCTGTCCTCCCTCTACACTGTAAAGTGCTGCGTAAACTGTTGGCGCTATATAAATTGTGTATAATAATATAATAATAATAAAAAATATTTTTTTGAGCTTCTTCAAGCTTCTTTGAGCATAACCCTCCTAGATATATAGATAGATATATTGATTGATACACATACACAGCTAAAGTAAAATTAAAAATAAGTAAAAAAAAAGTAAACTTACTTCTATCATCCCTCTGCTTTGCTGTCCATCTGAGCCCACCGAGGTGTCACCACTGCAGCCAGGAGATTCCAGGAATGCCTTATTTCCAATGTAGTGCATGCCCAGCATCCCACAGCTGTGGATAATTCCTGCACGGCGGCGATTAGCTGAATTTGGCTAATATCCTTCCTTAGCCGCTTGCCAAAGGCAAAAAAAGGGCAGCAACACACTGCAGCTAGGCCAGCTCTCAGGAGCACATGCAGTCTGATGAACAACAGGGCCATCAGGAACTTCCTATACTGCACAGGGTTTCCTATAAATAGATAGTATTTTCTTAACCACTGTATAAACAAAACAAAACAAAAAGCTGGAACAAGCATTTTGCTCAATTTCAAGCTTTTTTGAGCTTTTTTGAGCTCTTTGGGGCACTAGCCCTTCTCAAAAACAGGAGTTTGGTGGGGGTTTTTCTGCCTGTAGGAGCATATGCCTGAAAACGCCAAAGTGTGCATGGCCACATTGGCTAACATGGAGGGGCCTTTCTAGGCAGAAAAATTAGAGCTCATAAGAGCTCAAAAGCCTGTAGGAGCCACTTCTTTGAGCTCCTTTGAGCTACAGTGTGCATGAGCCCAATGAGTGAAGTAATTTTGCCAGCAAATGTTTCAATTTATTTGGGTGGGGGGTATTGTTTCTATTAAGGGGCACCTGTAGATAAAAACAAACTGCATAGCTTTGACCAAAGTTGAATAATGCCCTTGCTATAGATAAAGGCCATTTATGTACCTCCTGAAGCTTGACTAAGAAACTACCAGAGATGGCATCTCCCCATCCTGCCTTGTTGCTAGGATGTTGCTAAGATTCTCCCAGCTGTTATTTCTCGCCTTCATCATCACAGGTACGAGCTCTCTCTCTCTCTCTCTGATTCCCTGATCATGTTCACATGCTTTTTCTGGGGTTCCCCCCACCCTCCCCCATGATATAAAAAAGGGAAGAGGTTTGGGTCTCAGCAGGGCTAAAGAGCTGGCACGAGAACAGGAGCTTTGCAGAAGCTTGCTGAGACCCGTGGTCCACTGTTCAAGCACTAACTCATGGAGTTGGACACCTCTACTCGAGTTCTTCCAATTATGGACTACACCCAAAAAGACTTTACCTATGCAGGTACGCTGGAGCAGATAGAGATAGATAGAGAGATAGATAGAGGAAGGATGGTTATTCGTGTTATTATTATTATTTATAGTGCCAACAGTTTAGGCAGCGCTTTACAATATAAAAGGCAGACAATACAGTTATAATACAATAAAATACAAGAGGGTTAAGAGGGCCCTGCTCAGCAGAGCTTACAATCTAATAGGGTGGGGCAAGTGGTACAGAAGGTTGTAACTGTGGGGAATGAGCTGATGGAAGTGATAAAAGATTAGTTGGAGGCGAGATAGGCTTCCCTGAGAAGATGAGTTTGTAGGGTTCGCCTAAAGACAGCCAAAGTAGGAGATAGCTGGACAGATTGAGGTAGAGAGTTCCAGAGGATGGGAGAGGATGGGAGAGGCCTCCCTGACGGTATTCCTGAGTGTGGCTCGGGGTTAAATTTCAGCACCATTAGCAGTAACTCCGAGCCATACTCGGGATTACATCTCAGGATCCTGGTGCGGTATACTTACCTTGTCCCCAGGATCCTGCGATGTCCCCCCGCGGTGTCCGTGGGCTCTGTCCTCCTCTTGAAGCCTCTCTGTGCCGGGCTCCGTTCCCTGCGAGCATCGCGAAGCATGGGGGCGGAGCCTGGCGGCAAATTCAAAAAAGTATAAATTCATAACACATACAGTACACTGTTATCTTACAGATTACATTACTGTATGAAATCATTTCACATCCCTTTTGTCCCTAGTGGTTTGTCCAGTGCCCTGCATGCAGTTTTATATGATATATACTGTTCTTTGTGCCTGGAAATTGGAGATTGTCCATAGCAACCAAAAAGTGTCCCTTTACGTCAAAAGTGGTTTTAGACCAGCTAGAAAACAGCGATAGTAAATTAGAACACTCGCAGAATTGAGCGATAGTGAATCGTATATATCTACTAGACTCTTGGTGGACAGATTTAATGTGTTATTGCTAAAAATTACAGGCCGACAATATAAAACGCCAAATTTCTATTCAAATAATTGTACCGCTTTGAGACGCAAAAATCTGAAATAATCATACAGCCAGGGAGGTTAAGGGGTGCATGTTGGGTCTTGGCGTATAACTAAAGAACCTGGGTCTGTTAAAAGCACTATTTGGTATGTGTAACTCCGCTACAGAAAGCTTAAATCACAAGGAGCAGAGCAGTGTGGGTCACTCCCCCGTGCGGGAATCATGGCTGTGGCACAGAGCTCTGAAGGGATGGCATGAGTATACCGTCCCTTCAGAGCGCATGCGCCAGTGACATCAGCGGCTCAGAAACCTTGAATATCTCCTAAACATGCACCATGCATAAGCTTACCTGCAGGTGCAAGTGTACCAGCAGTGTTTACTACCGCTTTAAGAGTATCATTTTATTATAGTTGTATACTGCCTAGTGGTGAGGGTTTTTACTGTAACGCAGTTGTTTACAGTTTTGTGGATAACTGTTTTCACTTTTTTTACAAAAACATACAATGATAATGTAGCGAGACTGCTGCAGGAGCCCCTGAGTTAGAAAGCCCCTGAGAAAGGCCCTCCTAGCCTTTCCAGAAGTAATAGTTCCATACTTCCCCTAAGCACTCACTGACCTATCAGCAGTAAGCGATAAATGGACCTCCACTCTGTCAATCTTTGCTCAATTCCAATGCTTCTACCTGTTTGTCACAGGGAAAATGTTGAAGCTATTTAAATTGAAGTGGATGAATAACTATAATAACTTAGACAACTGTCCGTATTTTTATTTAAATAAATCTGTCACTCCTCTGTCTCCCTTCAAATAAATTGAAATTCCAAAAACAAATCCCGTACTATCATTATTATTTTTCAGTCTGCCTTTGCAGCTAAATCTACATAAGATCTGACTAAATTTCTTCAATCGCCAGTGTTTCCCATGGATACTTAGATAATTGAATCCATATAGAACCCAGTGTGAGTATAAAACCATACTTTATTATAATGAGATACACACACCTCTCCCCTCCCCTTTCCTACCACCTTTTCTAATTTCTCTATTCCTTCTGCTTCCCTTTTACCTCTTCCCTCCCCCTCCCCTCTCCCCCCTTCCCTCTCCCCCCCTACTCCCCCCCCCGTCCTTTCCTTCCCCCCCCCCTTCCCCCCTTCTCTTTTTTTCCCCTCTATCCGCCTTTTCTTTTTTTTTTTCCTCCTAGTTTCCCACTTCCCGTCTACTTTCCTTCACAAATCTTATTTTATTTTTACACATATTCATTTAGTCCATTGGCAATCCCACTATTCCTTAGTGTTTCCCTATCGGCCCTCTATGATCTTGCCATATTGACCCCCTTGGATTCGATGTATCTGGGACCAAGTCAGGGAACTGGCCAGGCAGTTTAAAGGTGCAACCATTGCATGGGGTAAGTGTCTGACATCTATAGGCAACTGGGTTCATAACCAACACTGATATTGTATGTGCATAATTTTTACAATGATCCTTAAATTGTTGTTATATTGTCTCTCTTTTCCGTTTATTTAGTGGTCTCAATTTAATAAATCTTTTGCACATCCCCTGAGGAAGCTAGAATAGCGAAACATGTTGGTTAATGTGCAATATCTTTTGCTGCGATTTATAATCCACCTTTATAAGACGATGACCACCAAGTGAATACAATGTTTTATTGCTAATTGAAAAGCTTGCATTTTTAGTGTTTTCTTTTAAAATGAATATGTTAATAAAAATTACATTTTTTACTTATAATAAGTCAAGTGTATAAATCTATGCCAGACACCGCAAAAATCCCTCCATTCCCTACTTTCCTGCGTTTTTTGATTTGCTCAATAACATTTTTATTGGGATAACTCGGGGGGAGTAAGTGTTATGCAGCGTACACACGGTCGGACTTTTCGACTGGACTGGTCCGACAGATGCCGACGGACCAAATCCGGCGGACAATCTGATCGTGTGTGGGCTTCACCGGACCTTCAGTGGACTTTTCCAGTTGCAAATCTGACGGACTTTAGATTTGGAACATGCTTCAAATCTTTACATCGTAACTCCGGCGGACCCAGAAATCCGCTCGTCTGTATGCTAGTCCGACGGACAAAAACCGACGCTAGGGCAGCTATTGGCTACTGACTATCAACTTCCTTATTTTACTCCGGTGTACGTCATCACGTACAAATCCGTCGGACCTGGTGATCGTGTGTAGGTAAGTCAGTTCATTAAAAAGTCTGTAGGAAGTCCATCAAAAGTCCGTCGAAAGTCCACCGGAAAGTCCTTTGGACCAGTCCGGTCGAAAAGTCCGCTCGTGTGTACGCGGCATTAGGGTGTAAGGGATACCTGATAAAGTCAAAAAGGTTCCTTCCATGTACAAACACAAATGGAGAAAAAAAACTTCAGCCCCTCTCACAGACTGGTATGGTGTGCCTTAAAGCCAAAACTGGCAATATTTGATTGTCAGCCTTTAAGTCGAGACTGAAAAGTACTGAATTGCAAATCAGCATTTTAGATTAATTATTGTAAAAAAAAGGCAACAGGCGCCTCAATGGGTATAACTGTTGCAACCTCTCTGTCAATAGTGGGGAGGGTGCACCTCACATGTCAACCTTATAGAGCAGGGGTCTCCAAACTGTGGCCCTTTGCTTGCCTTTATCTGGCCCTTGGGGCACTGTTCTTATCACTGACACCAATGATGGGGCACTGTTCTTATCACTGACACCAATGATGGGGCACTGTTCTTATCACTGACACCAATGATGGGGCACTGTTCTTATCACTGACACCAATGATGGGGCACTGTTCCTCCCACTGACACCAATGATGAGGTACTATTCCTCCTAGGGACACCAATGATAGGTCACTATTCCTCCCACTGACACCAATGATGAGGTACTATTCCTCCTAGGGACACCAATGATAGGTCACTATTCCTCCCAATAACACCAATGATGGGGCACTATTTCTCTCATTGACACCAATGATGGGACACTTTTCCTCCCATTGACACCGATAATGAGACACTATAGAATAGTGATGATACCCTCTGATTTTTGGGAATGACATTTTGATTTCTGATGTTGGTACACATATCACATTTTTGGGGCTCAAATTATGATCATTTGGAAATAATAAAAAACACACAATTGTGTGACTAATTTTAAATTTGCATCAGCAATGGTATTGTTTGTGGTTTGTAAAGACACCAGTGTGAGTTTGGGTAAAGATCTTTGTGAGATGGACAGCAACAAGTGAGAGATACAGAGAAAAATATAATTTACAATACATGAAAACATTCCACATTCTAGCATTCTTAAAAATAAAATAGATGAAGAAGAAGCAACATTTTTGCAAGGACAATTTCTTTGAGAGAAAAATACATTTCATCCCAACATGAAAAGTATTTATTTGGGGAAGTTACAATTGTACCATTAGAATCAATAGGTAGAAAAGGCATGGGAGTTAAAATGAGAGTAGTTTGCATGCCTGAGCATGCTCAGTTGTGCTGGTACCTAGTTGTAAAGAGAGGGGGAATTTATCTCTTCTCAGACTTGTAAAGATATTTTGTCTGTTTTTGCTTATGATAACCCTGTATCTCTGCTTTTCTAATGTGATTTGTTTAATGTGTCTAATTTTTAGTGTCCTACCCTTGTAGATTGAAAGCTCTTTTGAGCAGGGCCCTTCTAATTATATTGTCAAATGCTGGAGCATGGTTTCCATGCCTTTTATTTTTATTTTTTGTCCCAAGTACATGAATGTATCAAATGTTTATCCTAATGTGGAAATAAAAAGTTGATTGTTTTTTGCTTTATGTTTGACTATTGCAGACTCAAAATACATTTTTTTTTAAGTGCAAACTATTCATACCCCTTCAAATCTGTATTAAATCTAGTTGCATACAAAAGTATTTGGTTGTGCACACATGCAAGTCCTCGATAAGAAAGTGTAATGGGGGGAGGAGGGGAAAGAAACCCCCCTTAATGAAAAAATAAATCCCTGCTCCAAAGCTGAAGTTCAGGGCTCTACTATTTAGTTTATAGACTCAGTAAGCCATGAAATATGTTAACTAAATGAGCATTCTCTCTAAGCACCACATTTTTAAAAAAATACCACAAAAATAAGCTTAAACAAAATTTGGCGTGGGGTCCCCCCCAAAATCGATACCAGGCCCTTTGGGTCTGGTATCGATTTTAAGGGGAACTCAATGCCAAATTTTTCAAAAAAATTAGCATGGGGTCCCCCCAAAATCCATGCCAGGCCCGATTTTAAGGGGAACTCAACGACAAAATGTAAAAAATAATTGGTGTGGGGTTCCCCCCCAAATCCATTCCAGATCCTTATACAAGCATGCAGCCTGGAGGTCAGAATAGGGGGGGATGAGTGAGCGCCCCCCTCCTGAACCGTACCAGGCCATATGCCCTCAACATGGGGGGGTGCTTTGGGGTCCCCCCAAAGTACCTTGTCCCCATGTTGATGGGGACAAGGGGCTCTTCCCGACAACCCTGGCCGGTGGTTGTCGGGGTCTGTGGTCAGGGGGCTTATCAGAATCTGGAAGCCCCCTTTAACAAGGGGGCCCCCAGATCCCGGCCCCCCTATGTGAATGGGTAGCGGGTACATCGTACCCCTACCCATTCACCCCAAAAAGCAGTGAAATGTAAAAAAAAGCAAAATCTGCTTTTTGACAAGTCCTTAAAGTCCTGTAAAATAGCTCTGAGCTGTCTTCTTCCCGAGCTGTCTTCTCCCCGAGCCATCTTCTCCTGCCGCCGTCTCTTCCACCGCCATCTTCTCCTGCCGCCATCTCTTCTGCCTCCGTCTCTTCTGCCGCCATCTTCTTCTGCCGCTGTCTCTCCTGCCGCCGTCTCTTCCGCCAGCATCTTCTCCTGCTGCTGTCTCTTCCACCGCTGTCTCTCCTGTCGCCGTCTCTTCTACTGCTGTCTCTTGTGCCGCAATCTCTCCCATTGCCATCTTCTCCTGCCGCCATCTTCTCCCGGTGTTCTTCCTCGCCGCCGGTTACTCGCTAAAAAAAAACAAGGGGCGAGCTCTCCAGGTGACATCATAAGATGGCCACGCCCTATGGCTAGATACGAAAGGCCAGACAGCAGGCGACAACATAATGGAGGAAGATAGCCACAGAAGATTTTTTTATTTTATTTAGCGGGTAACTGGCAGCGAGGAAGAATACAGCAGCGGGAGAAGACGGTGGCAGAAGAAGATGCCAGCAGGAGAGACAGAGGCAGGAGAAGATAGCGGCGGGAGAGACAGCGGCAGGAGAGACAGCAACAGGAGAAGGTGGCAGTGGGAGAGACAGCGGCAGGAGAAGATGGCTCGGGGAGAAGACAGCTTAGAGTTATTTTAAAATAAAGGACTTGTCAAAAATCGACTCTTCACTGATCTTTGGGGTGAATGGTTAGGAGTACGATGTACCCGATACCCATTCACACGGGGGGGATCTGGGGGCCCCCTTGTTAAAGGGGGCTTCTAGATTCGGATAAGCCCCCCCGCCTGCAGATCTCGACAACCACAGCCCAGGGTTGTCGGGAAGAGTCTCTTGTCCTCATCAACATGGGGACAAGGTGCTTCGGGGTGGGGGGAGCAGAGCCCCCTGCCCCAAAGCGCCCCTCCCCCCATGTTGAGGGCATGCAGCCTGGTATTCAGGAGGGGGGGTGCTAGCTGGTCCCCTCCCTTTCCTGACTTCCAGGCTGCATGCTCAGATATGGGTCTGGTATGGATTTTGGGGGGGCACCCCAAAGCACCTTGTCCCCATGTTGATGAGGACAAGGGCCTCTTCCTGACAACCCTGGCCAGTGGTTGTCGGGGTCTGTGGGAGGGGGGCTTATCGGAATCTGGAAGCCCCCTTTAACAAGGGTGCCCCCAGGTCCCGACCCCCCCATGTGAATGAGTATCGGGTACATTCTACACCTACCCATTCACCATTGTAGTGTAGTGTAGGGATGGTGATTAGTTCAATTCGAACATCAGGTGTTCGCCCGTGTTTGCCCGGTCGGCGAATACCGAACTATATGGGGTGTTCGTAGCAAATTCGAGAGCCGCAGAATGCCCATAATGCACTGAGAACGCTAGCTAGATGCAGGTTGGTTAGTGGTGTGCAGGCAGTTTAGTGTATATATATATATATATATATATATATATAGTGCAGTCACTGTACAGTATGTAATAGTGTATTGAAGTGGTTAGGGGGAACCCTATGACAGAATTAAGAAATAAACGGTATGGGCCCCCCCCCCCCAGTCCATACAAGGCCCTTTGGGTCTGGTATTGATTTTAAGGGGAAATCAACGCCGAATAAAAAAAAACTGCGTGGGGTCCCCCCCAAAATCCATACCAGGCCCTTTGGGTCTGGCATAGATTTAAAGGCGACTCCAACCCCAAAATTAAAAAAAAAACAGCTTGGGGTCCCCCATACCAGACCCTTATCCGAGCAAGCAACCTGGCAGGCCAGAAAAGGGGATGACGACGAGCGAGCGCCCACCCTCCTTCTGGATCATACCAGGCCACTTGCCTTCAACATGGGGGTGCTTTGAGGTTTTCCGGTCATCCCCACAACCCTTGCCCAGTGGTTGTGGGGGTCTGCGGGCGGGGGGTTATCAGAATCTGGAAGCCCCCCTAACAATCCAATCTTAAACAATCCCGCCCCTGGATTTGAATAGGTATGGGGTACATTGTACCCCTACCCATGCACCTAAAAAAGTGTCAAAAAGTAAAAACCACAAAAGACAATTTTTGACAATTCCTTTACTAAAATATATATATAAAAAAAAGCTCCGCCTCGATAGAAGGCGTCCCGCCGACTGCTGTCTTTTCGCCGTGACAGCTGTTATTTAGGCAAGGGTGGGGCCACCCGGTGACATACCGAGTGACCCTGCCCCTTCTTACTTCATGTGCCATCAGAGGGGGGCGGGGTCATCCGGTTATGTCAGCGGGTGGCCCCGCCCTTGCCTTTATAACAACTATCACAGCCAAGAGACAGCAGTCGCCGGGAGGCCTCTCATGGAGGCAGAGTATTTTCAAGGTTTTTTTCTGGTCCATCGGGCGATGTGATTGACGATAGATGTACATCGCAGGACACTTTTTTCTCTTTTTTTTTAATAAAGAAATTGTCGAAAAAACTTTCTTTTGGGTTTTTTACTTCTTGACACTTTTTTTTGGTGAATGGGTAGGTAGCCCCTGCCCTTTCAATTATAAAATTCCTAAAGCGCTGAAGTGGACTAAAAAGATTTTTTAGAAAATACAATAGTGAAAAAATCCAATAGTGAAAAATAAATAAAGAAATAGAAGGGAATACAGCTGCAATCAATTAGTGACACCCCACAATTAGTTAAGATAAATAAATAAAGTGATGCGCTTATATTATCTATTGGTTAATGTGCTGCCTCTTGTGCCTATTTAACACAATGTTTACGGCATGCGCCGTAGACAGCTGCACGCAGGTGCACTGAGTGCGCCACTACTAATGGCCAATCACAGCGCCGGAGCCACGATACCCGGAAGAAGATGGACGCGCCATACCAGAGGGGACATCGGTGACATCGCAGGCTCCTGTGTCAGGTAAGTGACACATAATGGGCTACTATGCGATGCATAGTAGCCAAATATGCTTTACCTTTGCAGGGAAACAAAGCGGAAGTAAACCCATCAGAATTCTTTTAGCTGCACAGATATAACTATCAGGGTTTACTTCCTCTTTAACCACACATATGTGATGACATTCAGTATTCTATTATGTGTGTATATACCATTCTCTTTGCCTTAACATATTATACTCTCTACACTGTTTGATAACATTTTGTAGAGATTGTATCTGTGACTGTCTCTTCACCGTGCATTGTTCATATTATATTGAAATTTTTGGCTTATATGCCCTCTCCGTTGCCTTTGCTTGCTTGTCCAAAACTCCTTTCACCTCCCTGCACTGCCCCCCCTCCCCCTCCTTCCTTCCTGTGTGTGGGCGTGCCAGGGGGCCGCCCGACACGCAAAGCCGCCCGGGTTAGCTAATACGTGGCGGCACTATGTGAGTCCTGGGGCTTCTCTCCCCAGACATCCAGGCTCCATCTTGTTCCTCCAGCAGACATGCTCTGTCTGCTGTTGAAGCTTTGCGTGTCGGTGGGCGGTGTGGGCGTGGCCTCGTTCCTGCGCATGACGTCACTGCGCATACCCTGTGGACGTGGCTGCGCGCGCACAGCTCAGGGGGCCTTTTGGAACATACCCAGCCCTCCCCCCCTGTTTCCTCTCTAGCCGGATCAGCTGTTGCTGATTCCGGCTGATTGGAATGGGAGGGACAGCTATACTCATATGGCCGCTCTCTCTGGCATCCATGTCAGTTCTGTGCTGGATGCTGGAGTGAACGGTTAAAAGTTCAGTAGGTAGGAATCTGGCTTTTTTCTTTTTTTTTTTTCTTTTTGCTGTCTGCATTTTTGATGGAAGAAACCGCGCTCTTTATCCCTTTTTGTTCATATCCTTATCACATTTTTTAATCACTTTTTTGACTAGCTGTTTGATCATGCAGCCTATGTGCTTTTTGGCACAAAGACTCTCTGCATCTTCAATCACATATGTTTTTTCTTTCATGTTAAACTTTCTGCCATCTAATGGCGAGTCACTATTAAATTATTAAATATATTGAATGTATATTTTGTAATTTTAATACATTTACAAAAGTTTAACACATATATAATGAATTAATTTAATATTGTCACTGCAGTCAGTGCCCATAATACATGATATATATACTTTTTTCTTCATCTAAATAACCTTATACACCACCAATCAGAATATTTTATTATTTCTTTTTCTACAGTTGTGGTGACTGTGCTCTCTACAACAAATAACGTTCTTTGCACACTCAAGTGGTTCTTACTCACCATTGGCAGGCATCTTTTTGGAATATATTACAATCTATTTATTTCAGACTTTTTTCAAACATCTGTACATGAATTAAATAAAGTTTTCTACTTTTTTATTCTGTTAGATATTAAAAATAAAAGTCAATTAAAACTAGAATTAAATTTATGTACTCATTTACTCTATTTCATGATAGGGTCTTTTTCCTCTTTTTGGCCCCAGTGGGTCCCCTGGCCTCCCCTCCTGGTCTGGATTATGTGTGGGGGAACTGGATCAGCTTTTCAGGCTAGGCACCCCTCTTTTTGAGGCACGCCACTTGTGTTGGATCTCCGGCTCAAGCAAACTGGGAACATCTTTTTGCATTCATAGGTTTTTAATCGGTATGGTCTGAAAGGGTTGTCATCTCAATATATATGTAAGTGATTTTTTAGATTTTTTTCCACCTTTTCTGCCCATTGTCTCTGTATATTTATGCATATTTGTATACTTATTTCTCTCAAATATTTCATTTTAGAACACTTAGTATTCTCGCTTAATTATACCCTTGAGGAACAAGATACCCATATGTGCTCCGAAACACGTCGGGTGCAAGAATTACTGGTTTACTACTTGTACTATGTCATGATGACAGCACTGTAAATTTGTTCTATTGTATCTTTTTATGTGTTTTTTATATTTTGTACTTATTATATTGAATAAACATTTTTCAAACTAGATTAATTTTTATTGTGCCTTAAAAGTCCACCACAAGGGGATTTTGTTTCTTTTCTATATTATTGGATGTGGCACAACCCAATGCTCAATTATAGCCGAATCACCACTTGCAACTTCCTCCGGTCTTCTCCTTCTCCTGCTTCTTCCTCCAGTCTTCTACTTCGTCCTCTGGTCTTCCTCCATCTTCTTCTTCCCCCTGCTTCTTCCTCTGGTCTTCTTCTTCTTCCTCCGCCGCCGCTGCTGCCACGACCTGCTGAAGATACAAAAACAACCCAGCTCCGATGCTGCGGCACGCCGATCTGTCCACTGCTTCCATGGGGATTTTGTTTCTTTTCTATATTATTGGATGTGGCACAACCCAATGCTCAATTATAGCCGACTCACCACTTGCAACTTCCTTCGGTCTTCTCCTTCCCCCACTTCCTCCTCCGGTCTTCTACTTCTTCCTCTGGTCTTCCTCCGTCTTCTCCTTCCCCCCGCTTCTTCCTCTGGTCTTCTTCTTCTTCTTCCTCCGCCGCTGCTGCCACCGACCTGCTGAAGGTACAAAAACAACCCAGCTCCGATGCTGTGGCACGCCGATCTGTCCGCTTCCATGGCGCATATTTCATGTATAACTATGGGGCGTGGCCACCAGATGGCGTCATGGCGAGGCCACCGGATGGCGAGACCCCTGCCCCTGGTGACATCACTGACTCATAATGCCCCGGCGTTGAAGTCACAAGAGGCGGGGTCTCTGAATGACGTCATCTGCCCCATCGGAGGAGGTCCTTCTTTTAAATTTTGTGTGTCGGAGGAAGAAGAAGACTGGAGGACGAAGCGGAGGAAGAAGCCAGAGGAAGAAGGAGAAGACCGGAGGAAGAAGCGGGGGAAGGAGAAAACCAGAGGAAGAAGAAGAAGAAATTTTTAATAAAGGACTTGTCAAAAATTGTCTTTTGTGGTTTTTATTTTTTGACACTTTTTTGGGTGAATGGGTAGGGGTACGATGTACCCCATACTCATTCACATAGGGGGGGCGGGATCCGCACGCAGACCGCCACAACCACTGGGCAAGCATTGTGGGGATGACCGGAAAACCTCAAATCACCCCCATGTTGAAGGCAAGTGGCCTGGTATGACCCAGAAGGAGGGTGCTTCTAGATTCCGATAAGCCCCCCCCGCCCGCAGACCCTGACAATAACCGACCAGGGTTTTTGGGAAGAGCCCCTTGTCCCCATCAACATGGGGACAAGGTGCTTTGGGGGAGACCCCAAAGCACCCTCCCCATGTTGATGACATGTGGCCTGGTACGGTTTAGGAGGGGGGTGCTCGCTCGTCCCCCCTTTTCTTGACCTCCAGGCTGCATGCTTGGATAAGGGTTAGGTATGGATTTTGGGGGGCCCCCACGCCAATTTTTTTTTTAATACTTTAGAAATGTCAGTTTTACTGTAGCATGTTCTGCATATACTACAAATACGCCACTTTACAGGCACATTAAGGGAGACAAGATATTTAAAGAATTTTTCATTTTCATTATTGCACTTTAAGCATCACTAAAATCACTGCTCCTGAAAAAACAATCGTTTTTTTAAATTTTATTTTATTTATACATGTCCCCCAGGGCAGTACCCAGACCCCCATACCCCTTTTATGGCCAATTACTTGCATATAAACCTTCAAAATGAGCACTTTTGATGTTTCCTGTTCGGCTCCCATAGACTTCAATGGGGTTTGCAACTGACACTTGCAGATCCGCAGAATCGCCGATTAACGCCGATTCTGAATTTACTAAGACATGTTTGCCGCTAATAGCGTGGTTTTTCAGGCACATGTTCACCTAGTTGAACTCTTAATTGCCTGAAATCGGCGCTATTACATGTAGAGCGCCAGTACTTCCCGGAACTCTTAGTAAATGACCCCCACTGTGTCAGTGTCTCACCCTCCAGCAGCTGAAAGCCTGCGGCAGGGAGAGAGAAAGCCTGTGGCAGGGAGAGAGAGAGAAACTGCCTTTCAGCTGGTAGTGGGAAAGACACAGAAACAGTGCCTAGTTCAGTAATTGCCCTCCTGTCCCCCTGCACTAATGCCCCTGCTGTACAGGCCCCCTGTGTGCCCAGGCCCCCTACCTGTCAGCAGCCTTGTGTGTGAGTTATCTTCATGTCAGACCACATGTGCAGCTCCATCTGTGTCCTTGGACTTGGCCAGACTGTTCAGGTCACACAGGTAGAACCAGTAAAGTTCTTCTCATATTACTTGCTCATATGTCCTAAGCCATAGTGAACACTCTTTTTGAAGACCTCACTAAAAGTCCAGGGCCGGATGGTGTTATTTTTTTTATAAGTCCAGGTGTTACTGATGCTCCTGAGGTCGGGGGTCAAGTAACATGGTCCTCGACAACCAGTTTGATTTTGAACCACTAAAATGGTGGGGAACCCAAAAAACCATCCTGTTTGGGGAACTTAAAGCTTGTATTAACCTACAGTATGTATTACATATCAGAAAATGGCAGCCACACTAGATGAAAAGATGTCTAAATTTCTAAAAATATGGGAACCTTGGATCTCTAATTCTATGCCGGCATGCTTTGCTTGTACACTTCTAACTCATTACTCTTTCAGCAACAAACCTATATTGGAATTTTTTCCACTTTATTTTAGCTTGGGATTTACTCCTAGATAAGTATTGTGATATTTATTTCCCCTCTTTGCCCCTTTTGCCCCCCCCCCCTTTTTTTTTCTCTTCTTTCCTCCACTTGTCTTGTTCTTTTTTTACAGTTATTCTTTTACGTTTACTTTGCTTCTTGGTTCACTTACCACAGAGGTGGCTTGGGCTACCCAGTATGCACAATTTACCCTCGCCCCTGTGATTTGCTCTCTTCAGGGGAACCTTTTCTTTAGAGTACTGTCAATGTAATCAGTAGCAGGGATGGCCAGATCTACAATATATACAAAAATGGGGAACACAGAAAAACAGGGAAAATTGGAGGTGCAAGGAGCAGATGGGATGGGGGAACAAAAACTGCGACAAGGGGGAGCTGGTAAAAATAGAAGAGTAGAGGGCAGGAGCAAGATCAATTGTAAAGAATCTGGCACAAGAGGCACTAGCAGGAGTGGACCTAAATACCCTTCCAGTAGCCAGCATCAGTACAAAATATTTTACAGCGCACACATTTCCTGCAGGGCTAGTTAAAAACACCTGAACATATTCAAAAAATACGGGGGTTTGGTCACACTATATGGTCATATAGTGCTAAGCCCACTTACTGCGACAAAGTACCCCGAATTAGTGGGTCCAACACTAGTAATAGTAATAGAAGCCAGCATCAGGCGGAAACTTATTACTGGGATCTGCTGGCTGCTGGGAGACACCCGCTATTGGACACCAGCAGGCGATCCAGGTTCTGACAGTCTATTATATCCTTGATGATTATAATATGGACCTGTTTTGTTTAATCAATCCTTACTTTTTCAAGAGTACTTTATTGTTGATGAATCTTTCACACATGGCAGGTTATTTACGAAAGGTAACTCCCCTTTGCACTACAAGTGCACTGAAAGTGCACTTGGAAGTTCAGTCCCTGTAGATCCGAGGGGGACATGCAAGGAAAATAAAAAAACAGCATTTTAGCTTGGATGATAAAATCAGCAGAGCTTCCCCTCATTCAGATCTTCCCCTCAGATCTACAGCGACTGCACTTCCAAGTGCACTTTCAGTGCACTTACAAGTGCACTTGTAGTGCAAAGTGGATTTGCCTTTCGTAAATAACCCCCATTGTGTTACATTTTGTAAAACTTTACAAAAAAATGTTAAAAGAAATAAATTGGGGGAACCCTACTCACGAAGTTATGAGGCACTAACGTGGGGAGGTGGGAGGATTAGCTATGAGTTCCTACTGCCTCTTTACAGTAGTTTAACCACTGCGGACCACCCACAATACATATACTGCGACAGGTCGGCCACTCTGTGCGTGATCTGACACTTCCAGGTCTGGGGTGCACATACGCGCTGGTGGCAACCCACTTCCGCAGTGATCACACACAGCGGGAGCCCAGCGGCAGGTACCAAGGACTCAATGTCTGCTGGCACCCGCTGATTATACAGTACACAGGTAGAACAGGGATCTGCCTATGTAAATAAGGCAGATTGCCATTCTGTCAGATAGATATGTATTGATCCTGTGTTCCTGCACAGCGGAAACATAGATCAATGCCTTCCCCTAGTCAAAGCACCTCCCCCACAGTGAGAAAACACAGACTAGGCACACTGTTAACCCTTTAATCGCCCATTGTTAACCCCTTCCCAGCCAGTGTCATTAGTACAGTGACAGTGCATATTTTTTAGCACTGATCACTGTATTAGTGTCACTGGTCCCCAAAAAGTGTCAGTTAGTTTTCAATCCATCAGCCGCAATATCGCAGTCCCGCTATAAGTTGCCGATCGCCACCATTACTAGCAAAAATAAATAAATAAATAAAAATATCCCATGGTTTGTAGACGGTATAACTTTTGCGCATATCGATCAATATACGCCTGTTGGGATTTTTTACCAAAAATATGTAGCAGAATACATATTGGCCTAAATTGATGAAGAAATTAGATGTTTTAGAATTTTTTATTGGATACGGTATCTCACAAGAGTAAGTACACCCCTCGCATTTTTGTAAATATTTTATTATATCTTTTCATTTGACAACACTGAAAAAAATGACATACTGAAGCAGAGCATGATCCCCTCCCTTCAGAGACTGGATCACAGGGCAGTATTCCAACATGATAACGACCCCAAACACACCTCCAAGATGACCACTGCCTTGCTAAAGAAGCTGAGGGTAAAGGTGATGGACTGGCCAAGCATGTCTCCAGACCTAAACCCTATTGAGCATCTGTGGGACATCCTCAAATGGAAGGTGGAGGAGCGCAAGGTCTCTAACATCCACCAGCTCCTTGATGTCGTCATGGAGGAGTGGAAGAGGACTCCAGTGGCAACCTGTGAAGCTCTGGTGAACTCCATGCCCAAGAGGGTTAAGGCAGTGCTGGGAAATAATGGTGGCTACACAAAATAATAACACTTTGGGCCCAATTTGGACATTTTCACTTAGGGGTGTACTCAGATTTGTTGCCAGCATTTTAGACATTAATGGCTGTGTGTTGAGTTATTTTGAGGGGACAGCAAATTTACACTGTTATACAAGCTGTACACTCACTACTTTACATTGTAGCAAAGTGTCATTTCTTCAGTGTTGTCACATGAAAAGATAGAAAAAAATATTTACAAAAATGTGAGGGGTGTACTCACTTTTGTGAGATACTGGGGTTGATTTACCAAAGGCAAATTGACTGTGCATTTTGCAAAGTGCAGTTGCTCCAGAGCTTAGTAAATGAGCAGAAGCTCTGCTGACTTCCATCATCCAATCACATGCAAGCAAACATGCTGTTTTTTTTATTCTCCTTTGCATGTGATTGGGTGTTCTTTGCAAAGTGAAGCTTCACCTCATTTACGAAGCTCTGGAGCAATTGTACCTGCAGAGTGTGCAGTCTAGTTGCCTTTAGTAAATCAACCCCATTGCATGTTCTGGAGCAGAAAGTAAAAACTTGTCGGTCTTCTTTTATTTATAGCACAAAAAATAAAAACCGCAGAGGTGATCATATACCATCAAAAGAAAGCTCTTTTTATGGGGGGGGGGGAGGACATCAATTGTATTTGGGTACAGTGTCGCACGACCACGCAATTGTCAGTTAAAGTAACGCAATGCCGTATCGCAAAAAATGTCCTGGTCATAAAAGGGGGTTAATCTTCTGGAGGTGGAAGTGGTTCAAATTAGAGACTTTCTTTAAAGTGGGAAATAAAAGCAAACAAACAGCGCTGCAACCCAATAAGGAAAATCTAGCACCGTAGAGTATAACAGATGAAGGCATTGTCGGGGAGAGCGATGTGATCTCTCTGAGATGTAACAAATACCTGTAAGTGTTATATTTACATCTTTTACCATATGTGCATTTAACCTTAATAAACATATTTAGGTTGAAATAATAGACAATAAAGATTTTATTTCCAGTCCATACACTTCATTCAGCAGCAGCAGAGTGTATTCTCCTTGGATAAAAGCTGCTCAGCACTTTGTAAAGAGTATGTTAATGGCTCTATCCATCTCATTGTAATAAATGGGAAGACCTGATTTATGCCATTATTCATGCCGTACTATTGTTATGGCCTAAAGGGAGTGTGAAGAATAGTGTAAGTAATGTATAATTTAGTGACAAGGAATGTGAGCAGATAGCATTGTTGTGAAGCGGGATAACAGGTGTGCATATTAGATATTGAGAAAAGTACTGGTGTCGATTACATAGGATGCCTGAGGATATAAAACTGACATTCATACAGACCAGGAATAACTTCACAGAGCCTGCTTGTCTAAGGACTAAGATATTTAAAGCGGTGCTCCAGCCGTTTTTTTTTTTTTTAAGTCGGCAACTACAAACACTGTAGCTGCTGACTTTTAATAAGGGCACTTACCTGTCCAGCGAGCCCGCAATGAGCCCGCGATGTTGGCACCCCTGAGGCCGATCCGTCCATCGAATCGGGTGCCGGCGCCGCCATTGCAAGGGAAACCGGCAGTGGAGCCTTGCGGCTTCACTGCCCGTTTCCTACTGTGCATGCGCGAGTCGCGCGCAGCGCTTTGTGAATGGTCCTGTCGTCTTCTGGGGCACACACAGGTCCCAGAAGACAACAGGGGAGCTCGCCGAAGAGGAGGAAGTGACGGAACAGCTCCGCGGACTAGGAAGAGGCAGATTAGGAAGATTGCCTAGCAACAGGGGTTTCTGATAAGTAAAAATTTTTCAAGTCTATGTTTTTTAATTTATTTCAAAGAAATTTTTAATGTAGAAATGTTTTTTAGGGTGGACCTCCGCTTTAAACCCAAGAGCCACAATCTAATATATTGCAGATAACCAATCCTTTTTTTTTTAACTTGTAGCAGTTGCATTGGGAGCTGCAGCTAGGGTTGCCACCTTTTTCTTCAAGTCAAACCCGAACACTTAGGCGGCGCACAGCATTTTTTTTTTTAATAGTATAAACTATACATATATTTTGCTATTAAATAACATTTCTAATCATATGAAGTTATTAAACAAGAGTTCCCCTTTTACATCAGAGTACACAGAGTTCCTCTTTTTTACATTTGAACTCACAGAGTTCCCTTTCACTGTAAGGGGGAACGCTGCAGACTCTGTAAGGGAGAACTCTGGGGACTCTTACATAAGGGACGCTCTGTGAACCCTGATTTAAGGGGGAACTCTGATGTACAGAGAGGACTCTGATGTAAGGGGGAACACTGTGGCTTCTGGTGTAAAGGGGAACTCTGATGTAAGGGGGAACACTGTGGCCTCTGATGTAAAGGGGAACTCTGATGTAAGGGGTGCTCTGAGAACTCTGATTTACCTTAGTGTACTCACTCACCTTTTCTGAGGCACAGCCCTGGGGATTGGAGTGTGGGAAGACACAGAGGGGTAGGGGTGGGGGGCAGATTGAGCCCTCTTTCCTCTCCCGTCTGTGTGTGTGTTTAGGAGGGGATTGTTAGTTCTGGCTTTGGGCAGTGTGAAAGAGAGTGTAACAAACACTCTCAGCTTAGACAACTGCAGCCAGCAACCCTGCTTGGAAGCCATAGTCCAGTCTGAATAATGTGTCCGGGCCTAAGACAGTCTGAAACCCGGACGCATGATTCCAAACCCGAACTGTCCGGGTGAATCCCGGACAGGTGGCAACCCTAGCTGCAGCAAGTCAGAGAGCCTGCCTCATTTCCTGGCTAGAGGACATCCTGCATCATCGAAACCTTTGCTCCAGAGCCTAAAGTGGGAGTAAACTCCCATGAACGATTTTTACCTATAAGTAAGCCTATAATAAGGCTTACCTATAGGTACAGTAAATATCTCCTAAACGTGCGCCGTTTACTAAATATTTACTTGTGAAGCCTCCAAGTGATGTCCTTGGCGCATGCGTTTTGAAGAAACGCCATAACGCGCCGTTCTTTCAGAGACCTGTAGTGCAAACAGGGGCTCCCACGCACGCGTGGGAGTGACGTCCAAAGTACCAGAGCCCGCCAACCCGGAATGAAGCCCTGGTGCCGCTGGAGGGCTTTGTTTAAAGGTAAGTTTCACATAATGTGCTAGTGTGAGATGCATACTAGCACATTACTGTATAACTTTGCCTTGCAGGTTTAACCACTTCAGCTCTGGAAGGTTTACCCCCCCTTCCTGACCAGGCTATTGTTTGTGATATGGCACTGCGTTATCTTAACTGATAATGGCGTGGTCGTGCGACGCTGTACCCAAATAAAGTTTATGTCCTTTTTTTTCACAAATATTGCTTTCTTTTGGTGCTATTTGATCAGCTTTGCGGTTTTTATTTTTTGTGCTATATACAAAAAAAGACCAACAAATTAAAAAAATATATATATATTTTTTACTTTTTGCTATAAAACATTTCCAATAAAAATATGTAAAAAAATCGAATGTCTTCATCAATTTAGGTCAATATGTATTCTGCTACATATTTTTGGTGATCCCAAATCCCAATAAGCGTATACTGATTGGTTTGCGCAAAAGTTACAGCGTCTACAAACTATGGTATATATATATATATATATATATATATATATATATATATATATATATATATATATATATATATATATATATATATATAAATTTTTTTTTTTTACTAGTAATGGCGGCGATCAGCGACTTATAGCAGGACTGCAATATTGTGATCTGGCACAGAGCGGCCACCCTGACGCAGTATATCTATGGTGGGCGGTCGCAAAACTGTTAAGAAAAAAACTGGGGTTTACTACCACTTTAAGCCTAGTACATACCACTAGTTTTTTTCATTCAACCCAGTGGGTTGAACTGAAAAAAAAGTGACAGCTCAGGTCGAAGCCGCTGAACTAACAATCCGATGGTAGTGCAGCGATCTTCCCTGCTGTGTTATTGTGTTCTGACACACCCCCGCCGCCAGAACACTCTGGTTAGCGCTCTCAGCCATTGGCTGAGAGTGCTGATCGGGAGTCGGTCGACAGACCTTTTTCGGTCACGGGCTCTCGACAGTAGCCGGCTGAACGTCCAGCTCCTGTCGGACCGGTTGCCATACACACGGGCCAAATGTCGGCTGGTATCTACTTAACCGGCCGATGCCAGCCAACATTCTGCCCGCATGTACTGTACTTTACTGTCTCTGACCTTCCGCTTTCTGACACCTTTTTGCTTACAAGTAAAAATCAGTAATATTTGCTAAAAAATGTACTTAGACCCCCAAAACCCCCAAACATTATATATTTTTGTTTAGCAGATGGTGGTTGTTGCAATTTTTTATGTCACTTGGTATTTGCGCAGTGGTTTTTCAAATGCAATTTTTTTTGTAAAAGATACACTTTAATGAATTTAAATGCAAAAAAACCACAATATATAACCCAATTTGGTAAAATATAGAAGATGATGTTACGCTGAATAAATAGATACCTAACATGTCATCCTATAAAATTGTGCACGTGGAATGGCAACAAACTACGATACTTAAAAATCTCCATAGGGGACACTTTAAACATTTTTACCAGTTTCTGCCAGTTTAGAGTTACAAAAGAAGTCTAGAGCTAGGATTATTGCTCTCGCTATAACATTTTCGGCAATACCTCACATGTGTTGTATGAACACCGTTTACATATGCGTGCATGACCTACGTATGCATTCGCCTCTGCTGGCAAACACAGGAGGACGGGGCGCTCTTAATTTTATTTTCATTTTAATCATATTTTGGATTAAAAACAATATATATTTACACTGTTTTGCAAATGATTTTTTTCAATCACTTTTGTTGCTATCACAAGAAATGTAAACATCCTTTGTGATAATGATAAAGCATGACAGGTCCTCTTTATGGAGACATCTGGTGCCTATAAGACCCCAGATCTCTCCTCTATCCTTGAAAGCATCAGATTAAAAAAAAAAAAGTTGATCTGATGCTTTTCAAAAAAAACAAAAAAAAACAAACAGTGTTTACATCTGCCCTAAACCAGAAGTGACGTAATGCCATCCCTTCTGGTCTCCTAGACCAGGGGTCTCCAAACTGCGGCCTGGGAACCAGATGTGGCCCTTTGCTTGCTTTTATCTGGCTCTTGGGGCATCATTCCCTCCACTGACAGCAACAATGCGGCACTAATCCTCTCACTGATACCAGCGATGGAATACTATTCCTCCCATTAATGGCAACAATGGGGCACTATTCTTCCATTTGATACAAATGATGGGGCACTGTGCCTCCCACTGATACCAAGGATGGGGAACTATCCCTCCCACTGACACCAATGATGGGGCACTATCCCTCCCACTGATACTAATGATGGGGCACTATTCCTCCCACTGACACCAAAGATGGGGCACTATTACTCCCCCTAATACTAATGATGGAGCATTGTTTATTCGCACTGACGCCAAGCCATTTTCTTCCTCCACAGGCCACAGTCCAGCCCCCCTAAAGTTTGAAGAACAGTAAACTGACCCTTTATTTTGAGAGTTTGAAGACCCCTGTCCTAGACCATAGAGATGATCAGAGACATTCTGGTCTCTGTTCACCTCTATGGCCAGCCACACAAACTGCTGGATCAGATCTCAGGCTCTCCGGTGAGACGGGTAAGCATGACAAACACAGGAGAGTGACAGAAGGGGGATGACCCCTTCCACTGCTTCTAAGAGCAATTCAGCAGATAATTAGCCACTCGGTTATCAGAAAGAGAAATGCTGGCAGAAAAAACAATACTGGGGTTATGGCTGACAGGTGCAACCATGGCCCTGGTAAATCACTTCAAGACTGCAATGTATATATATGTATGGTGGTCTTGAAGTGGCTAGGGCAGTCTGCATGCAACCTGACTAGTAGGAACACTCGCTCCTCCAGACTGACACTCATGCATGAAGGCATTTTGACATTTGCATAGCTCCTCCCAGGAGCTAGCTCACTGCTTGTCTCAGGGTTGAAGGCTCTTCAGAGGAGTGTATAGCCAGTTGTAATCTGCCTGTATTGTAAAGTGAAGCACAGAGGCCAAGTGATGACCTCACTGGGTCTAAGTAAAGGCATGTGTAATATAAAGGGGAATGATTTACTTAAACATTTCATTTGCAAGTTGATGGGGGGGGGGGGAGGAACTAGAAGAGGCAAAAGATAAGCAGATTCAACTTCATTGGCTCTGCTCACTCATACACATCTGCATTGTGCTTTTTATTTCAGCATGTAATTTAAAGAACATTGGCACCTTTGGCTGAGTACAGCCTTTCCTGGTCCAAAAGTCACCTTCATCTTCAATCCAGGGATCTTCAATGAACAGCCAGGTGCTACACAGCCTTGCTTCTAAAAATGTCATTGTCAGGTCCTCTTCAGCCTGCACATGTGTGTTATAGTCCCATTCATCCCTATATAGGAAGTCATGATGGCCTCCAGTGCTCCTGCAGGATATCGCTCTCCCCATAGGAATGAATGGGGCTATGACTCGCATGCATTGGCTGAAGAGGACCCAGTGAGGATGTTATGAAGGTTGTGCAGCATTTGGTGTGGACAAAGGTGAGTATAGGGCTGGGTGGACTGCACTACGCTTGGGCGGAGGGGGCTGCATTCATTAAAGGACATCCTGTACCAAAGGTACAGTCGTCCTTTAAGCCACCAGCACTCAAGGGGCTCTAAGCCTCTCACCACCAGGAACCTGCACCCTTAAGCCACCAGCGCCCAAGGGGACTTAAGCTTCTCGCCTCCTTGACCATAAGCCCTTAAACGAAAAACATCCTCATTACTTGGATTGGTTTTGGATGTGACGACAGGTACATACCTTCAGATGTCAAATAAAGTGAATAATTCTTTAGTTCAGCAGACACTCTGAAAATAAAATGTTCTTTGCTACAATAAGATTTTTTTTTTCCCTCCTACATGTGGAAGCTGTGAAGGACTATTTAAGGTCATGGACTAATTCCTCAGAAACAGCTGGTTAATGTCATACAATGTATACGTTAAGCAGCTTTCACTGCTCTGTAATACCTAACTGAAAGAAAATGCATCCAAGTGTTACAGATGAATTCTCTCTCTTCACTAAGGAGGTCTTTTGTATATGCAACGATACCAAAAAGATTGCCAAAAACAAACAACATAAAAAATTACATATGACTGGTTGAGAAAAAAAATAAATAAAAAAAAATTAATCATAATAATTAAAATTAAATTCAAGATAAAATATAGGAGAAGAAGAGGGTGAGTTAATTAAGGGCTCATTAGGGAAAATAAACCTTTAACAAGAGATTGTATAGAAACAAGAAATGTTTCCCAGTTGTGACGTTGCTTTAAAAAGATACGGTCTCTATGCTCATTTAGCGTAAAGTGATGGTGTCTGTGAAAAGAGCCCCTCGCTCAACACACGGTTATTTACTTCTCCAGTGACCATATGTTGATCCTGTCAATCTAAACAAAGGTTGGATTTCAGAGTATTAAAATTTTTGGAAGAAGTGTATTTTGCCAAGAAAGAAGCAGACATGGCATGTAGGCATCTGGAGGTATCAGCATTACAATGTCTAGGTGAAGCTTAGACGGGGCTGATTTAATGGCAGCATAGACACAAGTCTACTTTTTGGTACAGCTGAGCATATATTGAGCAGGTGTCAACATTACATATCATGTTAAACATGTATTGTTATTTATTTGCCTTTAAATAATTTCATTCTTTCCTCCCTTCTTAGCTAGCAAATGCTCTGTATAGATAGTCCCATCCTCTTTTCAGAGTGCCTTTTTAATTTCTCTTCTGACCACATATATTGCTGAAGTTAGACATATATTATGATTTTTTTGACCTATCTGATGTTCATCTGATAAGATCTACACAAGTATTGGATTAAAGCATTATACGATCTGCAAGATGTCATTTGGATTGAGTCATTGTCTGCTAATTCTAATGAGACTGTAAATTACAGCTATCTTGCCAAAACTGGATCGGTTATATAGAATACACTTCACTGCTTAGATTGAAGAGGCAGAAACAATACAGCAGTACTGTTAGACACATTTTGGCCCTTACAAGCAGACTCCGAGGTTATACAAACTGCAAACACACTATGTAATGTGCAGTAAAATATGGCAGCTAGCTAGGAATTAATGAAACTGGGAGTCCTAAATTCCTTCACTTCTCAGGCTCTTTCTATCCCATCACTACTTTTATTTTTAGCTTCCTCTTGCTCCTTTCCCTGTATTTTCTCCTATTTCCTCCACCTATTTTTTTTTAACATCTACCTTTCCTTCCTTCCTTCCTGTTTTCTTTCTTTCTTTGAACATATGCAACATAAATTTAAGTTTAAATAATATATCTTTGTTGGCAGGAAACCGTTATATATATATACGCCCTTGTGATGGCAACCTGAGCTGTTTATGGCGCTCCGATTTAAGGAGATCGCGAGATAGGCAACACATACGGGCGGTGCATGCTGGTCGATCAGCGGCACAATATCCCGGAAGAGGATGCCTGTGGGCTTCACATGCCCACAGGCAAGATCAGAACCGTCATTAGGAATGTTTAAAAGTTCTTTTTTTGGGAGAAAAATTACATCCGAAAGTAACAAAAATGGAAAAAGTGAGTAACATATTTCAATGATATAATCTTTGTCATTTTCCAATAATAAAAAAAAACTTGTAGACAGTGGAACCCCGCTTTAATGTCTAAACCGCTGGCAACAAAAGTTAGTACACCCCTAAGTGAAAATGTCCAAATTGGGCCCAAAGTGTTAATATTTTGTGTGGCCACCATAATTTTCCAGCACTGCCTTAACCCTCTTGGGCATGGAGTTTACCAGAGCTTCACAGGTTGCCACTGCAGTCCTCTTCCACTCCTCCATGATGACATCACAGAGCTGGTGGATGTTAGAGACCTTGCACTCCTCCACCTTCCGTTTGAGGTTGCCCCACAGATGCTCAATAAGGTTTAGGTCTGGAGACATGCAAGTCCATCACCTTTACCCTCAGCTTCTTTAGTAAGGCCGTGGTCGTCTTGGAGGTGTGTTTGGGGTCGTTATCATGTTGGAATACTGCCGTGCAGCATCTGTGAATAGTCTTGCCACAGATTCTCAATTGGATTTAGGTCTGGACTTTGACTGGGCCATTCTAACACATGAATATATTTTGATCTAAACCATTCCATTGTAGCTCTGGCTGTATGTTTAGGGTCGTTGTCCTGCTGCAAGGTGAACCTTTGCCCCAGTGGCACATAGTTGTGAAGTGGAAGGAAAATTATAAATGATATTCAAAAATTTTTACAAATAAATAACTGAAAAGTATGGTTTGCATTTGTATTCAGCCCTCTTTACTCGGTTACCCCTAACTAAATTCTAGTAGAACCAGTAGGGGATTCCCTGATGAAGTCAGGTGTTGTGTGACGTCACGCGTAGGGACGGGACAGGCACTCGTTACTGACATTGGCTTACGAGCTCGCCGCTCGTTGGAGACACATGCATTTTTATCCTGCTTCTGATGTGAGTACCCATTTAATGTTTGGAATAAAACTTTGAGACTTTAAACAGTATTACACTATCTGGTATTTCCTTTGCTTGTCTTACTCCCCCGATAACTATTGAGGGACTAGGGTCCCTGGAGAATACACCCTGATCCAGGACCATAAGAAGAGACAGCTATCACCATTACCCATTTTATGCTGTTACCTCATTACCGTAAGGTAAGGGGCCACTGCTTACTAGTGTGTGATTCTATGCACGAAGAAGAAGCCACCAACCCCCCTTTGTTTCACCTGAGCACGCCACTGTGATACCTGCACATTGGAATGAGCCACTGTTATTTTGCACATCAAGGAATGATTTGAACTTTTATTTGTGACATATACATAGTTTTTGCTGGCACGTTTACATTGCGGTTTATGTGCTGTGTGCACGGCACACGCCGCAGTGTATTGTTCACTTATTTATTTCTTGCACATTTGCACATGTATGTCTATGTATTATAGAGTTTTCACATGTGATTGTATTTCACAGTTTGCATTGTTGCACATGTATATTGCACATTTTTAACTGCCTTTAGCTTTATACCTTGCACCGTGCACTTTATCATTCATATGTATTTATTATGCTATACCACTATCTTGTATTTAATGATTTGCAGCCAGTTCTAGGACTGACTCACCTATAATGTGAGAGCTCCACTTACTTATTTGCAGTTTTTCTCACTACCCGTAGCAACATACTATTAATTCTAAGTAGTACAGCATTTATCTTTTATTTTCTCGCATTGTATAGATATGATGCCATATATTTTCTTCCCATACTATTTACATTAGTGGGACGCCCTTCATTTCACTGGGACTGTCTGAATTTTATTATTTATCTTTCATCGGTTTAGCGCAGCACCACCTCCCTTATTACACCATTATGGACTTTGCTCCAATTGCTTGCTCAAATTTGAACCTAAAAAGAGGTTTTACAAGAGTAGCAGTCATGGATTTTTTTCAGTTTGCAAATATGTTTGGAGCAGATGTCAGCCGCATGCACAGAGCTCAACGCCATGTTAAATGACTTGTTCTTCTTTCTCTCTATACAACATGATGCCCCTGTTTTTTTTAGCACCTTGGCAACTACCTCTGCTGCCTTCCCCTAGGTCTGCTGCTCTCTGTCCTTTGCCACCAGTACACACTACATAGTCTGGGAAATATCAGCAGTGCAAGTACTCAAAGAACAAGTTCATATTACACTTTCTAAATATCATAGCTGAAAGCCAAAAACGAAACAGTATGTGCATTGATTAGCTTTGCAAAAAAGAAGAGATTCTCTGGAGTGGAAACAAATCTGGACTGGATCCAGATTAGTCCTTGGCTTTCATCCTGCATAACAATCCAAGAAAATCAACTTAATGGAATGGGAAAGCTGCCTCCTTCCACATTGTGTGCTGAGACTGAGCTAAAAGACCATAAGATTACCCATCAGCAAGCAGTAAAACACAGATCTGTATACAATACACATAACCAGCTCAACTTCCATTTGAGCAAAGTCCTATTTTTGTATATCAACCATTCATATACACATTTTAATTTCTTAAAATGGTATTATCTGTATTTAGATTTACAACTTTAGTGTAGCTTGATGGATTGTTTATGTGGGTGATCTAAACACATATCTGTTGGTGAATCTAGGGGACATTGCCCAGTGACTATATGATCAGACTGTAAACCAATATTGGGACCAGCACAGGAAGAGTTGGCCTTCAGCACAGAATAGCCAGGTGCAGAGTGGTTATTTCAAACCTTAATCCCTTGACACTAAAGAGTTAAACAAATAAATCAAAATATATATATATATATATATATATATATATATATATATATATATATATATATATATATGAGTTTGTGTTACTGGGAGGGTTAGTGTTAGGGTTACAGGCAGAGCAGGTTTTACAGGTAGGGTTAATGTTAGTTTCCCAGGGAGGGTTGGGATTACAGAGAGAAACACTATAGAGTGTGCTGGTGTGAGGGTTAGAGTTAGGGTTAGTATTATGGAGTAGTTTAGTAGTTAGCTTCACAGGGAGATTAATGTCAGAGAGAGGGTTACAGTTAAGATTTCAGTAAGGGCAAGGGTCCCAGGGAGGTTTAGTGTTTAGTGACACGTAGGGGAGGGGCCAGGACGGAGAGACTGACACAGACTTTACACCAGCGCTGTCCCAGCACAGCATACCGCACCAAACATCCAGTGATTTTGCATAGGAAGCCGTTATAGTATGGTGCACTGACGCACCAATGCCATGTGAGTACCCCGGTGTGGGGAGCGTTTTCTTTTAATAAAAGTATTTTGACTATATTACACTACATAGTTTCCTTTTCATTTATATGTATGGAGCCACATTGTTTCCAGCTAGAGGAGCGCAGCAGACACTGAGACTGAGCCCAGGGGTGGCTCCAAAGCGTATTTGGACTCAGGGTAGCAGCTGAGTCACACGGTGAGCACATTAGCTTAAGGGGGTCACGAAGGAGCACCGGAGCATGTTTTGCAGCACTTTAGGATATCTTCGGCATGATGTTGGATTGTTGTCACAGCTGAACACCACCTGCACGCATTGTTTTATTATCACTGCTGGACATTATTTGCACGCACTATTTAGAGTGCTAAAGAGAACTTATTTTTTTATTATTTAGTAATCTATTAATTTAGACAAGCAGGATACTTTATATTGAGCACTAAGCACTTTTTATGTTGATTAAGACACTATGTATGGTGTAACAAGCACTAATAAGCACTAATTTATGGTGTAACAAGCACCTGTTTTTTCACACCTTGTTTATTTATTCAACATTCATATTATTTGTATTTAATATTATCGCACTAGTAAGCACAGAGTTGGTTACTATTCATTTTGTTTTTGGGGTCACCCAAGCGCAGCGCATAACTTGTAAATTTATCCTATGCACGTTATATGAAGCGTGATTAGCGCATGCAGCTGGAGGTAGCACAAGCAAGACATAAGATTATTGTGGCTCACAGAATTTTTCCAATTTGATTTGTGTATTCTGTCCACTAGACACATCATTGGAAGACATACAATGTCCCAGCAGTCTGATAGCGTGTAATTAATTTATTTTCATAGATCTCCTCATGGGCGTCCGCAGAACTTTTTTCAGGGGGGGCATCATTTTAGGTTACCCTTGCTCCGCCCCTTTTTGACAATGTCATGAAGGAGACGGGCTTAGTCATTATCACATAAAGCGCAGGCATGTGCCCATCAATTGAAGCCTCATTGTTCCCATCAAATTTGGCCTGTACAGTACAGAGGGTGTACAGCATGTGTATATATATGGAGGGGATGGTATCAGTATATACAGGAAGGAAGGTGGGTGTATATAACCGTATTCAGGACAGATGATGTATATCTGCAGTCAGTGTAGATGGAGGAAGGTCTCTATATACAGGAAGGAAGGTGGGTATATACAGCTACCTGTGTATAAAGACCGTCCTCCATCATCACTGACTGCAGATATACATCATCTGTGCTGTATACAGCTATATATACAGGACAGATGATGTATATCTGCAGTCATTAATGATGGAGGAATACAGGAAGGAAAATTTTCCTATACCTGGCACCCCCCTTCACTGATCATAACTGTATGTGCTTAGCTGCCCCCTGATCTGTGTATATGTCAGGCCCCCACACACACATTTGTAAGTACACACACACACAGCTCTGCCCCCCTGTACACAAACAGCCTCCTCCCTTCACTTGTACTCACAGCCCCCACTTGTAAGATGGTCTTCCTTCTCCCAAGTCCTGTTTCCTCATGTCCCTGTAAAAATACAACAGGCAGCAAAGCAAACACGAGGGGCGCACATACAGGAAGCAGCCAGAGGTGGCAGTAAAGAGCTCTGTAAGCTCAGTGACACTGATCTGCAACAGCTGGGGAGCCAAATCGCACAAACCCAGAGAGCCAGCACAGCTACAGATGCGGCCACTGCAGACCCTTGCGGATTCCAGGGGGGTCACTCCCCCCCCCTACCTGCGGATGCCCATGGATCTCCTGAGGATTATGGTTGATAAAGATTTCTGTCCCAAGTGAAGTAGCCTCTCCAACCCAGTCTGCAGGAGGGCCACCATATTTCCTCTGACAATTAGCCTGTATAAGATTAATATTACACCTTTCCATTTACTCCAGAAGGGAAGCTTTATTGTCCTTATTCAGAGAAGTAATCCAAGCCTTGCTCTAAGTGTCCATTACGTGGGTGCCCATCATTAGAGAATGCTCTGCTGTCTCCATGGGCCATAATCAGTGGGTAGGAGGCTTGCCCCTAGTCCTCTCCAAAAGCCCCTGTCCTGGTTGGGTCTGTCACAGTTAGCATAAGGTTTAGGATAGCATTGATGGTGTTAGTGTCACAGTAAGGTTTAGTTGATATACTTTCCAACTTTTGAACTTGAGAATGAGGGACATTTCAGCGAGATAAAGACCAGCGTTGCGCTATGCGCGCCACGGCAAAAAAGTGGGTGTTGCCAAACATGCTAGTGGGAGGGGCGCACCAGAAAGAAAGGATAAGTGGAGTCAAGTACTGGAATATGTTCCAGTACTTGGCTCCGCTGTGGGACTTACTTGAAATTCCGGGATGGTCCCGGCGAATCCGGGAAGGTTGGGAGGTATGGTGTTAGTGTAGCGGGTGTCTCACAATATAATCCGCAAATCTCGCCAAGTTGACCAGAACAATGTACACAGGTTTTCCAGCTTCAGTTAGGGAGAAAAGTTGCCTGTCATGTCTGGGATTTTTCCACCCCTCCTGTTTTAACTAACTTAGTGAGTGTAATATGAGCTGACACACACGCAGCTCTGGATTGAGTGGACTCTATTGTGCTTCTAATGGCTCGAAGAGGAAAACCAATCAGGAGCAGAGTTACAACAGCCAATAGAAGAGATTGTACAGACCGGAGGAAAAAGTTCAGTCATCCATGAGGGGGTGAAAATAGCAGACCTGAGGGAGAGGTACTGGCTCTTAGATGATTTCCCCACACAATTCAGGCCTTTGCTGTGAGTTGGGACGTTCTGCCTGGGAGAGGGGGACCCCAGGTGAATATTAAGGTGTATCTTCACACAGCGGTGGATCGTCCAAGCGTGGGGGGAATGGTCGACTGCCATTATACAGAGCAAAGACACAGTACACAGAGTAAAGATACAGAGACAGAGATTTTGGACAGAGTCTAACAGCCACCTGAAGATCCACAGTGGTGAGAGGGCACCTGCCTATTCAACTAGTGACTGCATGCAGTATTGCTGAGTGAGTTTCTTTCCTACAAACTGCTGCTGAGAACTGTAGTTCCACGGCTGAGGATCTGCTGCACCTGAGCATCTTACAACAAGATTTTGGGGCCTTGCTTTTCTTTCCCCATGCTGTAAGGTCAGTACTGTATTACTCACACATAAAAGGAATTACAAGTGGGAATAGTCCTTCAGCTAATGAATACATAGCATCCTATTCTACAGTTATTGCTTTTTCTCTGTTTCTCTTGGATTACAAATAATTACACAACTAAACACTGCAGTATAGTATCTGGCTAGCTGAAGACAAACTGCAAATTGAGAAACATTCATCACTTTATTCCTTTACAAAGCTTTACTGCTCAACATTGAAATACAACCTAGGGGGTGCCCTTAAGTACAGGTTAAATATTGCATTTTATTATTGAATGTGAGAAACATTATATTGCAATTTGGTGTGTGTATTGAGGCTTCAGTGGGAAGGTGTTTAATATAGGTCTTGGAGAATATTGAACACTTGTCCCATTGTACACCTGTCTACATATACTCCCTACGGTGATTATTGGATCCACAGTTTTCATATCTATACTGATTGTTATCAGCTGTCATTTATTGTTTGTGTTTAATCACATTGTTCATTCTGTTAAATATTCACTCTAGTAAACTTTCTGAGTGGTTCATTGATTTCTTTTGTGAGTCTCTATTTACTACCACAGCTGGTGAAGTGACGGAACCCAGGGCTTCAGTAAATATACTTCATGGTTTATCATTATTTTGTTTTCTCTCTATTGCTGGGTCCCACACTAATATTACCAAGCAGTTGTGCCAGAGGGGTTGAGACCATTCTTGGGGTTGAGAGGCAGGGTGCAGAACCAAACATACATTAAGCGGCTCCCTAGGGGGTAGCACTACATTAGTGTCATGTGGCAGTTAGTGTTAGGGTCGCAGTGAAAGTTAGTAGCGCTACATTAGTGTCATGTGGCAGTTAGTGTTAGGGTCGCAGTGAAAGTTAGTGTTAAGGTTACAGGAAGGGTAAGTGGAACAGAGAGGGTTAGTGTGACAGGGAGAGTTAATGTAAGGGCTACGGGGTGGGTTAATGTGAGGGTTGGTGTGAGACTAAGTACTGAGGTTTAGGGAATTGTTTAGGGCCCATTGACATCTACGTGGTTTGTTGCAGTGCATTCACACACGTTATGTCATGTGTTAACATGCATTGAGTTTAAAGCGGGGTTCCACTCAAATTTTTAACTTAATCTTACCCCCTTCAGTTAATTGCATAGATGTTGAAATGCCACATGAAATTTTTTTTTATCGCTGTAATTACCTTTTATATTGTACTTTATTGTGGCACTTCCTGTCTCTCCTCCCATGGGAGTAGGCGTGTTTATTGCCTTTCCCCGACGCCTCACTGTCTCCTGGGAGCTTAGTGTCAGGCTTCCCAAGATTCAGTGCGGAAACAATGATCATGCGCGTGAACAAGCTGTGAATGAACAGCATTCCCCGCATCCTGGAAATCAATGCTTGTGGGCTTCATATGCCCACAAGCAAGATGGAAACAGCCAGCATCACATTTTTTAAGTTATTCTTCAGTACGAAAACAGACAGAGGCGGAAATATTACATCCAAACTGAGTATTATTTTGGGATTTACAAAGGGTCTCAATGACCTAAAAAAAAAAAGATTGGTCGCAGGACTCCCGCTTTAAGTAGCCTATTCATTTGTATGGGTAGCCAATTCACAACAACAGACAAACAACAACTGTACATGTACCATTTGTGATACCAAATTAACAACTAATGATAAATAAAGTGCAGCGCTAAATTAAAAATAAATCACCAAATATACAGTATATGAAAAAAAATGTCCTAAAAGTGAACACTGGTGATTGGATGAATAATATCGGTCTCAGCAACACCGCCAGATCCACACAATAAAAATGTCCACATGTCCTACACACATCCTCAGGATGCATACACTGGAGATTTAAACAGTGTTACCCTATGGAAGTTGTCTTTGTGTCTTCCTTTGTATCCCGATTGTGGGGATATTGTGGGGGATATTTGAGGACAATAAAGATGTCCTCAAATATCCCCGTTATTAGGGCACAAAGGAAGACCCAAAGACGACTTCCATAGGGTAACGCTGTTTAAATCTCTAGTGTATGCGTCCTGAGGATGTGTGTAGGACATGTGGACATTTTGTGTAGACCTGGCAGTGTTGCTGAGACCGGCATTAACCCCTCATGCTTTCTTGGACCATTTATCTTATATGATCATATTGACCCAGTAAGAGTCTTGAGCTTGCACTTGGGGGAGCACTTTGGTGGTGTCCTTCTCTGACGTTGGTGATAGTGAGGAACTAAGCACTGTGGCACTTTATATTTGATGCTTAAGGACACTAGATATGGTTATATTTTTGAGGAGTTTGGTGTATGCCCTTAATTGAGGGGTTCTTTGAAAAATTTCCACACTTTTTTAAACTAAGTTATTTATATAAAAGTGCGGAAACTTTTTGAAGACCCCTCGTATATTTATCCAATCATGAGTATGCACTTTTATGAATTTTTTTTTCATTTTGTGTAATGGGTTTCAACACTTCAATATGTGTTTTTTGTTTTTGATTGCTTTCTTTTGAATTTAGCGCTGCAATATATTTATCATTAGTTGTTAATTTGGTATCATATTTTTTTTTGAGCTAGCACCTCTTTGGTATTGTACCCCAAGCAAAGTGATTTGTATTTTTAATCATTTAAAAAACATAAAACTAAAGGAATGCATTAGTTACTTGCCACTTACAAAGAAAAGAAAAAAAGTCACAAAAACTAAAGGAAGTATCGCAAAGCTTAAAAGATTAGAATATCGTTTTTTTAACCCAGAGTTTAGTGTCACTTTAAATACATTAAAAGTAAAAAGACACATTCTGGGCACATAGGCCCTCAGTAAAATGAGAGCTCAGAGGTGACCACTGTGGACAAAGAAAAAGGCAGCTCTCTAAATTATAGAAGATGAATGGCGCTGGAGGATGTATGTTGCACCAGGGTATTCGGGGAGCAACCGGTATTAAAAATATCATCATATATGTAGCCCACATATGCCTCAGGCTTACCTAAGGGTGAATGTATGTTGGGAGAAAAGACTATTATAGCCTCAAGCAGACAAGAACTGACTTTCTAACAGTTCAAGTTCCTGCTGCACCCCAGTCACATCTTCTAGGCTCATTCTATATTAACGAGAATATTGTCTAGCCTTTTCTATATATTACTAGGCCAATTTAAAAATGTGAGGTCCAAAACACCAATGATTCATTATAGTTAATCTGTAATCAAAATCATACTCACCCCATATGAGATAGTATCAAAAAGTTTTGAGACTAGCTCTGTTTACAAAAATGTACTTTATTTATCTATGTTTACACACTATCACCTTCAAAATAGTCCCCTTGCACAGCAATACAGCGCTCCCAGCGTTCCTGCCACTTCTGGAATGTGTCCTGGAAGTCTTCTTTTCGAAGCAAGTCAAGCGCTTTCTGCGATTCCTGCTGGATCTCCGCAATGTTGTCAAAACGGCAACCTTTGAGTTGGATCTTCATCTTTGGGAAGTGGGCGAAGTCCACAGGAGCCAAATCTGGGGAGTAGGGTGGGTACGGAAGTGAGATCATGTTGTTTCCAGTGAGAAACTCACGTTTTTGTTCTAACTTGCTGTCCATGATGAAAAAGCAGAAGTGGTAACGCATGTGGTCAGAATAGCACCAATTGCACAGATCCCGATGTACACAAGACAATGTATTTTGGTACACTGACTTATGAAGGTTGGCGCTCCCTGTGACTGTGCGTGCTGCCATCTGTTGGTGTGTTACAAACCAAGCCTCAAAACTTTTTGATACCACCTAGTATATGATAAAAATAGATGTGCAGCGCTAATAAATAATAAATATTCAAAAGTGAAAATTTATATACTGATATAAATAGTAAGAAAAAATCCTCAAATAAAAAGTGCACAAATCAGGGACTGTGGCAGTCTCCACTCATCCCAATTGTGTTCTATCAGGTTGAGGTCAGGACAAGGTTTTGGAGTGTGTCTATGGGAATGTTTGACAATATTTCCAGAAGCGCATTTGTGAGGTCAGACACTGATGGTGGATGAGAAGGCCTGGCTTACAGTCTCCAGTCTAATTCATTCCAAAGGTTTTCTGTCGGGTTGAGGTCAGGACTCTGTGAAGGCCAGTCAAGTTCTTTCACCCCAAACTCACTCATCCATGTCTTTATGGACCTTGCTTTGTGCACTGATGCGCAGTCATGTTGGAACAGGAAGGGGTCATCCCCAAACTGTTCCCACAAAGTTGGGAGCATGAAATTGTCCGAAATGTCTTGGTATGCTGACGCCTTAAGTGTTCCCTTCACTGGAACTAAGAAGCCAAGCCCAACCCCTGAAAAACAACCCCACACCATAACCCCCCTTCCACCAAATGTTTTGGACCAGTGCACAAAGCAAGGTCCATAAAGACATGAGCAAGTTTGGGGTGGAGGAACCTGACTGGCCTGCACAGAGTCCTGACCTCAACCCAACAGAACACCTTTGGAATGAATTAGAGTGGAGACTGTGAGCCAGGCCTTCTCATCCACCATCAGTGTCTGACCTCACAAATGCACTTCTGGAAGAATGGTTAAACATTCCCATAGACACACTGCTAAACCTTGTGGACAGCCTTCATAGAAGAGTTGCAGCTGTTATAGCTGCAAAGGGTGGGCCAACTCAATATTGAACCCTACGGACTAAGACTGGGATGCCATTAAAGTTCATGTGCATGTAAAGGCAGGTGTCCCAATACTTTTGGTAATATATTGTATATAACAGTCCATGAACATTCCCAGTGCATTGCAGGATAATGGCCTCAGTGTGTAAACATGTGAACACTTCAAACATAAGTGATTATAACCCAAAAGTCTTCAGACACGTTCATCTGAATTTTGTCTACTAATTAATGTACTGTAGATATCATGCGCTGTGATTAACCGCTTGCCGACCAGCCACCATCATTATACTGCGGCAGGTTGACACGATCCCGCGAGCCGTCGTAGCTATACGTCGGCTCCTTTAAGCGGGATAGCAGGCACACGTGCGCGCCCACTGCTCTCGGGGGGTGTCAAAGCTTGTGGCCGACGGTCGCGATGACCACCGGGCCACAAGCGATCGCGGGCATGAGAGGCAGAACAGTGACGTGTGTGTGTAAACACACAAATCCCTGTTCTGTTCTGTGAGGAGAGACAGATCGTGAGTTCCTAATAGCTAGGAATCACAATCTGTCATTTCCTCTAGGTCAGTCCCCTCCCCCTTCAGTTAGAAACATACACTAAGGAACACAGTTAACCCCTTGATCGCCCCCTAGTGTTAACCCCTTCCCTGCCAGTGAAATTTTTACAGTAATCCGTGAATTTTTATAGCACTGATCGCTGTATAAATGCTGAAGGTCCCAAAAATGTGTCAAAAGTGTTCGATGTGTCCGCCATAATGTCGCAGTCCCGATAAAAAATCGCAGATCGACGCACATTACTAGTAAAATAAATAAATAAATAAATAAAAATGCTATAAATCTATCCCCTATTTGGTAGACGCTATAACTTTTGTGCAAACCAATCAATATACGCTTATTGCGATTTTTTTTACCAAAAATATGTAGAAGAATATATATCGGCCTAAACTGAAAAAACAATTCACTTTTTAAAAAAAAAAAAAATGTGGATATTTATTATAGAAAAAAGTACAAAATATTGTGTTTTTTTCAAAATTGTCGCTCTTTTTTTGTTTATAGCGCAAAAAATAAAAACCGCAGAGGTGATCAAATACCACCAAAAGAAAGCTCTATTTGTGGGGGGAAAAAAGGACGTCAATTTTGTTTGGGTGCAACGTCGCACGACCGCGCAATTGGCAGTTAAAGCGACGCAGTGCCGAATCGCAAAAAATGGCATTCAGCAGCCAAATCTTCCGGGGCTGAAGTGGTTAATGATATTCAAAAAAAATCTACCAAATGGTCGTTTAAAATTCTGCACATCTGTAGCCAGCAAAACACAGATAATAGAGTCCTTAAGAAACAGAAGAAACTGTCAGCTGGGTCAAATTAAAAAAAAAGGGCTATAACTATGCAAATTACAGTATTCATCATATGCCCCTGATTATTTCCTAAATATTAAAAAAAATTAAATATCAATTTTATAGCTGATTTCGCAAGCCCAAAAAAAGTGCTTTTTCCAGTTGTCCAAGCACCGCTTCCTGTAGAAATGATCCTGCTGTTTACTGAGGTTTCATAGTTAAGTCTGGTCCTCGGACGTCAACACGTTTAGACAGAGCACTGTGCACTGATGGATTACACCAAAGTGTCATTTTAAGCAAAAGTATTTAAAACTGTAAACGGTTTTGGCATCGGAATTGTCTTCAGCGAAATGGCCCTGTCAAGGCAAACATTAATAAATTACACCAAGGACGCCAGGCACTGCAGAGGAAAATTACCATTTAGGTAATTAACATTTAGACGCTCTCACATTTACGATGGTAATGAACAATTTCAACTTGATCAGGAAAGTCAAAGTGTGAAATAAAATGAAAGGGGAACCAGAAAAAAAAAAAAGAGTTTCAACTGTCTCTTAACCACTTCAGCCCCGGAAGAATTTACCCCCTTCCTGACCAGAGCGTTTTCTGCGATTCGGCACTGCGTCGCTTTAACTGACAATTGCGCGGTTGTGCGACGTGGCTCCCAAACAAAATTGACGTCCTTTTTTTCCCCACAAATAGAGCTTTCTTTTGGTGGTATTTGATCGCCTCTGCCGTTTTTATTTTTTGGGCTTTAAACAAAAATAAGAGCGACAATTTTGAAAAAAAACGCATTATTTTTTACTTTTTGCTATAATAAATATCCCCAAAAAATAATAATAAAAAAAAATTTTCCCTCAGTTTAGGCCGATACGTATTCTTCTACATATTTTTGGTAAAAAAAAAAAATCGCAACAATCGTTTATTGATTGTTTGAGCAAAAGTTAAAGCGTTTACAAAACAGGGGATAGTTTTATGGCATTTTTATTAATAATTTTTTTTCACTAGTAATGGCGGCGATCAGCGATTTTTATTGTGACTGCGACATTATGGCGGACACATCGGACATTTTTGACACATTTTTGGGACTATTGTCATTTAGACAGCAATCAGTGCTATAAAAATGCACTGATTCCTGTGTAAATGACACTGGCGGTGAAGGGGTTAACCACTAGGGGGCGGGGAGGGGTTAAGTCAGTACTAGGGAGTGTTTTCTAACTCTAGGGGGGATGGGCTAGCTGTGACACATCACTGATCTCTGCTCCCGATGACAGGGAGCAGAGACCAGTGACACTTGTCACTAGGCAGAACAGGGAGATGCTGTTTACATCACAGCCCCAGATCCTACACCACAATAGAAATGTGTATTCCGGAGTTTAACAATTAGCATATAAAGATATTTCAAACACCTGGTGTTAGCGCTTCAATCATCCCGGCACTATGATTGTTATGGTGTCAGGATGATTGAAGCGCATTATTTCTTTTATTACATTGTAATATAAAATGAAATCATTCAACTCACCATAATGCAGAATCAGTGGGAGCCCTGAGCGTGTCATCTGCCACGTTGCCTGCCACCAGATGCCATCAGGTGTCACCAGCAGAGTCCTCCTTACATCTGTGTCCCCATCAGTCCTCCTTACATCTGGTGCCCCCCTGTGACATCCAGACTATACAGCCCCCCCCTGTGACATCCAGACTATATGGCCCCCCTGTGACATCCAGACTATACGGCCCCCCCTGTGACATCCAGACTATACGGCCCCCCCTGTGACATCCAGACTATACGCCCCCCCCCCTGTGACATCCAGACTATACGGCCCCCCCATGACATCCAGACTATACACCCCCCCGTGACATCCAGACCGGCCCCCCCTGTGACATCCAAACTAGCCCCCCCTGTGACATCCAGACTATACAGCCCCCCCTGTGACATCCAGACTATATGGCCCCTCTGTGACATCCAGACTATACGGCCCCCCCTGTGACATCCAGACTATATGGCCCCCCGTGACATCCAGACTATACGGCCCCCCTGTGACATCCAGACTATATGCCCCCCGTGACATCCAGACTATACGGCCCCCCCATGACATCCAGACTATACGCCCCCCGTGACATCCAGACCGCCCCCCCCTGTGACATCCAGACTATACGCTCCCCCTGTGACATCCAGACTATACGGCCCCCCCTGTGACATCCAGACTATACGGCCCCCCCTGTGACATCCAGACTTTACGCCCCCCTGTGACATCCAGACTATACGGCCCCCCCTGTGACATCCAGACTATATGCCCCCCTGTGACATCCAGACTGGCCCCCTTGTGACATCCAGACTATACGCCCCCCCTGTGACATCCACACTATACGCCCCACCCTGTGACATCCAGACTGGCCCCCCACTGTGACTTCCAGATTATACAGCCCCCCCTGTGACATCCAGACCAGCCCCCCCTGTGACATCCAGACCAGCCCCCCCTGTGACATCCAGACTGGCCCCCCTGTGACATCCAGACCGGCCCCCCCTGTGACATCCAGACCGCCCCCCTGACATCCAGACCGGCACCCTCTGTGACATCCAGACTGCCCCCCCTGTGACATCCAGACTGCCCCCCTGTGACATCCAGACTATACGCCCCCCCCCGTAACATCTAGACTGGCCCCCCCTGTGACATCCAGACTATACAGCCCCCCCTGTGACATCCAGACTGGCCCCCCCTGTGTTATCCAGACTATACGCCCCCCCTCGTGAAATCCAGACTGCCCCCCTGTGACATCCAGACTGGCCCCCCCGTGACATCCAGACTATACAGTCCCCCCTGTGACATCCAGACCAGCCCCCCTGTGACATCCAGACCAGACCCCCCTGTGACATCCAGACCGGCCCCCCCTGTGACATCCAGACCGCCCCCCGTGATATCCAGACCACCCCCTCTGTGACATCCAGTCCGACCCCCCCCCGTGACATCCAGACCGGCCCCCCCTGTGACATCCAGATCGGCCCCCCCATGTGACATCCAGACTGGCCCCCCCTGTGACATCCAGGCTATACGGCCCCAAAGTTGGTCAAGCGGAGCCACATGGTTACAGTAGAGATTGAGCTGCGGCGCCGCCCATCCCCCGCCCCTTTCCATAACAGGTCACAGAGACTGGCAGCGGGGCGGAGCGGGGCGGAGTGGGCCGGGGGGGTGGGCGGCGCCGCAGCTCAATCTCTATTGTAGCCATCTAGCCAGCCTACTTCTACGGTCTCCTTGAAAATGGCGCGAACCTCGGCTGCGAAAATTGGGAAAAACCGAATTTCTCGGGACATCTCCCGGGAAACGATTAAATCGGGAAAAGGGTCTAAATCCCGGGAATGTCCCGGGAAATTCGGGACAGTTGGCAAGTATGCATGCCCAAGTAGGCTGAATCTCCTACTGGGAGGGCTGGGGGAAATATAAATATTCATAACTCAGCTTAGTAGTGAAATCTCCTACTATAGCCAGTGGTACCAGAGACACCATGGAGCGCTCTACCGACCTACATCCGCATGGAAGAAAACCATCAGGCCTTCAGAAAAATACTCAAGACCTACCTCTTCTAAGAAGCTGGACAACACAGGACGGATCTAGCGCCTAGTATCTATTATCTACAAATCATTCATTCATTCATTCATTCACAACTACTGGCAACAGTGAGAAATTACAATTCCACCGAGCTTAGTGCAAAACTATACAAATTAAGCTGGGCTGACTACTACCCAACCGAAACTAAATTTTCCTACCATCTAGCAACCTACAGTATCTAGAAGGGTGCTACATAGATAGTAACTTCCCTATAAGGAAGACTTTATGTGATTTTGTGAGGAAACATCACTTTTACTTACAACTCCACTAGTGGTCCTCTATTTGTGGCTCTGTTGTCAGCCTCCTTTTGCTGGTCACGCTAATCTTCGGCATGCACCGTTGCTATCGAGTACAATTTTGAATACAGCACAGGTATGTGGGTTGGTCACCTTGCTGTGGATGCTGGTGAAGGCCTTGCACTTAAAATGAAATTCCAGGCATGCATCTCCTGCAGAGGTTTATTAAAGGAAAACCTATAAGTGGAAGTTCACCCAAAAGCAGAAGTTCTGCTTTTCTGCCTCCTCCCTCTCCTCTTAAACTGTTGGGCCTTTTTTTTTTTTTTGGTTGCTGGCTGGTACCTAGTTACTTATGAAATCTGCCCCCCCCCCGTCCTGCGGGACCATTCCCAAAGCGCAGAGCAGCTTGTGCATGCACAGTGGGAAGCCAGCTATGAGGCTGCAAGGGGTCACAGCTGGCTTCCCACACTGGACATGCAGGCACCGGGGACCCGAAGACTGACAAACAACTGGCTTAAGTGAGGACAGCACTGGATCCCAGGACAGGTAAGGATGCTTTTGATAAAAGTCAGCAGCTACAGTATTTGTAGCTGCTGACTTTAAGTTTTTTGGAGGGGGATTGGAGATCCTGTAACTCATTAGGACAACTTTTTCTTTTTGTATCTCCTCCATCCCTTTTACAAAAATGGGGAAATGTTTGCATCTATCTCTATAGCTTAACAACTCTTTGTGCAGCACTTACAGGGACCGCATATATGTCGCACTATTGGCGGCATGTGCAGACATGCCTCCATATTTGTATGCCTTGCACAAGCAAAGATTTCTATGCATGAGCACCGATCTCTCCATGCACTTATACTGGACACTAGCGGCCATCCCTGCACGTGTACAAATGCAGCACAGGTCTCTGGCAGGTCCCAAATACCTGGCACCTGTGCCGCATCTGCACACACACTGAATGAGAGATTAACGTTCCACTTAATGAGAGAGTGATGAGAGAGTAAGGGTTCCACTTTAAAGGAGCAATCGGTAAGTTGAATGCCAGAATATAAAATAGAGCCAATCGGTAGAAAGATTGTGTTCTCTGAGACAGTTTAAATGACTGAAGAGTGACTGCCCTAGCTAGTATTTCATGATGCCAACAAGTCCACAGTACAATTTATAGAGTTCACTAAAACCTCAACTCACAACAAACTGAGCTTGAGGAGTGAACCGAGCTCTACCTTTTATAGCCAGCATTACACAATGAAAGGTAATTGGGTCTTTGAAATGATGAAATCATTAAACTGTTTTATATACAGACAACCCGGATTCACCCAGCCATGTACCACCAACGCTTTATGTTATTTCCTAAACAATGGTAGAGGTCAGGACACTTATCACTAGCTTTGTGTAAGTACCGGTATATGGTGGCCTGAAGCTGAATGTAGATTATTTTCAGTTGTACTGTTGATGCAAACAGTACAACTACAAATTTATGTTATTGCAATGTAGAGCAAAGGGGCAACTGGCAAGTCGAAGTTTGTAGAGCAGTGGTGGTCAACTTTCTTGATATGGTGGGCCTCAAATGTTGACACCACAAAAGAGAGCCCCTGACACCACCAAAGGGTTGTAAAATAAAGTTTAAAGTCATAAAATTTAGTGATTACTTATTATCAGAGACAGCAGACACACAACAGGATATTATCGTCAAAGACTATGGGCATGATACCAGAGATCGTCAGAGAATGTGGGCATAATCCAGGAGAAGGTCAGAGACTGTGAACATGTTATAGGCTTCAGTATGCACAGTCATAAGCTGAAGATGTTTTACATGAGACTGCTAGAAATCATGACTATTATGCCCTGTTCCCACCTGGGCATAGCAGAAGCATAGGCAGTAACAAGCGTTTTTGGTCACGTTTTTTGCAAACGTGCAAAAAACTTGCTAAAATGCGCTTGCGGTGCCACTATCTCTTAAAGGCACCCCAAACGCAGGAAGCAGTTTTGCGTGACGTAAAACGTGCTTGTCTAATGTCCAAAATTTGGTACATGAGCTTTTTTAACGTATTTGCAGAGCAAAGGGAGGCCCATTCAAATGAATAGCTCTACTCCAAAATGCACAAAAAATATCACTAAAAATACACCGCAGTATCGTTGCTCAAGTGTGAATTGGGCCTAACCTAACAATAGGCAAACACAGATTAGTGTCTGAAGGGCTGCACAAAAATTGCCAAAGGGTTGCAGGTTGGGCACCAGGGATATAGGGGATAGACAAACTGAAAAGTACAACTCTGCCACCCTGGGCACCCAGGCTAGGCAGCATAGAAAGGTGGGTGACTACTGATTGGACAATGTAGGACAGGGGTCTTCAAACTATGGCTCTCCAGTTGTTCAGGAACTACAATTCCCATAATGCCTAATCATGTTTGTGAATGTCAAGAGTTTTACAATGCCTCATGGGATGTGTAGTTCCGCAACAGCTGGAGGGCCGTAGTTTGGAGATCCCTGATGTAGGAACACCACCACACTTAGGCGGTCCGGCTCTCTCCTCCTTTAGGCATGTTCCCAGTGTTATACTGACATCAATAGGCAAGGAAGAGCCTGGTTAGTTCATGGTGCCATCTTTCAATCTACCAGTGTGTGACCTATGCCGGGAGAAACAGAAAGCTAATACAAAGACTCATTTGGGCAAGCTGCATAGAGAAATGTACTTAACCCTTATAATATGTTTTTAATAAATATATACATGAATGAAATAGAGTTAAAGTTCACAGTTGGAAATATAAACAGGAATGGTTTCACCTGCTAGTCGTATGGTCACAAAAATATATATAAAAAACAGCGGTACACTCAGTGTAGTTTCTAATTCATTTACCAACTCACCAAAACAGTGGGTGGTGTTTCTAGAGCCAATGACTATTGGAAAGAAGGGAGGGATTGATGAAGACACAGAGGGTGCCCATCAAAGAGGTTCATGAAGGAACAAACTGCGGTATCTATTACGAAAATATCAAGTTTATTGGAAAATAGAAGAATATAGGAAAAAAATCACCATACCTTCAACGCACAACATAACATCAGGCCTCTTTCATATGGGCGGCAGGCTCTTCTGGCCCTGTGGTGGTTGAGGGGCAGTTTGCAGCTGTTCAGAAGGCAATACAGATGCCTCCTGCATTTTATTTATCCCACTGGATTTTTACATCAAAATGCCATGAAAAAAATAGCATGCGCAGTCCTATTGACTTTTATGAGTGAGTTTGGCAAGTGTCACCAATTCCGCCAAAGCAACTTAGAATGACCACACTGCAAAATTAAGCATTGTGGCAGTGGCAATGTAAATGGACTTGGTGGGGGGAGCAGTAAAAAAATTGCGGATGAACCACAAATTTTTACAGTCTCCTGGCTGCCCATGTGATCCTAGCCCAAGTGGTACATTGACACAGATAAGACCTGCAGCTATGCAAACTCTGCCTGTCCTTCTCCCCTTGCCTGCACTTTTTTCTAGTATTGAAGATCATGGTAACTCAGCTTCACACACAACACTACAGAGAGCAAGACATCTTCACTGCAAGCCTGACTTCGGCTTGCAGCTGACCATTAATAAGACAAATTTCAAATTAGGTAAATAATTTAACTTCCATGAAACTGAAATCATTTCTTGACTTTCTAAGAATATGTGCAGTAAATAAGCAAAGAAAAATTGAGTACTGTATACCCAAAATGAATATTCCACTTATGAATGGAAGCCGTAGACTGTCTGCTTCCCCCTGGCTCCTCTTTTTCCATTCTTTAGCACTATGGATCTGGTATAACCAGATTTTGTTTAGGTATCCGTGTCTAAAACCGGCCACACATTACAAGCACTACAATAAACAGTAGCACCTTGGATTGTGAGCATAATTCGTTCCAGAAGCATGCTTGTAATCCAAAGCACTCGTATATCAATGCAAGTTTCCCCATAGGAATCAATGGAAACTCAGATAATTTGTTCCACAGTAATTGCTGGTGTATGTAGTACTGTATGTGGCCAGAGGTGCGGGGGGCGCCAGTGTATGCAGTACTGTATGTGGCCAGAGGTGCGGGGGGCCGGAGACACTTTAAGTGTCTCCGAGTGTCCCCGAGCGTCACCATCGCCCCCGCACCTCTGGCCAAACGTGATACTGCACACCCCAGTGGCTGGAATCCTGCTCGTCTTGCAAGACAACGCTCGCAGATGGAGTCAGCGTTTTTTTTAAAAAAAAATAGATCATATTGCGAAATGCTCAAAAAACGCGTTACTCGAAATCCGAGGATTCACTGTACAGTCCAAGCGCCCAGGGCACACTGATACCTTATGACACAATGCTTCACCTTGTCCCACTGCTTTCACAGTACAGGCACTTCACAATTCCACTTGTATGGCCATGGGCCTAATTCCTCCTAGAGGGCTCCATTACTACCGTGGTTACAGGTTCAATTTTCAAGCAGTCATGTTCACACCTGGGGCCAGTGTAGCACAGGTGCCTAGGTGGCTCAGCCACCTTCCAAGTCACCTCCTTTGACTGACCTCTGTATATAGCAAAGTCTTTAACCTCTTCCAGCCTAATGAAGACCTTCAAGGCCAAAAACAGCTGACATTCTTCAATATGTAGTGGGTTGTGAGGCATAGTGGGTGCAAAGATGGTAAAAGTCATTGGGCGCCAGACATTTCTTGGATGCAAAAGAGGTTTTTTTTCTTTTAACAGTCCTTTTATATTGTGAAGGGAAAGAGGGTTAGGGCAAGGACACCACTGGGTAGTTGCAATTTCAATTGGTAGACACAGAGACTTCAATAGGAGGACAGTCGTACACGGAAAGGCCCCGGCAAGGCGCCACTTCTGCATGTGCAGGATGGCTCCTATGGCAACAGTAATTAACAGTTCCTAACACAAAGTTCAACAGTTCTCTCAGCTTCACTACAACATCTACTTGTAGTTCTTTAGCCCCTTGAGCTCCTAGTCTCTCACTGGACTCTTTGATTCACTGACTCTGAATCCCATAAGCTCCTCAAGGCTTTGCGGTGATATCCCCTAAAGCGTCACTCACGCTGCCCTGCTGGGTCCCTAGCCTTGGCACTTCAGATACTTTTCAAGCTTCACCCCTGCTAACCAGTTTGGTCCCTGGCTTGACACACAAGGCTGCTCTGCAAGCATCACCTCCACCGGTTGGGTCCCTGACTTGATCACCGCCTGAAGTTTCCGGATTCTCCACCGTGCCCGTTCAGTGAGAATACTGCTCCGGTACTTGCTTCAGTAACTCACTGTGGTCCCTGGTAAAGGTGGTTGGTCCCTTAGTGGCAACAGCTTCCCTTTTTTCGACCACGACAGGTTCTCCAGCCGGCAGAACCGTCACTTTTGGTTGGACTGCAAGCCGCAGTCCCAACCCTGCGCTACCTTCTTACTTCTGGATAGGCCCTCACACAGCCTGGCAGCCAGATGCCCCCGGGATAGGCCCAATCTCCAGCCTAGCAGCCCGTAGCCTACGACACACATCCACCCAGACAGCCACCCAGGTGGCACAGAACATAGATCACCTGACCTCACCCAAATATATAGGTTCTCCCAGCAGGCCAAGAGATTCAAGAAAACCCCTGCCCGTTGGCTGAGATACCCCATATACTCATAACCTGACCTTGGGTTGCCCTTCTCATATCTAGTGGAACCTCGGATTGCGAGTAACGCAGTTAACGAGCGTTTCGCAATACGAGCAATTATTTTTTAAAAATCCTGACTTGGTTTGCGAGTGTTGTCTTGCAAAACGAGCAGGATTAAAGCCTCTGCGGTGTGCATTACCACATTTGGCCAGAGGTGCGGGGGTGCCGGTGACACTCGGAGGCGTTCGGAGTCATTTGGAAATACTCAGAAACACTCGTAAAGACTCGGAAATACTCCGTTCCCGAGTGTTACCGAACCTTTTCAAGGGTTTCTGAGTGCATCCGAGCGGTCTCCGAGTATTTCTGAGTCTCTCCGGCGCCCCCCATCTCTAGCCACATGCGGTATTGCATGCAATAGAAGTCAGACTTCCATGGGAAAACTCACTTGGATATGCGAGTGCTTTGGATTACAAACATTATGTTCGTAATCCAAGATTCCACTGTGCCACCAAGTTCCCGGCCACCTAGTGGTAGAAGAGAAAAGTGCAACAAGACCAAATTTAGGGGGAAACTGATCTCTATCATTAACTGCAGTAGCTACTAATGACAAGGAATTTGGTTAAGCGCTCCCTGACTAAACCCGCGGGTGCTACATGTAAATGACCACTACCACTCCTAATCCAATACCAGTTCTACTTCCATCCATCATATTTTAATGCTTCACTGCTGTGCCCAATTGCCTGCAGCTTTTTGTCAATTGCGCCCACTTCACATGCTGCTAAGTTCAGCTCAACAATAAACTGAGGCAAGGTTTCTTTTCTTCAACTTAGTGGACTTTTTTTGCAACGAGTTACAAGAACGTTGGCACAAGAATCTGTAACACAATCGAGTGAAGGTACAGTTGTGTTCCAAAAGATTTGTAGTATACAGTTCCCATAAAGGGGAAATTATCCAAACCTAAACAATGCGGAAAATTATCTCTGCGCTTTAGTGAAGAGGCTACTGGTACCAATAGGTAACATATTTAACTTACAGAGGTAAATAAGAGAAAAATAGTGTAGTGCCAAAAACATACATAACAACCAATGCATTGAAGCAAAACGGTAAATCAAAAAGTGAATGACAAGTGCAACACAAAATAGAGTAAGAGCGCCTCAATCAAATGAGAGAGACACATTCATAGGTGAAGTCCTTTATAAGTCACTGTCATATGTTGACACTACTGTCCATGCACTTTACATTGATTTGCACTTTTGCACTTGTGTTTTTGAGATATTATATCTATTTGCAATACTACACTTTTTTCCATGCGATTTGGAATCGCCAGATGAAAATATACACATTCATCAGCAAAAGTTTTCATTCATGAGAGACTAGTCTTTGCGAATAGCCTCTCTTCTCACATATATTTTTATATATTTTTATATATATTTTAAATTTTATTTTCTATTAGCGCTACACTTTATATTACCATTTGTACCACAATTAGTCTAATTGTTGTGTTGGCTGCTTATTATCCTATAGGTTGGCTCGGTATCTCCCATATTCCTATGTCCCATAACAGACTGAGGTCAGTATAATCAAAAGGAGTCCAGTGTAATAATGTGAAAGAGAAATAGAAGTCCAATGAAGTGCTCCACAGTCTTCCACCGCACCCCTGTGAAATGGAAAGGATGGCTCCTGTTATAGCAACATACACACATTCAGTGAAAATCCAGCCTCCTATCGTCCAGCGACACTCCTCATAAGGATGCAGCTAAGGTAAATAAAGCTCTCCAAGAGCCAAATAAAATCTTCATGGTGTAGTATTTTTATTGTAGTCGTAGTAGCATTAAAAACTAAAATATAGTAAACAGAAACAGCATTCGGGATCGACAAGCGGCATGACTTCAGCACTAGACTCTCCTCCACAAAATTGTCCAAACCTGACTTAGAAACTCACAGTTCAGGAATTTTTTTTTATTATTCTTTATTTAGGGTATGCAACGGGACAATGTAGTGTGGCATGACAGCCTGTATTCAATCATAACTGTCAACAGTTATATATTATACATGTAAAAACAAGGGGTTAAAAGACAGCATAAACACAATAGTTTAAGTTCCCTCACAATAATATACAATACCTGAAGATTTATGGCCGTGGCATCCACGGTAAATATAACTTGTATTGCATAGCTCCCAACTGTCCCTGATTTCGAGGGACTGTCCCTGATTTGGAGCAATGTCCCTCTGTCCCTCATTTGTCCCTCATTTTGATCTGATCCATATAGTTGTATATAAAATGCACTTTTTATCTTTCAAAAAGTGTTTCCCAGCGCTAAACCTTTCATCTGATTTCTAAATTTCTGCATTTGTACATTTTAAAAGTCAAAAAAAAGTATAAGTAGTGGTAAAAAAAAGTCCTTGTGGATTTATTAACTTTTTTTTAAATTCTCCTTTAAGGGGGTGTGGCAGGGGGCGTGTCCTCCGCCTTTATACATTTGTTAGTATGTGTGCCTCATTCCCATCTCAAAATGTTGGCAGGTGTGGTATTGCGGTGGAAGTCACATAGGTGAAAATGATGAACATGTATACCCTGAGAAGAGAGCACAGACTGGTAGGTGCATAACTACTACAAGGTGGGGGGTTACACAGCAGTTCAGGATTATAAACTTAAATCTGGGTGTTGAAGAGGAAGGGAGGGAGAGGTGCTGCAGTGCTTCCATTTCCTATTACACCATTTTTTCAAGGCCCCTACTACATGCAACCTTCTGAGGAGGTACGCAGGTGCCACTCCACATACTACATCTTAATTTTTCTCTACTATATGGACCCTGAACTTACTCCTTCCACGCTACAGAGGCCAAGGTTGAACTTCCATGCCAGTGGATTGGTCTAACCCAAAAAAAGGCAGTAACCCACTCTTACGACCCAGAAGCACACACCACACATAAACCATAAATGTGCACACCACACACAACATGCAACAGCATACATACTTTGCACTACACAGTGATATTCCAGCTGTAGTCCAGATAAGGATGTCCAAAAACGTCCCAATCCCATCTCGAATTCTAAGCCTGATACAGGCTTTTACAGTCTTTGTCTTTTGGAGCCTATATACCATCTCTGGCGCAGTTATGACCCTATGCTTTCCACCTCAGTTGATAGGAGCCCTTGACTTGATTATTTTTTTAGCATCAAGTACATTTCTTCCAGTGCTATAAATATATGTTGTCATTAAATATCTCACAGCTAAAAACATAAATGTATATATCCGCATATCGGTATTTATTACATACTCAAATGTCAGTTATCGCCCATGCATTCCATTTCTATATTTATTTCTTTATGAATGATAAATGTATCCTTAACTTTCATTTTTCACATCGACAGAGAAATACTCTTCTAAAAAGCTGGCAAAAGGATTCTATGGATTAAGAGTTATCAAACAAAAATCTTGGTGGGGTATCTCAAAACTAGACGTCTAATCATTAGCGAAAACTGGAGAGAAACACAGTTTAAACTTCTGCACAGGACCTTCATCCCATTCCTAATAAATAAAATGGATCCGTCTATCTCCACCTGTGCCTGGTGTGGTTCATTCTGTCCAACTTTACTATACCGGTTTTGGGAATGTTTGAAAATGTCAATATTTTGGGACCAAATACTGAGATATATTTTTTGGAATTACATCAGTACATATTCCCCAAAACATGATAACTTGCCTATTTGGCTACATGGAAAAATCTGACATTTCCGAAACACCTTGCAACTCTTATATCCCCAAGTGGACTATGTTATGCCTTTTAGCTGCTCGTAAAGCAATACTAAAAATTTGGACATCATCTACTCCACCAACGATAACGCCAGTCAAAAATGATCTAAAGGCTCTATTGTATGTCGAAAGGTTAGACACGATAGTCCAATCCTTTGGCCCAGCCAGTCGTTTCTTTACAAGATATAAACTTTTTATAGCGCGAACACTCTCAACTTTGGAAATCACACAACTAATGACACTGTTTCAAAATTCAAACTAGAAGCAGGGTAGAATGGGACTTTAATTGTGCCTCGGTGGAGTTTAAATAACAATCTGTACCACAATTTTAAAACAACGTAGAAAAAATTTATTTGACATCCATGGATGGGAGATTTAAAACATGTTACAGTCTGAAATTTTTTTTTTTACTGTCTCTTTGGTCCACGGTGTGCAGGTCCTGGTATAAAGTGTCAGAGGTGTGGCCTACGCATTTCGTGGAAAACCTCGCTTCGCCAGGGCCTTTAAAGTAGCACAAAAAACATATACTGTAAGTATTGAAAATAACCAAAAAATACAATATTGACAACTGATGAAATTCAAACACATCGACCTAAAGCTTTAACAAAAATGCAGTTGTTAAAGCTTTAGGTTCATGTGTTTGAATTTAATCAGTGGGCAACCACAAATGCCCCATAATGACACAGTGTTTTTATTGAGAAAAATATTTTTTACATGTATATGAAATGTCAATATTCTGTAATTATTATTCCATAACGTTGTCATTACTGTATTTTCTGGTTATTTTCAATACTTATATGTTTTTTGTGCTACTTCGAAGGCCCTGACGATGCCAAATCCGTAGGCCACACCTCTGACACTTTATACCAGGACCTGCACACCCTGGACCAAAGAGACAGTAAACTGGATTTTTATTTAGACTGTAACATGTTTTAAATCTCCCATCCATGGATGGCAAATAAATTTTTTCTACATTGTTTTAAAATTGTGGCACAGATTGTTATTTTAACTCCACCGAGACACAATTAAAGTCCCATTCTACCTTGCTTCTAGTTTGAATTTTGCATTTTCCAGGAACGGTGCCTCTAATTATTTCACGCCTACTCCCATCCCTATACAATAATGACACGGTTTCAATACACGGAGTGGTACGACAAAGCAACCCCTCTCAAACTCTTTGGGCAGATTGAAACTCCACTAATGCATCTCCTCCCTTTATTCAGAAAGAATGACATTTAATAACTGATCGTTACAGTTTGAAATTAAAGAGACTCTATTTTGTATTTCTTTTTCTCCTGGGCAAACTAAACCATTTTTAATTTGATTGTTTTTTGTTTTGGTTTTTTTTTTGTTTTTCTCTCGCTTAATTGATATAATTTTTCATGTGGCTCTTGTCTTACTAAAGCAATCTTAATACTATGGTACATTACCTAAGGCCCCTTTTACACTGGGGCAGGAGCGGCGTCGGCGATAAAACGGCGCTATTTTTAGCGCAGTTTTACCATAGTTTTAGTGGTGCTATTCAGCCACTAGCAGGGGTTTAAACCGCCCACAAAGCGCCGCTGAAGCGGCGCTTTGTGGGCGGTATAGCCACGCTGCCCCATTGATTTCAATGGGCAGGAGCAGTGAAGGAGCGGTGTATACACCACTCCTTCACCGCTCCAAAGATGCTGCTTGCAGGAGGTTTTTTCCTGTCCTGCAAGCGCAGAACCGAGGGCTTTCACACTGGAAACACAGAAGCGGCTGTCTCAGGGCGCTCTACAGGCTCTATTTTTAGCGCTGTAGCGCCTGCAAAGCGCCCCAGTGTGAAAGGGGCCTTAGTATATTATTCTGCCATGCTCCGAGACTAAACATAGTCATATCTCCAAAATCATATATTATTTTGGTACTTAAAGTGGAACTTCAGTCATTTTTTCAACTTTCCATCTATTAAATCTTCTGCCCTTGTTGTTTTAACTTTGGATAGTAAAACATTTTGTTTCTGCCAGTAAAAACCTTATACAGCCCACTTCCTGTTTCTTGTCTGGTAAAAAGCCTAGGCTTATGACATCATGCACAGCTCTCTCTCTCACTCTGGCGAGAGTTTGCCAGGAAGGGAGGGGGGTGAATCATAAGAGGGCCAATGAGAGCTGCAGAGCTGGAGGTGTACCTCTGTGTGTCTGTGTAAATCCAGGAAGTGAACAGGCAGCAGCTTCAGCTGCCCACAGTTAAAATGGTTGCAGCCAGATTCAGTGGAGGGAGATTACTGCAGCATATTTGGCAAGCACAAATTCACAGTATATAGAAAATAATATGCAAAGTGGTTGGAAGGAAGCTTCAGCATGGCAAAGATGTTTTTATTACAAATTATGTGAGCAGACTGCAGTTCCTCTTTAAACCTTTTGAAACTTAAAATGAACATATATTGGTGCTTGTACCGTCAGATTGCTTGTTATAGCTTCTTCTATGTCATTTTATTCCATTTTCTGTTTACTTATATTACTTTGTAATTTCTTGGAAAATAATAAAAATTACAATATAAAAAACAAAAAAAAACCCAAAAACCCAGTAAACCTATGGCCTTGGACATTGTTATACAGCAGTGACTCTGGGAGGTGATTACTTACCTTTACTCTATTATTAGTTATGGTCATCTTTTCTTATCTCATAGTGAGCATACCAGACATAGGGTATACATTACCTGGCTTTTCCTTTTGCTCCGATGCCTGCCCAGGGAGACAGTTATGCATGCGTATTATTATTCAGCTAAGGTGAATATAAATGTGACTGGTTACACTGTGTATGATACACTTATAATATCCACTTGTTTTCACATGTAAAAACAGATATCATGAAATAGGATTTAATTCTTCATTCATACAGTGAGGCCTGTTCTTTCCTTTATTTCCCCTTCGTGTGTCCTGAGGAAGCAGATCAGTGAAACGCGTTGACGCACAGGGGCTTACTTACCTGATATCATATAAAAACAGCAGTATATTGGAAGTACCCGGCTGTCGTTGGTAGACTTTTTGCATGTTCCTAACTGACTTTTTGTTACATGTTCCTAACTGACATTTTTTCTTTTGTCTTTGTGAATTTTTTTTTATTTTTCCTGTGTATAAATAAAATATGGATTTTATATAAATACGGTGGTCCAATTTGCCTCTAAAGTCCAACCCATTGGTTCCTCTCTATTTGTCTCAAGCCTGATACAATGCTGGAATGAGGATCAGCCTGTCCGGTTCCACTGGGTGGGTGGACTACATAGCACAGTAGGGATCACTGGTTTTCGCACCCATCTTTAAAAAATAAATGTGTTTTCTTCCAATAAGAAGAAGGGAAGCACAGAACTGTCTGCATGCTGCTTCTGTACATCAGAAAATTCACACAAAAACAGATGTAGGGTTACAACTCTTCAGAGGACAGACAGGTTTTCCCCAACAATGGCTCTCTGGATGATATCCGTCTATTTATGGCTACAGTATACATAGCATGTTATCATCTACAAGCTTCCCAGAATTTATGAAGCAGCCCCATACATCTACAGTCACTGAACATCCATGGTTACCTGAGCCTGCTGTGGACTTTTCAAGAATTGACAGCATAGCCTAAGGAAACATCTGCATTATTCATTCCGCATCTGGTGCTCTGGAAATCCAGGCATCAACTGGCACTACACATCTCCACAAATGAGGGGGGTCTCCGGTCTTTTTAAACTTTGTATGTGCAGTTCTTACTTCGAAGGAGCCACTGGATGTGTTGGGTCCCCTGTTCCTGTGCCCAAGACACTGAAAATAGCACCATGCTCACTGACGCACCTGGCTGGTGGGGAATATTTATTGCAGATATAGGTGTATATATCCAGATGGCTTAAGGTATATAGATAACAGTAATGACACAGCAAATGGTTAGGCAGTAGCATACTTCAACAAGGTAAACAATAGAAGAAATATACTGGGTAAACAATAGGAGGCATATACTACAGTGGTTGAACAGAAGGAGAAATATACTACAGAAACAATAGTTGGTATAAAGCACAACCCCTTCTAAACCCTATACTGGATACCCCAACTAGGGGGAGATACTGTATACCACCTAAACCAAGGGTAGGCAACCTCGGCCCTCCAGCTGTTTTGAAACTACAAGTCCCATGAGACATTGCAAGACCCTGACAATAACGGACATGACTCCTAGAGTCAGAGGCATGATGGAATTTGTAGTTTCACCACAGCTGGAGGGCCGAGGTTGCCTACCCCTGACCTAAACAGTTCAACGGTCAGTAATATGCTACTGTAGCACCCTCTAGTGTGCTAGAGATGTTAGTGTAGGTAAATTTGGCCTGGGCTGAATCTGAGTCAGGGCTGAGTGACTCAGGAAGGCTGGATGACTCAGCAGGCAGCATCTCTGGTAACTCCCCCTGCTCTCTGGAACCTTGGGGAAGCTTCCAGAAGTAGAGGGTGGAGTTTAGGAGGAGCTGCTTGGAGTATTGATGAGGGCCTCAGCCAATTCCCAGCAAAGTGGGCTGGCAGGAGGCAGGTACCTCATAAATACTCATGGGTTATGGCCGCAGGGGCAGTGTGTGTCAGGTGAAAAATTGGAGATGCTGAGGAGGCTGTCGGAGGCCCTTGAGGGAGCCCCCTAGTTTGGGGGGGACCTTGGGCCTGAGGCTTTGGTGCTGGAGGGACCCTCTACAACACACAGAGGACGTCCTTCCTGGAGGCACCGGAGCAGGGAGTGGATAACAGGAGCAGGTCAGCATGTCCAAGAGATCTCCTAAGAGTCAGTTGGGGGGACTAGTGAGAGTCAGTCTGGAGGACTGTGGAGGACTGTGGAGAAGTAGTCAGGAGGGCTAGTGAAAGGGGCTGCTACAGCCAGGAGGGCTGGGCCTGAAGAGGTGGTGCTGGGATCAATGACCATGGGAGGAAGTGCTGAGAAAGTGTTAGGTGTGGCACCCTATCTGTTCTATAAGTATGGGGGCCCAGGGGCCCTGCCTGTAATGGACTTTTGCTACACAAATTACTGCTGGGTGGTGGATTCCTGCAAGCAAGTGAAGTGCTGGAGGAAGTAGTGGAGTCTACATAGATACTGTATATAGCACTGTATATACTAGGAAGTTGTCCCTAAAGTTGTATGAAGTCGAATGGGCTTTCCATAACTTCCCATTCAAGTTTATTAACCCTCAATAAACCAAAAAAAACTAAGTTGGACTGTCTCTGTGTCTCTGAAGTGACTGTGAAGATTCGGTGTGCCTGGCTGTGCAGGGTTGGGGATCCCTTTTCACCAGCGGCTCCTAAATGGGGTGCGCTAAACTTCTCTATTTCTTCCTTTGGCTAACAGGGTTCCAGCTTCTTCTTGAGGAGGCTGGTGCTCAGAAGCACACAGAACAAGATTATGGCTAAGCCCAGCCCAGATCATCCTGATCTTAGAGATTAGTTCACTCTATTCTGTGGCACATAGGTATTGCCATCTAAATGCTTCTGTGAGTTGCGGTAACATGGCAAATGTGGCTATAAGACACACAAATTAATGTAGCTATGTTTTCATTAAAGAGGAGTTCCTCCCATATAAAAGTCAGCAGCTACAAAATGTGTAGCTGCTGACTTTTAATAATCGGACACTCACCTGTCCCACGGTCCAGCGATGCGGGCGAACGAAGCCCCGCTCCTCTTCCCCTCCTCTCTGTGGTACCGGCATTCTGACTGTGGGCGTGCTGTGATTGGCCGGGCAATCTTTTGGGACCTGTGACGTGTCCCAGAAGATTGCACGGAGGACGGGGGGAGAGGTGAACTACCTTCTGGAGCTGTGGAGCCCTGGGAGGAAGTGGGAGCTGCTTGCCCCCCCCCCCCCCAAAAAAAATGACATGCCAAATGTGGCATGTCAGGGGGTCACCTTCACTTAAAGCGGAAGTTCAATTTTTGGGTGGAACTCCGCTTTAATACAATGCAGCTGTCTCTTTCCTATGTCTGAACAATAGAGCCCCATAGAAGTATATGAGGCCCATCTCCCTGCACCTCTGGCCAGGAGATGAAAGTAGACCAGCCCCAATGACTTCTACAGAGCAGTAGACCAGCCCCATAGACTTCCATTGAGCAGTAGACCAACCTATAGACATCTATAGAGCAGTAGACCCGCCCCATAGACTTCTAAAGAGCAGTAGACCAATCCAATAGACTTCTATAGAGTAGTAGACTAGCCCATGGACTTCTAAAGAGGAGTACATCAGCCCGTATACTTCAATAGAGCAGTAGACCAGCCCCATAGACATCTATAGAGCAGTAGACCAGCCCCAAAGACTTCTATAAAGCAGTAGACAAGCCCATGGACTTATTTAGAGTAGTAGACCAGCCCCATAGACTTCAATAGAGCAGTAGACCAGCCCTATAGACTTCAATAGAGCAGAAGACCAGCCAATGGACTTCTATAGAGCAATAGACCAGCCCATGGACTTCTACAGAGCAGTAGACCAGCCCCATAGACTTCAATAGAGCAGTAGACCAGCCCTATAGACTTCAATAGAGCAGAAGACCAGCCAATGGACTTCTATAGAGCAATAGACCAGCCCATGGACTTCTATAGAGCAGTAGACCAGCCCATGGACTTCTATAGAGCAGTAGACCAGCCCCATAAATTTCAATAGAGCAGTAGACCAACCCCATAAACTTCTAATGAGCAGTAGAGCAACCCCATAGACTTCTATAGAGCAGTAGACCTGTCCCTCAGACATCTATAAAGCAGTAGACCAGCCCTATAGACTTCTATAGAGCTCTACTGCACAGTTGCTGGTTGGAGACAAAGGCCTTGTGGTGCAGGATGTAAACAATCCCTGGGGGCTGAGATTAATTAGCTGAAGACTCAAAAAAATATGTGCACTTTGTATGAAAGTGTACATATTCTTCAATGTTTATCTAGCCTAGTAGCAGAATGAAATGACTAAATATCACCTGTGTTTCTATGCATCAGTATGCAGAAGTCTTTCCTAAGGTACTCATTTTCTAAATGAATAGACCATATTCACGTTACCTTTTCAAAGGTCTCCCTAATTGAATGTATAATTACCCAGAGCTTAGCAAATTAATAAATAATTCCTATGTTCTTTTGTTTGAAAGCACAGCTTGGTAAACCTTACAATTACAGGTCTTGTCAAAATGGTGACTAATGTGTTTTATGAAACTTAATGTAATAAAGGAGCATCAAGTAGTAACAGCTTATTACTTTTCAGAATGAGCTTAGCATGGAATGCATAACAAAGTGAGGCCTGTGGAATATGTAAACCACTAGGGAAACCACTGAAATATTTCATTGTACATTAGATTAATGCATACCAAGGATGACCGAAATTCCTGAGAAACAAGGTTGGAATCATATTTTTTTGGCCTCCAGGCCAAATTTCTTGTCCATTCCCACCCCCTCGCTTCGATTTTTTTAAAGTGTGTTTTATTTGCTCCTTTTTGGTTTTGTTATATCTGTTCGAAGGTGCTGATCCTGCCAGACATCTTGCTAACTGATAACGTGTACACTCTGTCTGGGAAGACTGTCATCTAGCATTGTTCCTTGATCTCTCTGTGGACTACGTGTAGGCAGCTGCAGTCTGCTGTATCCACTGCAGGTGGCGCTCAACCGTATCGGCAATGCAGAGGGAGAGGAAGTGATGGGGAACAGGGTTGCTCTATGGTTTCCTGAGTCACTGGGGCAGCAATCCGGTTGGATGCTGGCCGCCCATGTGACTCTGGCGGCCATCTTAAGTGTGACAGAGTCTATTTGACCACTTGCCTACAGGGCACTTTTACCCCATTCCTGACCAGGCCAATTTTCAGCTTTCAGCGCTGTCACAAATTTAATGACAATTGCACGGTCATGCAACACTGTACCTAAATTATATTTTTATCCATTTTGTTCACACGAATGGAGCTTTCTTTTGGTGGTAATCAATCACCACTGGGTTTTTAAATTTTTGCTAAACAAACAAAAAAAGACAGAAAATTTTGAAAACAAAAACATTTTTCAGTTTATTATACAATTTTGCAAATAGGTAATTTTTCTGCTTCACTGAGGAGGCTGCACTGATGGGCACTGATAGGCTGCACTGATGGGCACTGATGAGGTGGCACTGTTAGCTGCACTGATAGGCTGCACTGATGGGCACTGATGAGGTGGCAGTGATGTGTGCTAATGAGGCTGCACTGATGGGCACTGATAGGCTGCACTGATGGGCACTGATGAGGTGGCACTGTTAGCTGCACTGATAGGCTGCACTGATGGGCACTGATGAGGTGGCAGTGATGTGTGCTAATGAGGCTGCACTGATGGGCGCTGATAGGCTGCACTGATGGGCACTGAAGAGGCTGCACTGATGGGCACTAATAGGCAGCACTGATGGGCACTGATAGGTGGCACCGATGGGCTCTGATAGGCGGCACTGATAGGCAGCACTGATGGGCACTGATGAGGCTGCACTGATGGGCACTGATAGGCAGCACTGATGGCCACTGATAGGTGGCACCGATGGGCTCTGATAGGCGGCACTGATAGGCAGCACTGATGGGCACTGATGAGGCTGTACTGTTGGGCACTAATAGTCAGCACTGATGGGTACTGATACGTGGCACCGATGGGCTCTGATAGGCGGCACTGATAGGCAGCACTGATGGGCACTGATATGTGGCACTGATAGGCAATGCTAGGTGACACTGATGGGCACTGATAGGCAGCACTGATAGGTGACACTGATAAGGAGGCACTGATGGGCACTGTTCGGCAGCACTATTGGGCACTGATTGGCAGCACTGGTGGGCACTGTTGGGACCGTACTGATAATTAGGACACTGATCGCGAGCAGCGCAATCACGAGAGGACATCCATGTATGCCTTCCCGGCAAAGTAAGCCCACACTGTAGCCGTCTTTCGGCTATAGCACGAGCAGGAAGTGGTTAGGATCCTGGGCCCTGGGTTTGGCGCATTTTATGCGGGTGGGCAGTGTAGGGAAAGGCACCCCGTCTGTTAGGGACAGTACTAGCTTAAGGGAAAGGTTCCTGACAAGGAGAAAAAGAGTAGGGTCGCATTTCTCTGGATACCTTCCTGTTCGGGCACGAGGCGGCCAGGCCGCATTCGGTCCCCTCACAACAGATGCTGACGCTTCTTCACGTTATTGGAAACCGTGAGTGTGCCCGGCTGGGTATCTGTCCCACCGGGTCTATTGTGAACTGTGGCTGCCTTACTTCAATACAAGTTCTATAGGCTCCTCAGCTCCATCTAGTGCCCATAATGCACCATTTTTCCTACTCATCCTGTCTTTTTTTCATTGAATAACATTCGATCTGCAGAGAACATAGGAATAATGAGACTGACAGCTCTACCACCCTGTGTTGCTTATCAAGTAAGGTAAAATACCTTGCTGGTGTCCCGCTTTGCAAGTCGTGGGAATATGATAATCAAAAGAGCCGGCAACACACAGAGTGGCACATAATTGTGAAGTGGAAGGAAAATGATAAATGGTTTTCAAAATTTTTTACAAATATCTGAAAAGTGTGGCGTGCATTTGTATTCAGCCCCCTTTACGCTGATAATTTGTTTACCCAAATGACATTTGTATCTTTTTTTACACATATAAAGCCTTCTTTTGGTGGGGTGCCTTGCCGGGGCTCTGTGGCTTATGCATATGTTTGCGGATGTGTGAAAAGAAACCCCTGTTCTTAACACACATTGTTGGACAGGTCAGTTTGGTTGGTTGCAGACTGGTCGGTAAGTTGAGCTTGAAAAATTGTTTGTTTGTTTTTTTTTTATATGCGTTGCCTTTCCAAAGCTCCTCGCTGCAGTGACCAGTTACAGGTGGTGGCAGTAACCACTTGTTTGTACTATTTAACCACTTCCCGCCCGCCCTATGGCGGATTGACGTCCGGGAAGTGGTTCTGTTATCCTGACTGGGCATCATATGATGTCCAGCAGGATAACATGCCGCAGCGCGCCCCCGGGGGCGCGCTTTGCGGCGATCGGTGGAGCGGTGTGTCAGTCTGACACACCGCTACACCGATCTTGGTAAAGAGCCTCCGGCGGAAGCTCTTTACCACGTGTACAGCCGTGTCCAATCACGGCTGATCACGCTGTCAATAGGAAGAGCCGTTGATCGGCTCTTCCTCACTCGCTTCTGACAGACGCGAGTAGAGGAGAGCCGATCGGCGGCTCTCCTGGCATTGGGGGTCTGCGCTGATTGTTTATCAGCGCAGCCCCCCACAGATCACCACACTGGACCACCAGGGATCGCCACTAGGACCACCAGGGAAGGGGCAACATGTGGATGGCCAGGTATGTACCCCATGGCCATCCACATGTGCCCAGTGTGCCAAACCTGTGCCAATCAGTGCCCACAAATGGGCACTGATTGGCACCATCATGTTGCAGTGATGCCCAGCAATGCCACCCTTAGGGGCATCACTGCAAACAAGCTGTGCCATCAGTGCCACCCATCAGTGTCCATTCATGACACCTGTCAGTGCCCATCCGTGCCCATCAGTGCCCATATATCAGTGCCCATCCGTGCCCATCTGTGCCAACTATCAATGCCACCCATAAGTAACCATCAATGCCACCTACGAGTGCCCATCAATGCCACCTATGAGTGCCCATCAGTGCCGCCTATAAGTGCCCATCTGTGCCACCTATGAGTGCCCATCAGTGCCGCATACCAGTGCCACCTATCAGTGCCCATCAGTGCCACCTATCAGTGCCCATCAGTGCTGCCTATCAGTGCCCATCATCAGTGCCCGTCAGTGCCACCTCATCAGTGCCACCTCATTGATGCCACCTGATCGGTGCCCATCAGTGCCGCCGTATCAGTGCCCGTCAGTGCAGCCATATCAGTGCCCGTCATTGATGAAGAAAACGTACTTATTTACAAAAAGTTTTAACTGAAACAAAGAAAAACTTGTTTTTTTTTTTTAATTTTCGGTCTTTTTTTATTTGTTGCGCAAAAAATAAAAAACGCAGAGGTGATCAAATACCACCAAAAGAAAGCTCTATTTGTGGGAACAAAATGATAAAAATTTAGTTTGGGTACAGTGTAGCATGACCGCGCAATTGTCATTCAAACTGCGACAGCACTGAAAGGTGAAAATTGGGCTGGGCGGAAAGGTGTCTAAGTGCCTGGTATTGAAGTGGTTAATCACTGCTGGATTTTTTAATTTTTGTTAAAAAAACGAAAAAAGGCCAGAAATTTGTGGAAAAAAAAAATAGTTTTTGTTAGGCCTCATGTACACTGCTGCTGGTAAACAGATGTTTAGGATCAGTTGGGCATTTTTTTCAACTGCCCCTGAACTCTCCTCTATGTAATCTTATCAGTACATGTACACAGGGCCGTTTATAGTTGTTTCTAGGCAGTTGAGTTTAGAGGCTTTTTTTGGAACCCATAAAAAATGCTTTCAGAAGCTGTTTAGAGGCATTTCAAACGCCAAACATGGCTAAATGCGAAACTCGCGTTTAGCCACATTTCGTTTAGAGGCGTTTTTCATTTTTGGCTATTTTGAAAAAAAAATAATTTTTTTTTCAAACGCTTCTAGACGCAAACTAAACGCGGCATGTAAGCGCGGTTAAACAGGCCGTTTTTAGACGCTGGTTTCTACCTGTCAAGTTAAATCTTTCAGGAGGGGTTGAACAACGTTCCGTGTACATGAAGCCTAAGTGTCTGTCAGAAAATTTGGTAAATAAGTAATTTTTCTCCTTCACTGATGTGCGCTGATGAGGCTACACTGATAGGCTGCACTGATGAGGTGGCACTGATGAGGCGACACTAATGAGGCGGCACTAATGAGCCGACACTGATGAGGCGGCACTGATGAGGCGACACTGATGAGGCGACACTGATGAGGCGGCACTGATGAGGAGGCACTGATGAGGAGGCACTGATGAGGAGGCACTGATGAGGAGGCACTGATGAGGCGACACTGATGAGGCGACACTGATGAGGCGACACTGATGAGGCGGCACTGATGAGGAGGCACTGATGAGGTGGCACTGATGAGGCGACACTGATGAGGCGACACTGATGAGGCGACACTGATGAGGCGGAAAAACAACAAAAAAGTGTGGCGCTAAACAATGTCAAACATAACTATGAACCAGTCAATGTGCAGTGAAAAGGAATCAACTGTATCTGCTATGAACAGGTAGTCCTCATGTAGTCATTATGACTGAACCTTACAGGTAAGTAGTCCTTATAAAGATATGTTGTAAACGAAAAAATTAAGACTTATTTTGGCATCTCAAATGTGGGCCAGCTCACTACCACCGAAAGATGAAAAGGCTTACCGGATAAGGTGGACCCAATGGGGCATACGCCGGATTGGGTCAGATATGGCTTAGGTGGTGAGTGGCTGTGTTAGGCTCAAAAAAGGATGTTGTCTCGCGGATTGCTGTATTCCTCCAAGTAGCATCCGGATCATGAGGGGTGTAGGCAATCTCCCGGAAATGGGTGGTCATGTAGATCTTGGGGGGGTGGGATGTTCCGTAGGTAAACCCATTTATCAGGATTGTACACTACAGTCTCACAAATTTTGACAATTACATCAAGGCAGCCAAACATCAGCAAAAATAAATGCACATAAAACACAGAGCGGTGGTTTGCACCAGCCAGCTCGAACAGTTAGGTGATGAGGCGGCACTGATGAGGCGACACTGATGGGGTGGCACTGATGGGGCGGCACTGATGAGGCGACACTGATGAGGCGGCACTGATGAGGCGACACTGATGGGGTGGCACTGATGGGGCGGCACTGATGAGGCGACACTGATGAGGCGGCACTGATGAGGCGACACTGATGGGGCGGCACTGATGAGGCGGCACTGATGAGGCGACACTGATGGGGCGGCATTGATGAGGAGGCACTGATGAGGTGACACTGATGAGGCGGCACTGATGAGGCGACACTGATGAGGCGGCACTGATGGAGTTGCACTGATGGGGCGGCACTGATGAGGCGACACTGATGAGGCGACACTGATGGGGCGACACTGATGAGGCGGCACTGATGGAGTTGCACTGATGGGGCGGCACTGATGAGGCGGCACTGATGAGGCGACACTGATGAGGCGACACTGATGAGGCGGCACTGATGGGGCGACACTGATGAGGTGAAACTGATGAGACAGCACTGATGGGGCGGCATTGATGAGGCGGCATTGATGAGGCGGCACTGATGAGGCGGCACTGATGAGGTGGCACTGATGAGGAGGCACTGATGAGCACTGATAGACGTCACTGACTTGTAGCACTGATGGGCACCGATAGGTGGCACTTATGGGGAATAATAGGTGGCACCCGGCACTTGAGGCACAGTGGGAGGGAATTCAGCTTAGGAACAGAGGAGGAAATCACTACACACACACCTGACACCTAGGTGTGCATTGTCACAGTACAACAGGAAGTGTGTTACCAGCAGGACCCCCAGGTGAAGATAAAGAAAAATAAGCCTGATAAAAAAAAAGGAAATAAATGCAGCTATTACATCTAAGTACTGGTCAGTTGCAACATGTAACATTTGTGTTTTTGGGTTTGGATACACTTTAATACATTCTGTAGAGTTGTCTGTTCACCTTAGAAAGATCCATCCCCAGCTCTATGCTCTATGTTTACACATCAGGCACTGTTCAGAAACACCTTTAATTGCGAGTTGCCTTTTCCGACTGTCAGCTCACATCTTGATTAAAACATATGCAGAACCATATTGAACATTAGCATACTGATGCAACTAGAACAAGAAACATCTTCAATAAGACTGAATCAGAACCATGTTCACACAACCAGAGTTGAAAATACATTTGCAGAGACAAATCAGAGCTTCTGTGAACTAGATTTTGTGTACAGTATAGGCCCAGATTGTACAGTATAGGCTCAGATTGTACAGTATAGGCCCAGATTGTACAGTATAGGCCCAGATTGTACAGCATAGGCCCAGATTGTACAGCATAGGCCCAGATTGTACAGTATAGGCCCAGATTGTACAGTATAGGCCCAGATTGTACAGTATAGGCCCAGATTGTATAGCATAGGCCCAGATTGTATAGCATAGGCCCAGATTGTACAGTATAGGCCCAGATTGTACAGTATAGGCTCAGATTGTACAGCATAGGCCCAGATTGTACAGTATAGGCCCAGATTGTACAGTATAGGCTCAGATTGTACAGCATAGGCTCAGATTGTACAGTATAGGCCCAGATTGTACAGTATAGGCTCAGATTGTACAGCATAGGCCCAGATTGTACAGCATAGGCCCAGATTGTACAGTATAGGCCCAGATTGTACAGTATAGGCTCAGATTGTACAGCATAGGCCCAGATTGTACAGTATAGGCCCAGATTGTACAGTATAGGCCCAGATTGTACAGCATAGGCCCAGATTGTACAGTATAGGCCCAGATTGTACAGTATAGGACCAGATTGGGTGAACTGTACAACACCGATTATCCCTTTCCCTGCCAGAAAAATTTTTGCACACATATTAACCACTTGCTGACCAAGCCTTTTCTGGAAATTTTTGTTTACATGTTTAAATTAGTATTTTTTGCTAGAAAATTACTTTGAACCCCCAAGCAATATATATATATATATATATATATATATATATACGGTATATGTATGTATGTGTATATATATATATATATATATATATATATATATATATATATATATATATATATATTATATTATATTAGCAGAGACCCTAGAGAATAAAATGGTGATTATTGCAATATTTTCTGTCAAACTGTATTTGCACAGCGGTCTTTCAAATGCAATTTTGTGGGGGAAAAAAATACACTTTAACCACTTCACGCTAATCGCCGTACCTGTACGTCGGTATTTTGACGCTAAATACCATTGTTATGGCAGCAGCTAGCGGCCTAACCCCAGTATTTTCAGGAACGGCATGCGTTTTTCTTTAAGGAAAAAGAGGTTTCTGCGGTGGATTCGCCACAATATCACTTATCGGTGGCGGGAGAGGGCCCCCCCCCTCCCGAGGCGCTCCGGTCGTCTCCACTGCTTACCGGAGCCGTCAGTAGCGGCGGAGACGATCGCATCCTCTCCCCTCACTGCCTGAATGCCGAGTGAGGGAAAGATGGTTCCCACTCGGCTCCATAGCATTGGAGGGCGGAAGAGAAGTCAAACGTCACTTCCACCCAATGCTGACATATCATTTTTATTGCATTTTCTAATTGCATTTTAGTGAAAATATGAGATCTGAGGTCTTTTTGACCCCCAGATCTCGCATTTAAGACGTCCTGTCATGCTTTTTTTTTATTACAAGGGATGTTTTCATTCCTTGGACAGTGGAACCTTGGTTCACGAGCATAATTTGTTCCAGGAGAATGCTTGTAATCCAAAGCACTTGCATATCAAAGCGAGTTTCCCCATAGAAGTCAATGGAAACGAACATAATTTGTTCCACATTGACTTCTATTGCATGCAATACCGCATGTGGTCAGAGGTGGGGGGGCACCGGAGAGACTCGGAAATACTCAGGGACAGCTCGGCTGAACTCGGAAAGCCTCGGAAAGGCTCGGAAACACTCGGGAGCGGAGTATTTCCGAGTATTTACGAGTGATTCCAAGTATTTCCGGATGACTCCGAACGGCTCCGAACCGTTCCAGAGTACCAAATGTGGTACTGCACACCCCATTAGCTTGAATTCTGTTCGTTTTGTGAGACAACACTCGCAAACCGAGTCAGAATTATAAAAAAAGTTGCTCGTCTTTCAAATCGCTCGTTAACCGCGTTACTCGTTAACCAAGGTTCCACTGTAATAGAAAAAAAAGTGACCCACATTTTTTTTAAAAAGGACAGTGTAAAAATTAAAAATAAAAGGTAAAATAAATAAGAAATTTTTTTTTTAAAGCGCCCTGTCCCGCTGAGCTCTCACACAGAAGCGAACGCATACGTAAGTCACGCCTGCAAAGGAAAACAGTGTTCAAACCACACGTGTGAGGTATCGCCACGATCGTTAGAGCGAGAGCAATAATTCTAGCACTGGACCTCCTCTGTAACTCAAAACTTGGTAACCTGTAGAAATTTTTAAACTTCACCAATGGAGATTTTTAAGTGCCAAAGTCTGTCGCCATTCCACAAGCGGGTGCAATTTTGAAGTGTGACATATTGGGTATCAATTTACTCGGCGTAACATTATCTTTCGCAATATAGAAAAAAATGGGCTAACTTTACTGTTGTCTTATATTTTAACTCAAAAAAGTGTATTTTTTCCAAAAAAATTGCGCTTGTAAGACCGCTGTGCAAATACAGTGTGACATAATGTATTGCAACAACCGCCATTTTATTCTACAGGGTGTCTGAAAAAAAAAAATAATGTTTGGGGGTTCTAAGTAATTTCTAGCAAAAAAAACGATTTTAACTTGCAAACAACACATGTTGGATGCAAGATGGATCTGATCGCTTCCGGGTTTCCTGACAGCTTAGGTAAACCCAGAAACGATCAGAAAGCAGGGGGGGCACTTCTCCTGCCACCTCTAAAAGTGATCACGTGGTGAATCCGCCACTGGGACCACTTTTATCAGACGCCGAACCGCCCACAGTAGAAAATTATAGAGGGTTATGGCAGCAAGTTTCTGCCATAACCCCAGTATTAAATGTAAAAGTAATGATGTATATATATATATATATATATATATATATATATATATATCCTGTGGGTGGTCGGTAGTTAAAATGCACAAAATTCGTTTTTTTCTTACAGCAGAGACCCTGGAGAAAAAAAAAATGGTGGTCAATTTAGACATGTGCAATTCGTTTAGTTCCAAATTCGTTGTTCGAGAAATTTGGAAATATTTGAATTAATGAAAACCCCATTTAACAAATTTTTACAAAAACAAAATTTCGAACATTTGGAAATGTGAAAATTTGAAATTCGAAAATCCGAAAAAGCAAAAATCCGAAAATTCAAAAAGAACGAAAATCCCAAAAAAGGAACAAAAATCCAAAAACTTGAAAATGTGAAAATCCGAAATAATAACTAACTAATAATAATGACTATTAAATTATAGGTATTGGAATTTCCTTGGAATTTCCATTGGAATTTCGTTATTCCTTATCCGGAATAACGAAAGCCGTATCTAATTGTATTGTAACGTAAAAAATTAATAATATCAATCATTTTATTATTATTATTTATTCGTTACATTCAATTCGTTTAGATGCGGCATTTGTTATTTTGGATAATTCGTAACTTCAGATAAATGCGTATTCGTTACGTTCACTAACAGCCAAATTTGAAAGGAAATTCCAATACCTATAATTTAATAGTCATGATTATTAGTTAGTTATTATTTCAGATTTTGCATTTTCAAATTTTGGATTTTTTCGAGCTATCGAAATAACGAATACCGCATCTAAACAAATGGAACATAACTAATTAAAATTTTTCAGAATTTATTTGAAATAACGAATGATCCCTTTGCTCTCTTTACTCCTGCAGCACCAAAGAAGGGGTTAACAAGGGGTTAAAGAGGAAGTAAAGGCTCTGAAAAAAAAAATACACCCTGCAAGACAAAGGCATAATGAGCTAGTATGCATAGCATACTAGCTCATTATGAATTACTTACCTGAGATCGAAGCCCCCGCATGGGCCCTCGTTCGCCTCCTCCGACGCCGCCATCTATCCCGGAGTGACTTCTGGGTATGGCGGCTCTTGCGCTGTTACTGGCTGGAGCCGCGATGACGTCACTCCCGTGCATGCGCGCTGGTGCCGCCACTAATGGCATGATCGCCTTTTAGGTTTGGGAGATATTTCTTGCACCTACAGGTAAGCCTTAATCTAGTTTGACAGTTGTGCAGGAGCAGATGCACGGCCCCCTAATGCACACTGTCTGCGCTCTGCTCCTGCACCTCTGGTAAATTTCGACATGCGGCTGTGTCTGTGCAGATGCTGCATCTGCATCCACTTCCATAGGCTGTCTGCGCACAGCTCCGGACAGATGCAGAAGCGAAAAAAAAAAAAACTCTAATTCTTGCAGTATGGGTACCAGCGTCCATCTGAATGAGGTCTTAGGCTTTAACCATTTAGAGCCCTTTAACACTGGGGCAGTTTGCAGGCGTTATTGCGCTAAAAAGAGTGCCTGCAAACCGACCTAAAACTGCCTCTACTGTTTCTTCAGTGTGAAAGCCTGAGGGCTTTCACACTGAAGCGGTGAAGCGGTGCGCTGGCAAAAGAACTCCTGCAAACCGCATCTTTGGAGCGTTGAAGGAGCGGTGTATTCACCGCTCCTAAACCGATCCGGCCCATTGAAATCAATGGTGCAGCGCGGCTATAGCCGCGGGCGAGCGGTTTTAACCCTTTTTCAGCCGCCAGCGGGGGTTAAAACCGCACCGCCGAATACCGCCGCAAAAACGACAGTAAATATCATACTGTAGAGTATAAGATTTCCTATAATTTAAGCCCAGTCTTGCCACACAGAGTTAATCCATCTCTGAGCAATCCTCTTTTATTGTTCAGTGAGAGAAATCTTGACAAACTGAGAAAAACTTTGTCAAATACTCCCCCTTGCTGTGAGTGACAGCCTAAGACACAGGCATGATTTTTTTTTTAATTCCCCCCCCTCCTCCTTTCTTCAGCAGCTCTGCAAGGATTGGCTGTTCCACACCTCAGCATGATTTGGCATGCTGAAGTCATGTGGTTACTTTCCTGTCTTTTCACTGGATGTTAGAGATCATAGCAGAAGTTCAGTGTTAGAAATACACAGGAGAAAATGCATATTGACAAGAGGAGTGTAGAGGTGGGCGGGGAGTCTACTGACATCACGACTCCACCCCCCGAGCTCCAGACAACAGAATCACCCACAGAATCTGCCGTTTTTCGGGTCTCATAACAGACAGAGGGGAGACATTTGACAGGTAAAGATACATGCAGGAGGTGTGTATATCCTTATAGATAACCCCTATGGCAGGAGTTTAGAAAGAATGACATTGGGTTTACATCCACTGTAAGGACCAAGCCTCTTTTTTAGATGTGTTGTTTACAAGTTAAAAACAGTTTTTTTTTGCTAGAAAATTACTTAGAAGCCCCAAACATTATACATTTTTTTCGAACACCCTAGAGAATAAAATGGCGGTCGTTGCAATACTTTCTGTCACACATTATTTGCGCAGCGGTCTTACAAGCACACTTTTTTGGGAAAAAATACACTTTATTGAATTAAAATATAAGACAACATTAAAGTTAGCCCAATTTTTTTTATATTGTGAAAGATAATGTTACACAGAGTAAATTGATACCCAACATGTCACACTTCAAAATTGCGTTCGCTCGTGGAATGGCGAAAAACTTTTACCCTTAAAAATCTCCATAGGCGACGTTTAAAAAAATTCTACAGGTTGCATGTTTTGAGTTACAGAGGAGGTCTAGAGTAGAATTATTGCTCTCGCTCTACCGATCGCGGCGATACCTCACATGTGTGGTTTGAACACCGTTTTCATATGCTTTCGCTTCTGCACGCGAGCTCGGCGGGACGGGGCGCGTTTAAAAAAATGTATTTTATTTTCCCTATTTATTTTACCTTGTATTAATTTTTTTTTACACTTTTTTTTTATTTTTTTAAATTGTGTCACTTTTATTCCTATTACAAGGAATGTAAACATCCCTTGTAATAGAAAAAAAGCATAACAGGACCTCTTAAATATGAGATCTGGGGTCAAAAAGACCTCAGATCTCATATTTACACTAAAATGCAATAAAAACAAAATTGTCATTAAAAAAAATATTTAAAAAAAAAATGGCCCTTTAACCACTTCAGCCCCGGAAGGATTTACCCCCTTCCTGACCAGAGCACTTTTTACAATTTGGCACTGCGTCGCTTTAACTGCTAATTGCGCGGTCATGCAATGCTGTACCCAAACGAAATTTGCGTCCTTTTCTTCCCACAAATAGAGCTTTCTTTTGATGGTATTTGATTACCTCTGCCATTTTTATTTTTTGCGCTATACACGGAAAAAGACCGAAAATTTAAAAAAAAAATGATATTTTCTACTTTTTGTTCTAAAAAAAATCCAATAAACTCAATTTTAGTCATACATTTAGGCCAAAATGTATTCGGCCACATGTCTTTGGTAAAAAAAATGTCAATAAGTGTATATTTATTGGTTTGCGCAAAAGTTATAGCGCCTACAAACTAGGGTACATTTTCTGGAATTTACACAGCCTTTAATTTATGACTGCCTATGTCATTTCTTGAGGTGCTAAAATGGCAGGGCAGCACAAAACCCCCACAAATGACCCCATTTTGGAAAGTAGACACCCCAAGGAAATTGCTGAGAGGCATGTTGAGCCCATTGAATATTCATTTTTTTTGTCCCAAGTGATTGAATAATGACAAAAAAAAAAAAAATTACAAAAAGTTGTCACTAAATGATATATTGCTCACACAGGCCATGGTTATATGTGGAATTGCACCCCAAAATACATTTAGCTGCTTCTCCTGAGTACGGGGATACCACATGTGTGGGACTTTTTGGGAGCCTAGCCGCGTACGGGGCCCCGAAAACCAAGCACCGCCTTCAGGATTTCTAAGGGCGTACATTTTTGATTTTACTCCTCACTACCTATCACAGTTTTGAAGGCCCTAAAATGCCCAGATGGCACAAACCCCCCCCAAATGACCCCATTTTGGAAAGTAGACACCCCAAGCTATTTGCTGAGAAGCACGTTGAGTCCATGGAATATTTTATATTTTGACACAAGTTGCGGGAAAGTGACAATTTTTTTTTTTTTTTTTGCACAAAGTTGTCACTAAATGATATATTGCTCACACAGGCCATGGGCATATGTGGAATTGCACCCCAAAATACATTTAGCTGCTTCTCCTGAGTACAGGGATACCACATGTGTGGCACTTTTTGGGAGCCTAGCCGCGTACGGGGCCCCGAAAACCAATCACCGCCTTCAGGATTTCTAAGGGTGTACATTTTTGATTTCACTCCCCATTTTGGAAAGTAGACACCCCAAGCTATTTGCTGAGAGGCATGGTGAGTATTTTGCAGCTCTCATTTGTTTTTGAAAATGAAGAAAGACAAAAAAAAAAATTTTTTTTTTCTTTTTTTAAATTTCAAAACTTTGTGACAAAAAGTGAGGTCTGCAAAATACTCACTATACCTCTCAGCAAATAGCTTGGGGTGTCTACTTTCCAAAATGGGGTCATTTGGGGGGGTTTTGTGCCACCTGGGCATTCCATGGCCTCCGAAACTGTGATAGGTAGTGAAGAGTGAAATCAAAAATTTACGGCCTTAGAAAGCCTGAAGGCGGTGCTTGGTTTTCGGGGTCCCGTACGCGGCTAGGCTCCCAAAAAGTCTCACACATGTGGTATCCCCGTACTCAGGAGAAGCAGCAGAATGTATTTTGGGGTGTAATTTCACATATTTCCATGGCATGTTTGAGCAATATATCATTTAGTGACAACTTTGTGCAAAAAAAAAAAAAAAAATGTGTCTCTTTCCCGCAACTTGTGTCACAATATAAAATATTCCATGGACTCGACATGCCTCTCAGCAAATAGCTTGGGGTGTCTACTTTCCAAAATGGGGTTATTTGAGGGGGTTTTGAACTGTCCTGGCATTTTATGCACAACATCTAGAAGCTTATGTCACACATCACCCACTCTTCTAACCACTTGAAGACATAGCCCTTTCTGACACTTTTTGATTACATGAAAAAATTATTTTTTTTTGCAAGAAAATTACTTTGAACCCCCAAACATTATATATTTTTTTAAAGCAAATGCCCTACAGATTAAAATGGTGGGTGTTTCATTTTTTTTTTCACACAGTATTTGCGCAGCGATTTTTCAAACGCATTTTTGGGGGAAAAACACACATTTTTACATTTTAATGCACTAAAACACACTATATTGCCGAAATGTTTGATGGAATAAAAAAGATGATCTTAAGCCGAGTACATGGATACCAAACATGACATGCTTTAAAATTGCGCACAAACGTGCAGTGGCAACAAAATAAATATATTTTTAAAAGCCTTTAAAAGCCTTTACAGGTTACCACTTTAGATTTACAGAGGAGGTCTACTGCTAAAATTACTGCCCTCGATCTGACCGTCGCGGTGATACCTCACATGCAAGGTGCAATTGCTGTTTACATTTGACGCCAGACCGACGCTTGCGTTCGCCTTAGCGCGAGAGCAGGGGGGACAGGGGTGCTTTTTTTTTTTTTTTTATTTATTATTTTTTTGCTTTTTTATCTTATTTTTAAACTGTTCCTTTCATTTTTTTTTATCATTTTTATTGTTATCTCAGGGAATGTAAATATCCCCTATGATAGCAATAGGTAGTGACAGGTACTCTTTTTTGAAAAAATTGGGGTCTATTAGACCCTAGATTTCTCCTCTGCCCTCAAAGCATCTGACCACACCAAGATCGGTGTGATAAAATGCTTTCCCAATTTCCCAATGGCGCTATTTACATCCGGCGAAATCTAAGTCATAAAATGCTTGTAGCTTCCGGTTTCTTAGGCCATAGAGATGTTTGGAGCCACTCTGGTCTCTAATCAGCTCTATGGTCAGCTGGCTGAATCACCGGCTGCATTCTCAGGTTCCCTGTTGAGACAGGAGAGCCAGAGAAAAACACGGAAGACGGTGGGGGGGGGGCATTCCCTCCCACTGCTTGTAAAAGCAGTCTAGAGGCTAATTAGCCGCTGGGATTGCTTTTACATAAAAGCCGACCGCTGGCTGAAAAGAATGATACCAAGATGATACCTAAACCTGCAAGCATCATTCTGGTATAACCACTCAAAGTCGTGAATGGTGTACCTAAAGACAAAAAAATAGTTAACAATAAAGCACAGTAAACGGTAAAGTATAAAAAATTGCATACCTGAAAAACAAACATGATAAAACATAATAACAATAAAACATTGCAGAATAGAATACAGTAAAAAAGAGCTGAACAATAGAGAGAATAGAGAGAGAGAGAACAATAAAACGACAACTATTATTTTTTATTTTATATTTTTGTTTGTGTTTTTTTTTTTTTTACACTTTTTTTGTAACTAACTTTTATAACTGTAACCGGTTCCAGGTTCGGGTCTCTCAAAATGCGATGGCATCTTGGGAGACCCTGTGAAAGTGTGCCTAGTCTGTGGAATGCTGTACCTTACGCTAATACTCAACTAGTGAATGGTAGCGTTCAAAACATTCACCAATGCAAAGACCAGGATTGTCAGGACAGGAGGGACAATAATAGCGGGTGTCACGCCTATATCCGCGCTTGCTGCAGACACAACATCTTTTTTGGGGGGGTTCGTTGGGTAGGGGTACTCGGGAGGACATATAAATGCCTCTCATGCAGCCGACTGCATTTGGTTGGGGATGTGAATGGGGGAAGTACGGGTGCTGCAGAAGTGGTGGGTTCCCAATTAGGATTGGCGAATGCAGCAGGAAGGGCGCTATGGGCACGACGGGCCTGTGTTTGTCTTCTTCTTGGTGGCAGCGGGACACTACTTGTGCTTGCCACCTCACCAGCTTGAACTGCACTTATGGGACTCGCCACGTCACCAAGTGTTACTGCAGTGCTGGTTTGACTACGACCGGGGTGTACTACGCCGCTGGTGCTTGCCAGTTCACCAAAACGCTACCAAAAAAACTGTTAGCGATCGCAGGGATCAGGCCTGACTCTGCGAACGCTGCAGTTATGTGTTTAGTGTTTTGTAAGTGACAGTGATCGATCGATACTGCACTTGGGTGGGCTGGGCTGGGCCGGGCGGAGGGGCAAAACGCAGGTGCTAGCAGGTATCTGGGCTGATCCCGCTAACACTGCGTTTTTGGGGACCTTAAACTGCTGGGGACGCTAGTATAGCTCTGATCGGATCAGATATTGATCAGTTCAGATACTATACCACTAAGGGAGGTGTACGGTGCGTGCGTGGATGTTAGCGCTACTGGCACTAACCTGACGCTGCCTGGGGCTGGTGCTTGCCAGTTCACCAAAACGCTACCAAAAAAACTGTTAGCGATCGCAGGGATCAGGCCTGACTCTGCGAACGCTGCAGTTATGCGTTTAGTGTTTTGTAAGTGACAGTGATCGATCGATACTGCACTTGAGTGGGCTGGGCCGGGCGGAGGGGCAAAACGCAGGTGCTAGCAGGTATCTGGGCTGATCCCGCTAACACTGCGTTTTTGGGAACCTTAAATTGCTGGGGACGCCAGTATAGATCTGATCGGATCAGATATTGATCCGATCAGATACTATAGGACTAAGGGAGGCGTATGCTGCGTGCGTAGGTGTTAGCGGTACTGGCGCTAATCTGATGCTGCCTGGGGCGACGCATATCACCGCCGGGCGATCGGGGGGCTAAACCTTTATTCGGTAATAAACAGCGGGTGCCCTGACACTATAAAAAATAAACAAACTAACCAGCGTCACCCGTAACAGTTATACGGTGATCAGTGGTGAAAGGATTAACTAGGGGGCAATCAAGGGGTTAAAACATTTATTAGATAGTATATGGGGGTCCCTGTCGCTATAAAACGCTGACGGCGAACCTAAATATTTACGTCCCTAACTAGCGTCACCAGTGACACTAATACAGTTAGCGACACTGGTGACAGAGGGTGATCAAGGGGTTAAAACTTTATTAGGGGGGGTTAGGGGGGTATCCTAGACCTAAAGGGGGCCTAACACTCACTACCCTAACACTGTAACTGTCACAAACTGACACCAATACAGTAATCAGGAAAAAAAAAAAAAAAAAAACCTGCTTGGTGTCAGTTTGTGACAGGGGGGGGGGGTGATCGGGGGGCGATCGGGGGGGGGGGGGGATCGGGGTGTAATGTGTGCCTGGCATGTTCTACTGTGTTGTGTAGTGTTGGTGCACTCACATTACAGTCTTCTCTCCTCGGCCCGGAACGGAAAATATCGAGCCGAGGAGAGATGACATCATTTCCTCTGCCTCTGTGTACAATACAGAGGCAGGGAAATGATCCCATTGGCTGGGAGCGATCGCGAGGGGGGGCCACGAATGGATGGCCTCCCCCTCACCACCGATCGCCGTGGGAGATTTGCCGACCGCCGCAGGCACCGGGGGAGGGTCCGATCGGACCCCCCACCCGCGGGCAGGCAAGGACGTACAGGTAAGCCCTTTTGCCTGCCCGTGCCGCTCTGTCGACGTACATCTTCGTGCGGCGGTCGGCAACTGGTTAAGAGCTATGGGCGGAAGTGGCGTTTTGACGTCGCTTCCGGCCCTGCAATGTCATGGAGACGGGTGGGGGCCATCTTCCCCTCACTCGTCTCCATACCCAGCCACAGAGAGGACCAGATCGCCTCCACCACTGCCAACGGCTCCGGTAAGCGGCAGAGGGCACCGGAGCGCGGCGGGAGGGGCGGGTGCCCCTCTCCCACCGCTGATAAAAGTGATCTTGCGGCGAATCCGCTGCAGAGATCACTTTTGTCTTATAGCTGACCGCCGGCCGAACATGAGGATACCGGGGGTTATGGCAGCTAGCTGCTGCCATAATAACGATATCCATCCTCAAAGTAAGGATGTATATCAGCGTGCGGCGGTCCGGAAGTGGTTAACAGAACAAAAAGGACCAAAGAGGAGAAGTTCATTGTTAGGGTTTTATATACCTTTTATATGGAGTTCTTTATTCTTGTCAAATGTATTTATTAAATTTTAACAATTAGTATACATAAGTACATATGGTGGCAGAAAAAGAAAAGATTTTGCTGCCATCTTTTGTTGCCATATGGTAATAATATTGAGCTGTAGTTCCAACATAAACTAAAAGTAGTTTAATTAAAACTATTTTAGAATGGATCTAACTAGTCAAAAGATTGTGTCATACATTGCATAAGAGAGGATAAAACCAACTTAGACCAGGTTAATAAGATGACCTCAGATTAAAAAAAAGGTCCTAATTATTATCAAGAGTATAGTTTTTAGATAAAAAAGAAATAATTTATTCTAGAATCTAAAATCTTATACTACTTATTGGAACTATGTACAATTGGTACAATGGAGTTCGTTATTAAATGAAGCTCTTTAGTACAATACACACAAGGCATCCCTATAACAATGATAAAGACAAGACGTCTTTTTATGTCTGAACCTGTCTGTAATCCTTTACAGATTCTAATACACGTCCTTGTCACTTCAGTGAAATTTTAATAAGCTTGTTGAGAATATTTCTCGGATGCAGCTGATTGATTTTGACAAGGAGATGAACTCTCAAAAGTGAAGTGGGAAATGTGCATGGGTGTAGGCGGAAAGTGGCCATCTGTTTAAAGTGACCATTACTGACTTGAAAAAGCACCAACTGCAAAAAGAAGAAATTTCCACTCACCTGTACCACTGCCCTCAGATCTTCACTCTGTTTAATGGTCACTATACATGTTACAATCTGACAGTACAATCGCTGTACAATCAACTTTAGATCTACCAAAGCTATGTAATATAAGGACCTACCTAATCTGATCAACTTGTATCCAATCAGTTAGGCCCTTGTACTTCATATGTGTTGGTAGACCTAAAAGACATTGTACAATTTTTTTTTTTTGTGAGGTGTGTGATGAGTTTAGGAGCTTTAGCCTCTGGCAGGACCTTCACATGTACTATTTCTGAGAGTGTCGGATTCCTGGTCCCCCACTGCTCTCTGTTTTTTGTTTGCTGACCCCTATATCACTACAGGGTAGTGACAGAGCGTTAGGGGATGAGCACAGAGGGGCCAGGAAATCAACACCCCTGAAGTGTTGGATTCTGAAGAGTACTTAGGTAGGTGTTTCTGCAGTAGAAGAGGTGAGTATTTACAATAATCTGTTCCTTGTTTGTGTGGCGTCACTAGGGTTGGTGTCACCTGGTGTGGTAAAACCTGGCGTCACCCCCCCGGGGAATGGATGGAGCCGGCATGGAATCAGGGAAATGGATGGAGCCTTGATGGAATCGGGGAATGGATGGAGCTGGGTTGGGGTGGTGGATGGAGCCGGGATGTGATCAGGGGGTGGATGGAGCTGGAATAGGGTTAGGGGGATGGATGGAGCCAGGATGGGATCAGGGGAATGGATAGAGCCAGAATGGGATTGTGTTGTAAATGGAGCCGGGATGAGGGTGGTGGATGGAGCTGGGATGGGATGGGGGGGATGGATGGAGATGGGATGGGGGGGTGGATGGAGCAGGGATGGGATCAGGGGGGTTCATGGACCAGGGATGGGATTGGGGGTATAGATGGGGATGGGATGGGGGGGCAGATGGAGCAGAGATGGGATCGGGGGGATGGATGGAGCTGGGATGGGATGAGGGGTGGGTGGACCAGGGATAGGATGAGAGGTGGATGGACCAGGGATGGGATGGGGGGGATGAATGGAGCTGGGGTGGGATCTTTGATTTTTTGGGGGGGGTTAGAGGATATGTGCTAGGGGGTGCTTTGGAAGGGGAGAGGAATTGTGCTGGGTGATTTAAACTTCAAATCTGCCCCCTTCCTTATAGCACAAGTCATTTCTAACCCAAAACAAAGCACCCCCTAGCAGATATTCTAAACCCCCCCTCCCTAAAATGACTCTCCTGGCAGCATAGATGTCCATCCCCCTCCTCTGCAAAACCTTGGCCCCGGGCAGGTGCTGTAGCGCGCTGTCCCTCTTCCTCTTTCTCTGCTCCTCAGAGGAGGAGGCGGCTATAGTCCGATCGACAGTGAGTGCATCTGGCGGGGAGAGAGATAATTGCGGCTTGTGGGACAGTGTCAGACTCTGAGCATACTCTGTCTCTGCCTCAGTCCCTCCTCCCCCACTGTCACCGCACATTACATGCAGCTGAGATCTGAGATCTGGAAGGGAAGGAGGGAGCCGCGGCGCCGATGCCAGACTGCCAGTCTCAGCCCTCTGGCGGGTTGCACCCGGGTGCGGACCGCACCCCCTGCCCCCCCCCCCAGTGACACCATTGTTTAAAGTGACTGCTCTGCCTCTTCAATCTGAGCACTAAAGTGTGATCTCTGTAAATGATCCAGTTGTGGCAAGATAGCTGTAACTTACAGTCTCAGTAGAATTTGCAGACAGTGACTCCATCCAAATGGCATCTTGCAGATCGTAGAAAGCATTAATCCAAAACTTGTGCAGATCCTCACAGATCAACATCAGATGGATCAAAAAAAATCATATGTCTAACTCCAGCATTTACATGTGCTCAGAATAGAAACTAAAGACACACTGAAAAGAGGGTGGGGCTGGTGATACAGAGCATCTCCTAGCTAAGGAGGGAGGAAAGGACACATTTATTTAAAGTCAAACAAACAACAATGCAGGTGTAACATGATAAACATAACATTCTGCTAACCTGCTACCTATTCCTGTGCTTGATTTCCTGTTGCCGTCTTGATCTGGACTGAACTGACCCCTGGCTTGTTCTTGACCATGTCTCTGCCTAATCTCTCTGTTTGTCTGCTTACCTTTGACAACACTGGCCTCAACCCGACTCTTCTCCTGCCTGCTGCCCTGTTCCTGACATGTCTACTAGTGACTGACCTGGCTTGCCTGACCCTGCGCGCGTTTCCAGCCTGTGGCTGCCATCCTCTCTCCTGCAGCCTGCCAAGTGCCTGTTGACTGTCCATCTTCCTCATCTGTAGCGGTCGTCACAAGAACTGCCAGGTACTCGTGCCACTCAATGCTCTTGTGCCTCCTGTTACTTTATCAGTGGTACCAAGCCAGAGGTGTAAGAGATTGCCTACCTCTCCATTTTAGTCTCCATTAGCAGGTACGTTACAGCACCACTGGACATGAACCTCCTAGTGGTTGCCAGAGGGGACACAAATGCTCAATAGCATAAGATTGTCCCTGCCCCCATAACTATTGCCCTGAGTGCCAGTGACACCCAGTGTCTGCAAGCAATTCAGAACTTATGGGAGAAACTAAGTGAAGAAACCACAAACTGGCCTGGGTAAAACTACTACCCAGGAGAGCTTTTAGGCACCTGACAACATGGTGGCTACAAAGGAATTTGGAGATCTGGAAGAGGCTGAGAGCAATAGAATGTAATTTTTTTGCAGCCCAGGAGCCCTTGTCTCCATCAAAACTATGAAGGAATCTAATGCCGTGTACACGTGACCGGACTTTTCGACCGGACTGGTCCGACGGAACGAATCCGTAGGACTATCCGACAGTGTGTGGGCTTCATCGGACCTTCAGCAGACTTTTTCGGTTGAAAATTAGACGGACTTTAGATTTGGAACATGTTTCAAATCTTTCCGACGGACTCGAGTCCGGTCGAAAAATCCGTTCGTCTGTATGCTAGTCCGACAGACAAAAAAAGACACAAGGCCAGCTATTGGCTACTGGCTATGAACTTCCTCATTCTAGTCCCTTCGTACGTCATCACGTTCAAACCAACGGATTTTCGAACGGACTTTAGTCTGTTCGTGTGTGGGCAAGTCCGGTCGTTCGAAAGTCCATCGTAACCCCGCCGAAATTCCGTCGGAAAGACCGTCGGACCTTTGTTGCTGAAAAGTCTACTCATATGTACGCGGCATTAGAGTCATTGATGAGAACCAGTGACTCTGATACTTCAGTATTAAAGTTAGAAGATTGGGCTCTGTCACTTTGCCTGGATTAGTCTCTTTATAAAAAAATCCCAGTTTGGTAACCTTCCATATCTTTGATTCTAGTAAATAAACTGAGCCATATCTGATTTCTGCAACTTTACCCTTCATGATTTCTATCTGTGCTAAATCAGCCCATGCTGCATCTACAGGCCCATCATCCTAAAGTGGCATTTTCTTTCTAGTTTGTGGCGGTGGACCGTGGGAGGAAAATCCTCACTGAGCATCAGATAATCTCTTACACACCAGGAGGTAATATGGCTGCTTTGCCGAATCGCTCATCGCTCATAAGCAGTGTCATTTTTGAAGGTCATACATAGCTATTCGTCTACTGATCAGCCGGTGTAGTTCATGTGGTTTCCAGGACACAGTGCTTTGCAGTGATGGCCGTTTGCCATTCATACCAGTTTTCAGATTCCTAACTACGTAAGCCAATGTCCTGATTTCGGTACATTTGTCTTATTTTTTTCAGAGTTGCAATATCCACCAGTGTAATGCTGGACACTATTGATTTTGTTTGTATTTTTGCAGTATTGCGTTAACAATGCCCTGGATTCTTTTGGATTATCTGAACAACATAACTTTTTATGTTTTTTTTTAATTAATTTTTTTTACTGCTATATTTTTGGGGTGTTTGGGTGGGGGCATGATTTACCCTTTATTGACTATGGAAAATCTTATTTCCTATTTAGGTAAAAAAAAAAAGAAAGCTATTTATATTTAATCCAAAGTGTCCCTTGTACCGGTGCCAGCTGTCATGGTTGAAATTCTCTCTCCTCTGCCCCCTCTCATACCTCACAGACATGGTATTCCGATGTTGCAGGGGTTAATAGAACTGAGGGATTAACATAAAATCATACAGCGCTGCCACCCTATACTGCTGATTAAACAATGTTAAAGTAGAACTATAGGCAAAACTTTTTTTTTTCATTTTGGTTAGAGTAAAGGAAGGGTTATTACCCCTTGTCAGATTTTATTTTTTTTTGCCATCTGTGTCCCATTGCGGATATTTCCCCTCACTTCCTGTCCCATAGCTAAACAGAAAGTGAGAGGAAATCCCTGAAAATTAAGGGAATTCTTTGAGGTCCCCCAGGTCACCAGAATTAGTGTCCCCATTGGAAGATTTTCCCTCTATTACTCTTCTGGGGACAACCCAAAATTTGGGAATTTCTTTTACTTTCACTTTCAATGATAATGGCAAACAGGACAGATAGAGAGGGAGAAACTCCTTAATGGGGGCACAAACAGCAATAAAAAACTGACAGGGGTTCTAATCCCTCCCCACACTAAAACAAACAAACAAAAAGTTTTGCCTTAGTTATACTTTAAAGCGGAGCTCCAGACTCCTTCAGAAAAAAATAAGTGAGCAGCTACAAATACTAAAATAGCAAAGGGCTAGTGCGCAAAACCACACTCTCCGAGACCATGGACAATGGTACCACAATAGAACAGCTGCCAACATAAGAGGTGTCCTCACCCACCCTGATGAATAACGTAATAATGGTAAAAAGGTATGTGGTGCTAATCTAAGTGTACCACTCACAATGATGGAGAAAGAATCTCAAAGTAGCATGAATCTCAATACTTCCTTAATACACAATGCACGTATTGCCTATAGTTGATGTAGCGGTTACTGAAGTGCAGTGTTCATGTTAGCATAACATGCACACTGCTTCATATTTATCTTTTGCAGGTGCTTATTGGTTGCTACATCAACTATAGGCAACACTTAGATTAGCACCACATACCATTTTACCATAGCTACAAATACTGTAGCCACTGACTTTTAATATTAGGACACTTACCTGCCCACGAATCCAGCGGTGTCTGTGATTTTTCAATCGGCTCTCGGGTGCTGCCGCCACCATCTCAGGTAAGGGAACCCGGCAGTGAAGCCTTGCAGCTTCACAGCCAGCCCCCTACTGCGCTTGTGCGAAGCGCTGCAGCACTTTGTGATTGGCCCGGTGGCAGGGGAGGGAGGAGGGGGACCGAACTTCCAGATGACTTTGCGGTGGCGAAGTCATCCGATAGTGGGAGTGGGTCAAAACCAGGTAACCCCCTGAAAGGTGCCAAATGCCTGCATAGGCTGAAACTTGTCAACGCGTTTGTGCGAGGATCTTCACCCCTTCATTGTATTTGAATATAGAGTGTAGCAGGCTCCTCAACCTTTTGGCTAAGATAAAGTGTAGTATCTGTTCTCACCAGTGACCAGTAGGGGTGCTGTGCTGTCATTCTGGCTTGACCTGCACTGGGGTGGCTGCCTATGTACCTCTGCTGGAGTGATGGGGGCTGAGAAGGCTAGTACCGGCTGGAACAGAAATCGAGGTGCTCCGCAGGCTGTCGGGGCCCGAGATTAATTACCCCGGGAAAATTGGAAGAGCCCAGTTCCTCATGATTTGAGTGGATCTACCTTGTCTGTCCATGGGCTGGGAAGACAGAGAGTCCACGGTGTCACCCTAGGGAGTGGTTACCCTAGGGGCGCTCTTAGTAACACTTGGGTGTGGGACCCCACTGGCACGGGTCTCAGCGGCCACGGCGCCTCGCCACAGCAGAGAGCAGGAGGACAGTAGCAGTACACTGATGTGAGTGTCTCAGTGGCGGCACCTCACCACAGAAGAGAGGAGGACATTAATGGGGGGAGTGAAGGGGGCAGAGGAGGACATTACTGCATATGGGAAGGTGAAGAGGGCAGAGGAGGACATTGCTGGGGGGGAATACAGGGGGCACAGGTGGACATTACTGTGGAGGGGAGGTGAAGGGGCAGAAGACGTTACTGGGGGGGGGGAGTGAAGAGGACAAAGGTGGACATTACTGGGGGGGGGTGAAGGGGGCAGAGGTAGACATTACTGGGGGGGGGTGAAGGAGGCAGAGGAGGACATTATCGGGGTGGGGGGTGAAAGGGGCAGAGGTGGACATTACTGGGGGGGGTGAAGGGGGCAGAGGTGGACATTACGGGGGGGGGGGGGTGAAGGGAGAAGAGGTCGTAATTATATCTGGGATGAAGGAGGCAGAGGAGGACATTACTGGGGTGGTGGTGGGGGGGCAGTGGTGGACATTACTGGGGGGGGTGAAGGGGGCAGAGGTGGACATTATGGTGGGGAGGGTGAAGGGGCAGAGGTGGACATTACTAAGGGGGGGAGGTGAAGTGAGAAGAAGTGGACATTAATAGGGGGGATGAAGGAGGCAGAGGAGGACATTACTGGGGTGGTGATGGTGGGGGGTAGAGGTGGACATTACTGGAGGGGAGGTGAAGGGAGAAGAGGTGAACATTACTAAGGGGGTGAAGGGAGCAGAGAAGGACAGTGCTGTGGAGGCAGGGCTTGAGTCCTGCAGGAACGCATGGGAACACACCTTTTTATTTTTGAGGTAGGGGTCAGTTTCCACACTTTTTTTCCCAGGACTTGACCCCTGGCTAAGGGAGACATTAAGTACAGTATTTGTATTGCGATCTGTCCTGTTATTTAAAACACTAAACTCACGTACCGGAAGCAAAGTATGGTAAATGTATTTACTTTTGCAATGAACATTTTCTTTATTTGGCCATTAAATCAATGAAAAACTTTTAAACCAGCACAGGAAATTGCCTAATAACATTTGTTTTTTGTTTGTTTTACCCTATTTGCACAGAATAAATGTATATGCACCTTCATTGGGTAAATTTGCTTTGCAAATTTGTTTTATAAATGCATCCAAAGTGTTATAATACTTTATATTTCCTTTAGGAAGCTATTAAAGCAATGCTCTCACTGGCTTTACTTTACACATTATGACAGTTATAATTCATGCACCCAGATAAAGGATTTAGTCTGGGTGATTTACTAGCATCATCTGTCTTCTGACCAAGATACAAGATAACTAGCTAAGGACATGAAAGGATGATGCCCATATAGTTCCCCTGAGATCTGATAGCATCTGTTGCTTTCTGGTGTTGCTATGTAAATTAAGACATGACTTGCAATAATCCTAATCCCAACAATTCAATCAGAACTAGTCTCAAAAAAGATAGAATTGGAATGTGTAATTAAGATAGCAATATCTGCATTTCATTGTTTTCAATAAAGCTTGTTCACACCTACAGCATTTTGCTGTTCAAGTTTTCATAAATAATATGTAGCACTACCTCTGCAGGAGCCATTGTAATTAACTGGTCCTTTCCAAACTAGTGCAGAGGCAGCCAGGCACACAGTAAAAGTCCATTCACTCCGACTCATTAAACAGTCAAGGACAGGGGTAGGCAACCTTTCAGAGGTTGAGATCTAACTGGACAACATGGAGGAAATCAAAGATCCCTGGGGGCTGATGAGTCATCGGTTGTTAAGGATGTGGCGGCCACCCACTCCTTAGCAACCTGCTATTCAGTGCGGCGATCAGTGGTGCGGCATGTCAGTCCACGTGATCAGCTGCGACCAATCACAGATGATCATCGTATGAACCAGGAAGTGCAGGTAAATGGCTTTCCTCAGTTCGTGCTGACAAGGAGAGCCGATCAGATGCTCTCCCTGTCAGAAGGGGGGTCTGTGCTAATAATCAGCACATTGATTATCAGTGCAGCCCCCATGAGAGGTGCCCACCACAGCTGCAAATCCGTGCCGATCAGCTGCCAGTCAGTGCCCACCACAGTGCCAATCAGTGCCCATCACAGTGCCAATCAGTGCCCATCAGTAACACCTGTCATCAGTACCTCATCATCAGTGCTGCCCATCAGTGCCATCTATAAGTGTCCATCAGTGCCACCTGTCAGTGCCGCCCATCAGTGCCACATGTCAGTGCCGCCTATCAGTGCCCATCAGTTCCCCCTATCAGTGCCACATATCACTGCCCATCAGTGCCACCTATAGGTGCCCATCTCTGCTGCATATCAGTGCCACCTATCAGGGCACATCAATTCTATATATTAGTGCCGCCTCATCAGTGCCCATCAGTGCCGCCTCATCAGTGCCGCCTAATCAGTGCCGTCAGTAAAGGAGAAAACTCAATTTTATAACAGAAACAAAGAAAAACGTTTTTTTTTTCAAAAATGTCAGTCTTTTTTAGTTTGTTTAGCAAAAATTAAAAACTGCAGAGGTGATCATATACCACCAAAAGAAAGCACTATTTGTAGGAAGAAAATGATAAAAATTTAGTTTGGGAACATTGTTGCATTACCACGCAATTGTCATTCAAAGTGCGACAGCGCAGAAGTAGCATCAAAGTCACAATGTAAAGTCACACAAGTGTGAATAGAGACTGAGTTATTTTTTCTATGCATTTTGCATAATAAATTGGTTGCTATGAAAATGACCATTTTTGCTCACATTTATAAAGTGTTTCTTAGTACTTCTAAGTCCTGCAAGAGCTGTAAGGTTTGATTTCCTCCCTAAAAAAGTGTTTTCAGTAGCAGCACAACAGAGAAAATAGGTGGACAGAGGTGGCTAAAACTTTTGCTTTGGTGGCAAAGCAGACCCAAAGACTATTTGCATGGAAAATGCACATGTGAATTACTGATGCAAAGCAATTGAGGTCATGGGCGTAGCATAAGGGGTTGCAGGGGTCACAAACACAACCCCGCCCCTAGCTCCAGGGGGCCCCTGCAGCCTCCCTGTCATTATCCTCCACAAAGTCCAGCTCCGATCTGCCCTAGGGCCCCACAGCCACGCTCCAATATTGGGCTTCTACTTTGCCTTCCACAGTCCACACCCTCTGTTCTCATTGGCTGGGGAGAAGCTGTGAGCCTTTTCCTGAATGGAGAGGAGCAGGGGGTGAGAACAGCCCAGGATGGGGAAGTGTCTGTGCTGTGTGCTGGCAACATGGAATGGTAACCGAGCTCAGTGAGGCAAGAGGAGGAGAGTGCCGTCCTGTAGCCACTGGTGAGGTATAACACTGCTCAGTGTCTCCTAGTCACCAGCTGGGATTCTCTGTACCCCCCTCACCCAGAGATGTTTGCTTACCCCACTTCCCTGACAACTGGGGAAAAGACACACACCTCCAGGAGGTGACCTTCCCCCAACACCTGCCAACACTGATAAAGAAACCTTAAAAAATTGCTAAAACAAATCCCTTAACACCTCCTAAGGGGGCCCCTGAAGGGTTGCAGGATCCAGATTTTGGGTCACATGGCTTTGCCCCCCCCAGATCTAAGTTGCGCCCCCCCAAAGCCCCCTGACCACCCCCTCCGCCCTGGATGCTATGCCGGCTGCTGAGCTCCTTTCCTTTTACAGCACCCTATACTGTTCCTTCTCCGCAGGGCTAAAATCACATTCCTTTACAACACAGCCAGTCAGCCACAATCTTCACAGAGTGTATCTGCCTACTGCAACTACACTGCCGTTCTGACCAGAGAATTTCACAGGTCAGAAGGGCAACATAAAAGCCAGATACACCCGGTAAAGACTCACAGACTGTGTGTAAAGGAATGTGATTTCAGCTCTGTGTACTGTGTGGGGGGGGAGCTGTATACAGTACTGAGATGGGAAAGGAGCTCTGCCAGGTGACCTGCCAGGGGTCCCTGTCCTCTGATTCTCCAGCAGGGGTCCCTGTCCTCTGATTCTCCAGCAGTGATCCCTGTCCTCGATTGTAAGGAGGAACTCTGGGAACTCAAAGCTCTTAAGCCACTTTGAGTATCTTGGCATGCGGTGGGTGTATCTGCAAGCACGGTGGAAGTGGTGAGTGGTAGTAGGGGGGGGGGTCCATGTCAACTTCTGGGCCCACAAGCTTCAAGCTACGACTCTGATTGAGGTAATAAATGTTCTGCAATGTATCTATAATACCGCCAACACAAAGTACAGTAATGTATGAATTCTGGTGTGAACAAGCAGTTAGGTCCCTATCACATGGGCATGTTGGTGGTTGCATGGGACAGATCTTGGGGCCATCTGTCCCCTCCTTGACCCCACAGAACCAATTCCCTATTTCACAAAAGAGTGTGAGTTCCCTGCTCCAGCAATCTTTTTTGGTACATATATCAGATTTATCAAGTTTCATGGGTAAAAGATGGGCAGAAAACCCTTTATGTAGAGGGCAATCCGTACTCATCCTTTAACACTTGAAGACCAGGCCTTTATCTGACATTTGTTGTTAACAAGTAAAAATCTGTATTTTTTGCTAGAAAATTACTTAGAACCCCCAAACATTATATAAAAATATATATATATATTTTTTTTTGCAGAGAACCTAGAGAATAAAATGGTGGCTGTTGCAATATTTTATGTCACATTGTATTTGCGCAGCAGTTTTTTAAACGCAATTTTTTTGGGGGAAAAAATACATTTAATAAAAAAAACAAAAAAAAACAATAAAGTTATCCCAAATTTTTTGTATAATGTGAAAGATTTTGTTGTGCCGAGTAAATAGATACCTATGTCATGCTTTAAAATTGTGCACACTCATGAAACGGCAACAAATTACAGTACTTACAAATCTCTATAGGCGACGCTTTACATTTTTTTTACAGGCTACCTGTTTAGGTCTTGTGCTAGAATTATTTCTCTCGCTCTAATGATTGCGTTGATATCTCACATGTGTGGTTTGAACACCATTTACATATCTGTGCTTCTGCGTGAACTCGGAGGAATGGGGCACTTTACATTTTTTTTCTTATTTATTTTTCTTTCTATTTTTTATTTTTATACTGTCCCTTTAATTATTTTTTTAATCACTTTTATTCCTATTATAAGGAATGTAAACATCCCTTGTAATAGAAATAAACATGACAGTCCCTCTTTATTGAGAGTTGTGGGGTTAAAAAGACCCCAGCTCTCTCATTTACCTTTAAAAGCAAAAAAATAAAAAATAAAAATGTCATTTTGAATTTAAGAAAAAAAAAATCCCGTCAATCTGCCTGAGGACCGGAAGTGACGTCGGAGGTCGCTCCGGTCCTTCAAGGGCATAGAGCCGAGTGGTGGATATCTTGCCCTCACTCAGCTTCCTGCCTAGCCAACGGCCACATCGGATTGGTTCCAGGCTTACCGACGGCTCTGGTAAGCTCGGAATTGACTGGTAAGCGGCAGGAGGGGGGTACATCTCCCGCCTCCTATAAAAGTGATCTTGCGGCGAATCAGCTGCTGGGAACACATTTATCTGAAAGCCGGCCGCCTGACTGAAAAAAAAGATACCAGGGTTATGGCAGCGAGCTGCTGCTATAACCCCTGTATTTAACCTCAAAATAATGATAGTGCATTTACAGTTAGGTGGTCATCAAGTGGTTAAAGAAGTCCTTATAAATAACCATCATGGAATTTAAGAGGGAGAATGGAAAGGCAGGCTTAATATTTATAGAGACCCAGCCATTCCCTAAGAGGTGTGCACAGTGGGTGGCTGGTGAGTCCATAAATAGTTTGAGGCTTGTAGTAGAGAGTGTGGATCCTGGGTCGAATCCTGCCAGAGGTTTCCCCTATCTAAGGAGCTCTGCCCCCCAGGGAAGCTGCATGAAGGTCTTTAAGGTCAAGTTATAGTCTAGGCTGGGGGACCTATTTTTCCTAAGCCTGGGATTCTTTTATGGTCTGGAGAGCTCACTGGAGGATACCCTGTGAGTCTGTGTGTCCCTCATTGAAGAGTGCCTGGTGGATATCAGAAGAAGGCAACTGATGACCCTGGGTCATTGTGAGTACTGACCTACATTCTGGACCCGGTGTGCAGTTCTCAGTTCTACAGTCCAAGGAATCTTCCCCGCCAATAGTGAACTTTGCAGAAGCTCTATGCCAGAATAGTGAGAAGAAAAGTGTCCTTGATAAATTCAGTTCTTTCAGGGTATCCCATTGCTTTCCTTGCACCCATCCAAACTGAATCTAGCAATTAAAGTATGTAAGATACCCCCAAGACTGTTTATTCGAGCCAGTGAGACGAATGGAGATGCTGTGTGCCTGGCTGTGTGTGCACAGAAAAAAGGAAAAGAGACATTTAGAGCCAGTGACTCCTTTGGGGGTGCACTACATATTTCATCTGTGTATTTAGTTATGTCCTGGAATTCAATTTTAACCGATTCACCCCCGGAAGATTTTACCCCCTTCCTGACCAGAGCACTTTTTGCGATTCGGCGCTGCGTCTCTTTAACTGACAATTGTGCGGCCGTGCGATGTTGTACCCAAAGAAAATTGATGTCCTTTTTTTCCCCACAAATAGAGCTTACTTTTGGTGGTAATTGATCACCTCTGCGGTTTTTATTTTTTGCACTATAAACAAAAAAAGAGAGCGACAATTTTGAAAGAAAAAGCAGTATTTTTTACTTTTTGCTATAATAAATATCCCCCAAAAATATATAAAAAAATTAATTTTATCCTCAGTTTAGGCCGATATGTATTCTTCTATATATTTTTGGTAAAAAAAATCCCAATAAGCGTATATTGATTGGTTTGCGCAAAAGTTATAGTGTCTACAAAATAGGGGATAGTTTTATGGCATTTTTATTATTTTTTTTTTTTTTTATTAGTAATGGCGGCGATCTGCAATTTTTATCGTGACTGCGACATTTTAGTGGACACATCGGACACTTTTGACACTATTTTGGGACCACTGTCCTTTATACAGCGATCAGTGCTAGAAAAATGCACTGATTACTGTGTAAATGACACTGGCAGGGAAGGGGGTTAAACACTAGGGGGCGATCAAGGGGTTAAATGTGTCCTAGGGAGTGATTCTAACTGTATGGGGGATGGGCTACCACTGACATGACAGCGATCACTGCTCCCAATAACAGGGAGCAGTAGATCTCTGTTATGTCACTAGGCAGAATGGGGAAATGCCTTGTTTACATAGGCATCTCTCCATTCTGTGGCTCCGTGACACAATTGCGGGACACCGGCGGACATTTAGTCCGCGGGCACGGTCACGGTCACGCTGTAGGTGGCGCGCCCGCTAGCCGCGCCAATTAAAGGGGACATACAGGTACGCCCATTTGCCCACCGCTGCCATTGTGCCGACGTATATTGGCGCGCATCGATCGACAAGTGGTTAAAGTAGTATTAAACCCAAAACCAAAAATGTAGTATATTGCAGCTTACCAATCACTAGATGTGCTGGCTGCATTCATTTTATTTTCATTGGGTTTTCCCCTCTGTTCCAGTAACACACCTCCTGTATTAGTGAGACACAACTCTGGGGGGATGAGCACAGGAGGCACTGCAGACAGCAGCATTGTCAGTCCTGGGGGGTTAGTATTAAACGCACTGCGTGCTCACCTCACCGGTACTTTGTTCCCATTACAGGTCAGGGCTTGGCACGAGTTGGCCCATGATGACACACTTTGGAATTCTGGCTGGGATGAATGCCATGCACACAGCTTCGCTGGCTGTTTCAAGGCACATGTTCTTTGAAAACAATTACATCAGATATGGTTCTTTTTAATCAATGCTCCTGAGTCAAATGTTGTGGTCATTTTTATTTTTGAAGAATTTCACTGGAAGAACAAGCCTTCTGTGATGTCAGCACAACCATGTTCTTTCTGTTCCAGAGACAGAGGAATTGAGAAGCAACGTTCTCCACCACTTCTACATTCCCTGCTGCTGCATTAAAGTGATATTAAAGGCATTTAAAAAATAAATTAATTTACAAACATGTTATTCTTACCTGCTCTGTGCAGTGGTTTTGCACAGAGCAGCCCCGATCCTCTACTTCTCGGGTCCCCCGTTGGCGCTCCTGGCCTCTCCCTCCTGCCGAGTTCATCCAGAGCAAGCATCTTGCAGGATCGCCCCCGAGCCACTGCTCTGTGTGTTCATTCACAGATAGAGCTGCGGCTTGGCCCCGCCCCCTCTCTCTTGTCATTGGCTCACTGGCTTTGATTGACAGCAGCAGTAGGAGCCAATGAGGAGGGAGAGTCTCTGGATATCCGGGGCTCTTGTGCACATGACTGGATTGCTGGGGCTCAGAATTGGGGGGTGGGGGGGCTACTGCACAGAGAAGGTTGCTTTTAGAAGGGAGCATTTAGAATCACTTTAAGCCTGTTAAAGGGCTAGTCCACCCACAGTTGATATTCCTGTTATAGGTAGAGTTTGGAGTCTTTTTTATCTCTTGGGCCTCCAGAAATAAGATCTCCACATTGTATCCTGGCCATGTTCCTTGTAGTCATAGGCCTCCTGTTATAAGAGGGGTGTTCCCAGCTGCATTATTCTGTTGCATAATATAAATTACATTTAAAAAGTTAAAGGACCCGACATTCCCGGAAATGTACATTTTCTGGCAGCCTTCCCTTCAATCTTGCACAGTTGCACAGGCCCCTTTCCTCCACTGAAATTGCTTACTCTGATTTCACTGAACATCGAGATCTACTCACAGTGTGAATTAGAAGAAGCAGACAGAACCCACCCCATTTCCTGACTGGAAGATGTCCAGCATCATCTAGATCTTTCCTCCCCAGTCTCTGGCCAGGCCCCTTTCATTCATTGGATTTCAGTTCTTTCATTAATAGAGGCTCAACATCACATGTGGGCATTATCTAGGGTGATCTGCATGCAAATGCAGACTGCCTAGGAACGTCCACTTCTCAAGGCTGACATCCACCCATCAACACGTTTTGATGGATGTTTGCACAACTTCCCCAAAGAGCCAGCCCATGGCATACATCAGGGCTGAGGGCTCCTCAGAGTAGTACTGAGGCAGGGTGCAGTCACAATTTTTAGGAAGCATCCTTCCAACCCCTCCCACCAGCCATGATCTGCCTACATTGCATAGAGAAGCACAGAAACCCAGGGTTGTAAAATAAGGTGTATAATGAAGGCAGAGAGGCTGGTAATAAATGTAATTTGTTAATGAATGTTGAAGGCAAAGAATAAGCAGGTTAAACTTCAACTGACGCTTAGGTATCTGAAGGCATATCACATTTAACGAACCTATGAGTATAATGCAATGTACACAAGTTGTTGGATAGGTGCAGCATGGAGTGGTAGGCAGTGAACACACAGAGTCCCGATTTCCAAAGAATGATGTATTGAAATAGCAGGTTAACAGCATAAACAGGCCAGTTACAACTGTTCAGTGGAGAGACAGGGGTCTGAAGACTCAGGGATGCCGACAGTGTCTGCCACGAGGAGCGAAGTGTGGTCTGGCCAGTCCGACCCAAAAGGGAAGCTTCTTGAGATAGTGGACGTAGTCCCTGCTCTCTCCATACTCCACTGGAACCTCTCCCTATCACTAGCACTGTCTATGGCAGATGGGGAATCTGTCCCTGCCCTGTCCACTCGCATAAAGCGTGCCAAACCCAGGTGTCAGAGGTCTTAAATAGACTCTGCTTGACCCAAGATGGGACCTGGCCAGATTACTTCACAGGTGACTGAGGAAATCATAAAGAAACCCAGCTTCTCTCAACTTCCTCTCCCATCTGCATTGCCGTTGCAGTCGAGCGCCACCTGCAGAGGAGAATACAGACTGCACCTACCTACAAAGTAATTGTTTTGCTTTGCGTTTTTTAACCACTGTACATATACTGCGGCAGGGCGGCTGCTCTGCGCTGGATCACGTATCTAGTACCTAGATCATGAAGGGGGGGGTTAAATCTTCTGAAGGGCAAGTGGTTAAAAATCAGGCCTTTTCTGACACTTTTTGCCTACATGTAAAAATCTGTATTTTTTGCTAGAAATTTCTTAGAACCCCCAAACATTATGTATTTTTTGTAAAGCTGAGGCCCTAGAGAACAAATTGGTGGGAGTTGCAATTTTTTTTATATCAAACGGTATATGCGCAGCAATTTTTTTCAAATGCTGGAAAAAATTGCTTTAAACATTTTTTTTAATTATTTATTTTGTTTTACATTTATTTTTACAATGTCGCCTAAATTATTATTATTTATATATATAGATATCTATCTACCTATATATAGGTATCTATATATATATATCCCTCTGACAGGCAGTGACAGATACTCTTTACGGAGAGATGTTTTTAAGGGCAGAGGAGAGATCTCTCCTCTGCCCTTAAAAGCATCTGATCACACCAAGATCAGTGTGATCAGATACTTTCCCTATTTAATAATGGTGCTGTTTACATCCAGGGAAACCGGAAGTGATGTATGTTCATTGCTTCTGGTTTCCTATACCATAGAGGCAATCACAGCTGTGTCTGGTCTCTGATTGCCTTTATTGTTAGCCGGCGGAAGTACCAGCTGGTCGCTCGGTTCTCCCTGTGGGATGGGAAAGTCCGAGAGAGCGGCTGCTGGTAAAAGCAATCCGGTGGCTAATTTGCCGCGTGAATTGTTTTTTACAAGAAAGCCGACCATCGGCTCTAAAAAACGATACCAGGATGATGCCTGCAGCTGGTGTGTCATTAACAATTAATGGCACTGAAAGCACAACTAGTCATTTTACGTGTATAAACATGGCCATGCACTATACAATCTGATTGTATATTGTGTATTTAGTGAGAAGGGTTTCATTTAAAAAAAGTGTAGCTGGGAATGGGAGGGTGGATGATGCAGGGTGTGTGCTAATGAGGTCAGCTGGTCAACTCCTTCCTGTGTCATGACCTAAAGTCTGTAAGGAAGAAAGACATTACTAATGGAAACATCTGGAAACGTGGATTAGGACAAGTAAAGTAAGTGACTGTAGATTTAATGGAAAGCTTTGATACTTTTGCAAAAAAAGTACATGAATACTATATTGGTGCATAGGGGAGCTGGAATTTAGAAAGAAAAAGTGTACAAAGGTGAACTTACCCTTTAACTTGGATCTTCCTGATGATGGAGCCGTCTTTCTTTTATTCAGAATTATTCTGAAGTCCTGCAAAAAAAAAAAAAAAAACAATAAAACTCTCCAGCAGATCAGTAGAGTTTTGTATGTACTTCAAGGATCTTGAAAGGCTTAAACACAGGGAAACACGCATGTATTGCAAAGATTTACTGTATATATATATATAGATATATCTATCTATCTATCTATCTATCTATCTATCTATCTATCTATCTATCTATCTATCTATCTATCTATCTATCTATCTATCTATCTATCTATCTATCTATCTATCTATATATATATATATAGATATATATATATATCTATATATAGATATATATATATATTTTATTTATTTTTTTTCCCCAACAAAGCATGAAAATGCATCTGTTTGTAATATACAGTATTTTAGAAAAGAGAAATAATAAACTAGAATTTAATACTTTCCACGCATGTTGTTATTTATACAGAACACAGAGCAGGGGAGGTTCATTTGGCTTGGTATGCTATTTGCAGTTACAACAAATGAAAAAAATTACAATATTGTTGTGTAAATGTTATCAGGCTGTAAGTCAGTTAAAGGAGATTAGGAGGTCATTAGTAACACGTCTAGGAAAATACCACTTGGAAGGAGATTTGTGAGTCATGTGTCATGTGATAATAATTCATTAAACTTCTACCTCTACTTCAGTGATCACTACGGCTTCTCTCCTGGTAAGGGCTTTTTTCTGCCTAATCCATTTAGAAGATATAAGTAAACATTGGCAATAGAAGGCTATCAATGTCAGCCAGGCAATGCCTAAAAACATCACATGCCTTGCTTTAATGCTGAACTCCAATATAAGCAAATATTGTGTAAATACAAGAGGCATGTATATTCTTCCTCGAATCTCGGTGTGCATTGTGTGTTTCTTCCAGATCTGTGCAATAATCCCGTGCAATAATCCCGTGTGAAACTTTCCCTCTGTGCAGGAACTTCCTGTAATAAAGACGGCTCACTGCTGCTCTCTTTCCTTGTGCAGGGAGACTGGTCTTGTCTCCGCCCCCTCCTGTAGTTTTCTGCAGGCAGCCTGTAGTGGGTGTGGCCTGCATGGCCCCTCCCACAGCTCTGCTCTCGGTACAGTGACAGATGATGTCACTGCTAATTCCTTCCTTGCTAATAAAACACTGTCATGTACATAAAATAAAACTAAAGGCTTGGTTAGAAGTTATCAGCCCTGACATCATGAAGGAGACATTTCAGCCTCGATTAGGGCCTTGCAGACTGCCACTGAACTGACATTTCTGCTATGACAGGGAGAGAATACAACTAAATAACAGTAGATGTCAAAGGCCTCAAATTTCTGCATCAACTGTTCCATGAGGGTAAAATAAAGGATTTCTTTATTATTCAAGCAGAATTCAATGTCCCCAGGAAACAATTTCTTTCTATCTTCAGCTACCACATGCTGTTCACAGCCAATTTGTGTCACTCCAGCAAACCCCCTTGGAAAAACTCTATCATCTGATGAGTCCAAATTGATTTATCAACATCATCAGGAGCTACTCAATACCAAATTGCCTAAATGGCATGAGATGATCCCTTAGGTCTTAGGAAGACTGGGTTGGGGTTGAGAAAACCTATGTGACTTTGGTCATGTATCTAAAGACAGACTTATTCAACTCAAACTGTACCATAAGACATGCCGCACACTCCAACATTTGTATGCTCTGTGATCGTGTCCACAGATACAACTGTTTTGGTCACAAAGATGGGGTTTTCTCAAATTAGTCCTGGGTCTCCTGAATGTTTTGTGTCCTAAGGTGTACTGGCTGCTACCACTACTGGGGTTGGTGGAGGACCTCCCAGTTAGCTTCCACGCTAATAACTGTTGAGAATACTTTACTACTATGCAAAAAAAAAAATTTCATGATTGCCCCGAAGTGGTCCTTTCCACCAACCCTATCAGAATGGAAACAACTGGTTAATACAGCTCTTCTATTATACTAAATCACATATACCACTAGGGGTTCGAAAAGTTTTGATAAGAATTGGGGTCTTTGGACTCAATCCCTTCTTAAGTTTGACCTGTGTAGACTATTTGTAGATCACTATTCCTTACTGTAATATGGTATTCTTGTACCCTCTGAATCCAATTTATGTAACGAGGCTTCATCCTGTAAAAATTGTATGACTGATGGCATTCAGGACACAGACTAGTGCTAGTGGATTCATCAGAGGAAGTATTCATTGATAAAAATACAAGGTTTCCTGAAAATGACTGAGAAGCGTTCAACCCAACTTGATGTTGTTCCTTCAGCAGAAGGGAAGTCCCCATACCACTGCCAGAACACAATGTATACTGTATGTATGTAATGCCTCATACAGTCTATACAGCATTGACAGCAGCAGTATCAGTTATTAACCACTTGCCTACCGGGCACTTTTACCCCCTTCCTGCCCAGGCCAATTTTCAGCTTTTAGCGCCGTCACACTTTGAATGACAATTGCGTGATAATGCAACACTGTACCCAAACTTAATTTTTAGCATTTTTTTTCATACAAATAGAGCTTTCTTTTGGTGGTATTTAATCACCACTGGCTTTTTAACTTTTTGCTAAATAAATAAATAAATAAAGACCAAAAATTTTCAACAAAAAAAAAAAAAACTTTTTCAGAGTTTGTTATAACATTTTGGAAACAGGTAATTTTTCTCTTTCACTGATGTGCGCTGATGAGACTGCACTGATGGGCACTGATAGGCTGCACTGTTGGGCATTGATGTGTGCTGATGAGACTGCACTGATGGGCATTGATAGGCTGCATTAATGGTCACTGATGAGGAGGCACTGTTGTTTTTTTTACAATACGGTGGTATTGGGGTGACTAAGCGCTGTGTTTTATAAATGACTGAAATAATTTAAATAATTATTTTCACCCTTATCTTGTATCTTTGTTGCATTTCAGTGCTGCCAATTTCCTGCAGCCTCTGAGACATGGCTATATGCCATGTCTCAGAGTGAGTTTCCTGAGAGTGACAGCACTATGTAATGTGCGGTGAAATGGCCAGTCTCCATTGAAAAACCCTGTGCCAGAGTGATAAGGCAGGAGCACAACTGAAAGTCAGAGACATGAATGGTCACCCCCATAACAGGAAGTGCTTGAACAAGGACCATCATGGCAGGATCACCGGGTAAAAGTTTAAGAACACTGAAGGTTTAGAAGTATTGAAAACTACTTTTGAAATGGCATTAAATATTCTGGCTACTGGGTGAACTGGGACAAGTCTAACCTATTCCCATTGAACCAGGCAGCTGTACCTCTGATTCACCCGAATTCCACATTGCAAGTTGTCACTTTTTTCAGATATTTAGATGTCAAGGTCCAACTACCTCTATCTATGTATATTACTAATTTCGTGTGTCCTTTGGTGGATCTACTACAGCTTCAAACTAAGCAGTGGATGGACCTACCGTTAGACTTAATGGGAAGGGTTAATATCCTAAAATGATTTATCTTCCTAAGCCGTTGTACGTTATGGTCAATTCCCTGTGCAAGATACCCAAATCCATCTCTAAACAAATTGACACTATTTGTACAACATTTTTCTGGCAACATCACCCTCCCTGAATGGCGCTTAAAACCTTGAGGCTCCCAACTCACTTAGCGGGACTCACATTCCCTAACTTTTATTTGTATTGCTTAACATCCCAACTGGTACACATTCATGACTGGCTGGACCCTGTCTCGATTAATGGCTGCACTACCACAGAGGTGGCAATTGCCTCCTCCTTGGAGACTCTACACAATATTTTTTACAGGCTTTGTGTGCCTACCCGTCCTAGTATGATGATGTTACATACCTCCCTTTCCCTGTTTAAAACAAAAGTGACCCAAGTTTCTACAAAGTCCTGGTCGATGTCTCCCAATAACCCCCTGTGGTTTAACCAGTTGTACTCCATTGTACTCCTTGCCTGACCCCTACCGATGGTCCTCACGAGAGGTTAAATACTTATGTCATCTTTTTACTGAACAAGGATTTAAGTCTTTTCAACAGCTCAAAATGGATTTTAATTTGCCCTCCCGTTATGTATTTTAATATTATCAACTTCACCATGCCATATGTGCACAATTTGGGTCCTTGGATAACCACATCCAAGTGCCACCCCTAGAAAAGTTGTTAAGGCGGCTGGACCCCACTAAGCATCATCTCGCCCAACTATATGGGATGGGCCTGGGTCAATCAGCTGACTGCTTTAGGGGTTGTGGCCAGACTTCTGCATTGCTTCTGGACCTGCCCAATAGTTCAGGAATTCTGGGCAGAAATAGGCTTCTTTTTTCTCCTATATTGGGCTTGCCGAATATTCGGAATATTAGGAATTTTTGAGGATCTGACACTTTTTTCATATGCAAAAAGATTGTTACGTATAATATACTTTTATGCTAAGAAAACACTTTTGTTGTCTTGGAAAGTGTCGGTTCTACCTACATTAACCTACTGGCTAAAACTTGTTAACAACTCCCTTCCCCTGTACAAACTTACTTTTGAAGTTTGGAAAAAAAACAAAAGTGTTCCATAAAATCTGGGGCAGATGGCTTTCCAATCCCATTACGTTAGCCTCTATAGATCCATTGTCTTAAAGCTGGCCCTATATGGTTATGATTACTTTAAAGCTTATTATGGAGCATGTAATCATTTACTGTATGTTCTCCTTGTGATTCCATGCTGATAATAACATGAAACATATGAGATATTGTGCTTTAATGTTTTGTGTTTGATGGGTTTTTTTTGTACAAGTTTTTTTTTAATTTTTCGCTTGGAAAATTCAATAAACATATCTTTCAAAAAAAAAATGGCATTAAAGCTTGAATGAAATTCTATTATAATGAAGATTTGGACTGGAGTGTATATTAATGCTCATTTCTAACCAGTTCTCTTTGCATAACAGTATTTTGTGCATTCTAGAAATAAATTGACAAATTTAGGGCCATAAGTGGCTCAGATTAGATTTGAAGGTGACGTAGGTGTTCCAGACAGGACCTGTCTTCATGGCTATCTGTCCTAGGCCAGAATCTACAGATGATAAACAGACATACCCAAGATTAAACAGCAATAAACCAAGGTTAGTTTAGTTAGACACCAGATGTGCCATCAGTCAATGAAAAAATGTAAACTATCATTTACTTTTGTTAATTTATCTTTTTGTTTCCTTTCCATTCCTTTTGATCTTGGAAAAAGGTATGTAGAGAAAGACAACCTAGTAAAATAGATAACAGCTGAAATCATGTGTACTATGACAATACACAGTATTTGTAAAAAACTTGCAGACTTGTCTGGCTACAAACTAAGGACAATAATATTCGAAAATGTAACATCCACACTCTTTCTGAACAATAATTCCTAGAGAAGGTGCTATTAATCCTAGTGTAGCACTCTCTAGTGTGCTAGAATAGGTTTTTTGCTAGTGTAGGAAATTGTTTGGCTTGGCTAGCAGCCAAGCCTGTGTTTTATCTGGGCCAGGGTGAGTGACTCATGGAGGGCTGGATGACTCACAGGCAGCACTTCTGAGACCTCCCCCTACTTCTGGAACTTGCTAGAAACGTCCAGAAAAATGGGAGTGGAGATGAGGAGGAGCTGTCTGGAGTATTCTGAGGGCCCTGACCAATCCCCAACAGATGGGTTTGCAGGTGACAGGCCTCCTCAAATAAGCCCAGCTGGGGCAGTTGAGTTCGGGTGGAAGCTGGAGATTGAGTATTAGGCTGTCGGAGACCCTTGAGGGTAACCCCCTAATTTGGGGGGGTGGGGTTGTGTCCTTGGGTCTGGAAGCTGGGGTGCAGAAGGGACCCTCTGCATGACACACAGAGGTGTCCTGACCAGAGGCATGGGAGCAGGAAGATAACACTGCCGGACAAATCTCCAGGGAGGAAGATAGCCAGGTGGGCTGGTGAGTGTTACATTCGGAGAGGACTAGATGGATGCAGAGTCAGTCTGGGAGGACTGTGGAAGTTTAGCCAAGAGGGCTGGAGAAAGAGGCAGCTGCAGCCAGGTGGGCTGGCAGTGCCTGAAGAGGTGGTGCTGGGATCAGTAGCCACAGAAGGACAGCTGGGCACTAGGACTTTGCTACACAAACAGGGGGCCTGTGGTCCCTGCCTGTAAAGAGCATTTGCTACCAATCTAACAATGCCAGCTGGTCCTGGAAGTTGCAGTGCTTCAAGCAAAAATTGTGCATGAGGAAGCTGAGGAGTGTAAATAGCTGTATAGAAGAAGTTGTGCCAGAATGTTCTACTAAGTCAAGTGGGCATGGATTATTACCCTTCTCCCTATCCAAGTTAAACTCCCTAATAAAATACAAAACAAAGCACTGGTCTGTTCCTTGCCTTAAAGTGTGCTGTGAAAATACGGTGTGCCTGGCTGTGCAGGGTGGGGATTCATTTCTACTTGCGGCTCCTTAGGGGGTGCACTACACTAGAATAGAGTGAGAATTATCAATACATTTGGCTGAAGTGCTAACTCCAGTTAGCATATTCCTTACAATCTGACCATACAATTTTTGTACAGTCAACTTTAGAGTTACCAAAACTATGTAATATGATGACCTACCTACTCAATCTAATCAATCTGCATCCATTCAGGCAGGCCCTTGCTAGATCTCGGTAGATCATACAATCAGATTGTATTATGTCTAGTTTGCTTAAGGCTCCCTCACACTAACCTTCCATGGGAGGCAAGCCATACTCAGTTCGAATCTCGACTTATTCAGCAGCAACTGGCCAAGATTCGAACCGTGTATCGCCAGGCTGAATAAACCAAGTTGATCGATTAGAGTTGTACCTGCGATTATTGCCAGCGGCTAGAATTTTTGGCAATTTACATTTCTACATATAAAAAATTAGCAAAAGAATCTTAGATTTTAAGGATTTTTTTCTCTCCTGGAGGCAGTGAGAAAAGGTTTTTTTGAAATGTGGCTTTGTGTTCTGCTGAGAAAACGAGTCAAATTGTTAAGTTCTGATATTTATATGAAGCATATTTTGCAGCATATGCTACTAATTTCTAAACATATTGCCTCCTGCATACATAACATTATTATTATTATAGTTTGTGCTTCGATTGTGGTTTGGCCTGCCAAGTTGGTCTTCTGCACCATTTAGCTGTAGTAGCTCAGCAACTGTTTACGTATAATGGAAGCAAGTTGCTTCAAGCAGGAGTCAAATGCCACGTACACACGATCGGCATACTTGGTCCGGCGTACCGAATCTCGTCGGACAATTCCATCGTGCTCCAGCAGACTTTGTTTTCTCAAAAGTTTGACGGACTTAGATTTGAAACATGTTTCAAATCTATACGACGGACTCGAGTCCGGTCGAAAAGTCGGCTCGTCTGTATGCTAGTCCGACGGACAAAAAACGACGCTAGGGCAGCTATTGGCTACTGGCTATGAACTTCCTTGTTTTAGTCGGGTCGTACGTCATCACGTACGATTCCGTCGGACTTTGGTTAATCGTGTGTAGGCAAGTCCGTTCATTCGGAAAGTCCGTCGTAAAGTCCGTTGAAAAGTCCGCCGGGCAAAGTATGCCGTAAAGTCCAGTGGTGTGTACCTGGCAAAAGTATATATGGACCCTCACCTTGTAAAACAACCCATTCAGTTTAAAATAGAAATGAAAAACAAAGCATTTTTGCGCCGCAGGTGAACGCACTGCCCTTGCGATCTGCATGCGGGTGCCAAAGTATTGTTAATGGCAACCAAAATGCAGTTTGCAAGCTCAGTGTGTTTGCGGCCCTCAAATCGCAAGGTTAGTGAAAGCGATGTTGCACAATAATGTCTGTTGAGTTAAAGTGGTTGTAAACTCTTACAGACCACTTTTTGCTACAGGTAAGCCTATAATAAGCCTCACCTGTAGCTACCCTGGATATCTCCTAAACCTGCACAGTTTACGAAATATCCCCTGTATCAGCATGTGTCGATATCATCGGCACATGCGCACTGAAGCAATGGCATGTTTGTGCCATTGCTTCAGGTAGTGTGCCGTTACCAGCAGATCCCATGCGCTTGCACGGGAGTGACGTCATCTCGGCTCAGGCCAATCACAGCGCCGTAGCCCGCGATACCCGGAAGTAACTTCGGGAGCGATGTCGCCGGCCGCAGAGGTGTATGGGGACCGATACAGGGGCTTCCATCTAGGGTATTTCATAATGAGCTATCATTATGCCTTTGTCTTGCAGGGTTTTCTTTTTTGTGGGTATACAACCACTTTAAGGCAGCCCTTTCATTGAATGAGCTGCCAATGTACCACGCTTGTTTTCTAACAGGACGCACCATAACGCACGGTAGTGCGTTGCGGTGTGTGTTGTGGTGCACTGCAATGCATGTCCATTGAAAGTGCGTTGCCTTAGTGCATTGGGGGGGGGGGATTGAAAATGAATGGCATCATAACACATTAAATGGATAGTACACCTGAATGAACCCTAAAGAGGCCAATTCACAGTATTTTTTTCCTTTTTTATACTGATGTTTTGTATGTGTAGCACCCCAGAGTTTAGGCAGGGATGCTCCTCACAAATTTACTTGCCAGGAGTAGTTATCCTGGTTGATTGTTAGAGATCTATTAATTTCTCCCTAAGTTTGGCCTTGTTCCACTTTTCTCTTCTACTACTATGTGACCGGGTATTTGGTGCTACTAGATATGAGAAGGGAAACTCAAGGTCAGGTTATGGGTATATGGGGTATCTCAACCAATGGGCAGGGGTTTTCTTGGATCCCTTGCCCTGCTGGGAGAGCCTATATATTCGGGTGAGGTCAGGTGATCTATGTTCTGTGCCACATGGACAGCTGTCTGGGTGGACATGTGTTGTGTGGCCCTGGGCTGCTAGGCTGGAGTTTGGGCCTATCCTGGGGGCATCTGGCTGCTAGGCTGTCTGAGGGCTTATCCAGAAGCGAGGGAGCAGCGCAAGGTTGGGATTGCGGCTTGCAGTCCAACCAGAAGTGACGGTTCTGCCGGCCCGAAGAACCTGTCAGTGGTCAGAGGTAGAAGGGAAGCTGTCGCCACTAAGGGACCAACCACCTTATTACCAGGGACCACAGTGAGTAACTAAAGCAAGTACCGGAACAGCATTCTCACTGAACAGGCACGGTGGAGAATCTGGAAACTTCAGGGGGTGATCAAGTCAGGGACCCAACCAGCAGGGGGTAACGCTTGCAGTGCAGCCTTGTGTGTCAAGCCAGGGATCGAGCCGGTCAGCGTGGGTGAATCATGACAATTATGACAATTATCGGGAGTGCCAAGCTAGGGACCCAGCAGAGATGCGGGGATGATGCTTGAGGAAGATACCACCGTGAAGATTGGAGGAGCTCAAGGGATTCAGTGGCAGTGAATCAGTGGGTCTAGTGGGAGACCAGGAGCTCAGTGTATTGAAGAACTACAAGGAGAAGTTGTAGTGAGGGTGAAGGAACTGTTATGCTTTGTGTTAGGAACTGTTAAAGACTATCGCCATAGGGGACAGCATTCCTGCACGTGCAGATGTGGCTTCTTGCTGGAGGCCTTTCCCTGCACAGCTGTCCTCCTATTGAAGTCTCTGAGTCTGTTAATTGAAATTGCAACTGCTCAAGGGTGTCCTGGCCCTAACCCTCTTTCCCCCAAAAAAAGTTTGAAAGAGAAATAAATCTCTTTTGCATTCAAGAAGTGCCTGGTGCCCAATAACTTTATCCAACTTGCACCCATCATGCCTCACAACCCACCACATACAGAAGGATGTCAGCTATCTCTGGCCCTGGAGGTTCTCAGTAGACTGAAGGAGGCCGGAGACCTTGCTACATATGCCTTTATGTATTATGATTTATTTATGTAAACCTTTGTTTTGCGAATAAACTCTTTACTTCAGACTCTCTCTCTCTTTTTAAATGAAAGGGGCAGGTCTGAACAGAGTAGACAGGAAGTTGGTGAAATAGAGGGGAGGAGTCACTCCTCTGACTTATTCAGTACTGTGTCTAAGTTTCTGTATGAGCTATTGACCTTTGTAAAAAATAGCATATTTTTTTAACCTCTTTACACCAGCGCCTCCCGACCCTTTTATTAGGTTTTGGTTGCCGGGAGGTGGGGCAGGACCTAAGATCATGTGATTGCCGTGAGTTGGCTGTCACGGCGGTCACATGATCCGAAAAACTCCCAATCGCAAGCAGCTCTTGGGAGCTTTCAGTTAGGCGCCGGTAACTGTGGCGGGAGCGTGCAGGGCACGCGTCCTCAGCGATGCCGAATTGACCACGATTCACGCAAATATGCAGCCTCTCGGCACCAAGGACCAGGTGCCAAGAGGCCGCATATTTGCACGCGGCCTGCTCCAAGGCCAATAGAGTAGAAAAAAAACAAACAGGTAACATGTAAAAAGGAACCGCTCCACCTGTTGGCTGGAAAGGAAAGTACAAAATACTTGCATGCATTGTTTTACTTCATTAAAAAATCGAATATTAAATAATAACGATCCTGACTATATTTCAGAAAATATATACTTTACGTTTACTTTAGCAAATACTGAGCACCATTGTTATAGAAGATTCCATCTTTATCAGTTATTCCAATTGTCAGATGAGCTAAAGAATAAGGCGTAATTAAAATGTGGGTAAATCCTGTCCTCAGATGTTCTTGACAGGAAATGTGGGTGTTGGTTTGGGTACAGTGTGAATATTCCCTCCCTCCGTAGAATGCCTCCAGCACAGAATAGTATGGAACATCCCTTCTCCGTCACACCTTAGCTCCATGTCAAGCCAAGATTGTGGTTCAGACCTGCATCTACATGTAACATGTCATGGCCTGTGCCACAAATTCATCCCAAAGTCAAAAAGAGTCTGCAGAAAAACACTACTAGCAAGACATTGCTTACACCTCGGTCACACTGCATAGGCAGTAGTTGGGAAATACAGCTCTGTCACTTCTCTGCCTGCTGATTGGACAATAAAGGTCATTCCTGTACTTTCCTGTGATGTAAGCTTAGACTGACAGAACAATGCAATGGAGAAAGATTAGCTACTGCCAATAGCATTATGGGACATGCAGATTTGTTTTTAAAGGCAGTTCTATTAAAAGAATATGATATCCCAACATATCATATTCCAGATATGTACTTGCTGTTCTCTTTTGGATTGCTTCCTTTGTGTGAAATAACTGGTGTTCCTGCCCCATCTCCCGCTCTATTTCAAACTAACCACACTAGACACATCCATCCCAATGTGTTCAGTTTTCTGGCTGTGCTGGGAACTCAGCCTACCTGTCCTCCAATGACCAGACTTGTGCTGACAATCCCCCTGTACAGTAATTCACTGGGAAGATAAGTGTGCTGCTAAGTTATAGAGCGTCATGTGAGCCTACGCTGATTAAGAACTGCCTAAGAGACAATATAGATCAGCTGCAAGCGTTAAACACGTCTCATAAACTCATGCAGATACAAGCAGATCAAATATATACGCTGCGCTTCCAAATACACAATAGCTCACAGGATGCTCTATAACTTAGTTAATTTATCCCATATACCTGTTAGTAGCCCCATGGATCCATTTGCATTTTTTGATAATAGGGAATTGGATTTGGAGGAAATGTTTTCAGAAACAACAAATAAAGACAATGATATGTTACATTGGTTTAGGAAATTGGGGCACTGTATGGGCAAAAAAAGTAATATCTGCTGGGATTTGTCCACCATGGAAAAATACTTGAAAGACAATACGGTGCCCGGAAAACTTAGATGAAATGTACCTATAAATGATGGGTTGTTGGGAGAGGATGATATCGAGGAATGGTATGTATTTTTTAATGGTAAAGGCAGGGAAGTTATGGAATTTTTCATTAAAAGGAAACTACAAAAAACGAAGTTAATAGAAGGTCAGATTAAGGACATTCGTGATAAAATTGAACCCTTTAAAGACACTGCAGAATACACTAAGCACATGGGGGAACTTCAGAAAAATATGCAGAAAAAGGACCTGGAGAATAAAAACACTAAGAAAAAGAAATATTTCCGTGATTTGGGAGACTACCAGAAAAAACAGGTCTTTAGGTGGCAAGCTATAGTAGGGGCCACTAACAAACGGAGCTCCCCAGGAACTAAGCACAAATGAAGGAAACCACACTACAGACCGTAATGTGGGATTCAAAACGCCACAGACCCAAAAACAATATATTCCACCTCAACAATCGATGATGCACCCTAACAGGGAATAACCTATGAATTACTACCTGGAAAGGAATCAGGAGGGCCCACAAGGGCAACCCTACAATGGTAGAAAACCTTACAATGGCCAATATGAGAATAGGGGACACAATTACACTGGGGTACACCACCCTATCATGGTCACCCACAAAATCGTGGTAATTGGAATAGGGGTCACCAGGGAAACAACAGCCATTGGAGAGGTAACCAATCAGGAAATGCACCTTATTATACGGGACTGCAGCATAGTGGTCAGAACCCACAGGCACACCAGTATAATCAGCATTTGCAAAATTACCAATATAGAACCCCACAAAGAGGGGGACCACAATATAGAGGCCCTCCGCAGGGTGATTACCAGCATCAGGGAGGTCCACCTCCATATAGGGGCCCCACTCAAGGGGAAGGATACTACTACTACTCTCCAAAGCCACAACGAGCAAGGTATGACAGACCACCATCAGACCAATACGAGATCCCTGTTCATAATAGCTACCAACCCCTATATGATACAATTGAGCAACCATACGGAAACTCTTTTTTAGAGAAAGCCCAGATGGATCCCACCCAAGAGCGAAGAAATATAGGAAAAGGGGAGGATGAGCAGGACGAAGGATACAACAAAAAAAGAAGGCGGGAAGATTAGGAGAAGGCATTTACAACCTAAGTGGTATTAGTCTAACTAGGGAGGAAACTGTAACTTTAGATAAAGGCATAAAATTTGCTCCGAAAAAAGGTCTCAATAAGTTTGAGACGTACGTAGGGATTCAGAAGTTCATCCGCAAACTTAATGTGAAGAAATACTATGCCCAGAATCCTGTGGAAAGAGTAGCAATGGGAAATAATTTCAACGATCTAAGGAATAATTCGGTGTTTAATCCCCACATAGTGAACAATAAATACCGTATTTATCGGCGTATAACACGCACTTTTTTCCCCTGAAAATCAGGGGGAAATCACGGGTGCGTGTTATGCGCTGATCCCCTGCGATCCCCCGCTGACTGAGCGGAGCGATCGCCGGCCGCTGATTTGAAAATGGCGCCGCCGGTGCCGAAATACACAGAGCCGGTCCTCAGCTCTTCTCAGCCACTTTCGGCTCCACTCGAACGCCGCCCATATACAGATAGCCAAGTGTACTCGGCTAGGTTCGGCTAGCTCCGTTCACAGTCACGCCCATCCTGGGCGGGACTACGAGTGGAGCTGAAAGTGGCCGAAAGTGACGAGAGCAGCCAAGAAGAGCCGAGGACCGGCTCTGTGTATTTCGGCGCCAGCGGCGCCATTTTCAAACTGCAGTAACACTGACAAGTCACTGCAGTTTAACTGCAGCCTGGGCAAGGCTGCAAATGGACACAGAAAAGCTTCAGATCGGCACTGACAAAGCTGCAAGGCTGCAAATGGACACTGATAAGGCTGCAAATGACACCAAGGCTGCTGACTGCAAGGCTGCAAATGACTGCAAGGCTGCAAATGACACTGGACAAGCATGCAGATGGACGCTGTGCAAGGCTGCATTGATGGGCATTTAAATATAAGTTTTTTTCCATAAAACATTTTTTTCCTTATAATTCCCTCCTAAACTTGGGGTGCGTGTTATACGCCGGCGCATGTTATACGCCGATAAATATGGTATGTGGATATTTTCAAAAAATTGGTGACAACGGATTTAGAACAACTCCCAATCAAAAAAGTGTATGAACAAAGGGACATCAGGAAGGGCCTTAAAAGCCTAGAGAATAGAAAAGATATTGTCAGTCGCCCAGCAGATAAGGGAGGAGGTATGTGGTGTTATCTCTAGAACTTATCTCTAGAACAATATAAAAAATCTCTAGAACAATATAAAAAAGAAAAGGCTAGGATTCTGGAGGATAGAAGCACCTATCAGATACTAAAATCTGATCATTCGATGATTTTTAAGGAGGAATTGAAATCCATCATACATTATGGTACCGAAAGAGAGTTGCTAAATAAACATGAAGAAAAATATCTGGTCCCCTTGGTTAATAGAATTCCAGTCATCTACTAAATACCAAAAATTCACAAGGATAAGGTCAACCCCCCAGGCAGACCAATTGTAAGTGGGATAGACTTGCTAACATCACCATTGGGCAAATACATTGATATTCACCTCCAGCCTCTAGTAAGGAATACGCACGCTTATTTGAAAGATACTAAACACACCTTGCAGTTGTTAAAAGAATGCACAGCTAATGATGATTTGGTGATGGCAACAGGTGATGAGGCATCTCTCTTTACTAATATTGACCATCATGAGGCTATGGGGGCAGTAAAGTGGGCTCTTAAAAACAATGTTGATGTGAGAAAGAATCAATGTAGATTTATTTTGAAATGTTTAAAGTTCTGTTTGGAACACAATCTTTTCTGGTATCAGAATACATTCTACCTACAGATTAAAGGTGTCGCCATGGGCGCAAAATCGCCCGAGTGTTGCAAACTTATACATGGCCAAATGGGAGGCCGAAGGGGTCCTATGCAACAGGGATCCTAGTATCTTGCTAAACAGGCAATTCATTGACGACCTGTTAATCATATGGAAGGGGACTCTTTGGAAAACTTACTCCAAACCATGAACATTCATTCATTCATTCAGTACCAGAAGCGATGGAACCAATAATGATACAGGCACATGTATTGTTCTAGATTTCAATCTGAAAAATAAGGAGGTGGAAAGAATTATCCATAAATATTGGTTTAAAAAAAGGATGTTCATCTCAAAGCATGTCTATCGGAAACACCAAAAATTATATACAAGAGGGCACCCAACTTGCGGGACAGACTGGTACATAATGTGGTGGAACCACCTCCCCCTAGGCTCAAGATGTTTTGGGACATCAAGGGCTTCCACAGCTGTGGACGTTGTTACAGCTGCGTAAGGGTCCCCAATAATGTTAGAAAAGTAAAAGAATTCTCTAATCCTCAAACAAAGCAGACATATACTATCAGGGATTTCATTTCATGCAATACGGTGGGCATAGTCTATGCAGTAAAATGCCCACGTAATTTAATTTATGTGGGCAGAACCATAAGAACGTTAAAGGATCGCATGGAGGAGCATGTTAGAAATATAAGGAAGGGGTTCGATAAACATTTTCTTTCTGTACACTTTAGGGATGTCCACAATAAAAGTATAGTAGGTATGCAGTTTTGGGGCATTGAGGCACCCAAACGCCATTGGAGAGGTTCCAATTATGTGAGGGAAATTAGTAAACGTGAATCGTGGTGGATACACCAGTTAGGCTCTTTGGCACCCTGGGAGTTAAATAAAGAATTCGATTTAAAATGTTTTCCAAGCTATGCCACATTTGGCATGTCATTTTTTTAGGGGGGAGGCACCCAGCTCCCACTTCCTCCCCTGGCGCTGTAGCACTGGAAGGAAGTTCACCTCTCCCCCTTCCTCCCTGCAATCTTCTGGAACACGTCACGGGTCCCAGAAGATTGCCCGGCCATTCACGATGAGCAGCGCGCGCCGGGCTGTGAAGCCACAGTTACAATGCCTGCGCCCCGGAGAGGAGGGGGAGAGGAGCGGGGCTTTATGCGCCTGCATCGCTGGACCGTGGGACAGGTGAGTGTCTGATTATTAAAAGTCAGCAGCTACACGTTTTGTAGCTGCTGACTTTTAAATAGGTGGAACTCCACTTTAATGACAAGGAAGGGTTAAAATCACTTACAAGATGGAAGTGAAAAACAGGCATATCAATAAATCCATAACGTCCAGCGGGATGCCTCCTGGGAGTAGGACAGCTGCAGCTGGAAGTTCCAGCCAACCAGCAGTGGGAAACATGTGTCTCTGATCCAAGTTGGAGAGCCATGCTGTCAGGACCAGCATGGAATGCAGGCAACCGGAAGGGACGTCAGAGTGGGCGGGGCATGTTTTGGAGAATGCCTAGTCGCTCCTTCTTCAAACCAACAGATTAACTAGGAGATTTGTCAGTCTACTGCTTCTTCTTTCATTCACAATTCACAGACTGGGGAGGGACAAGATCTGAACTGGGACAGATTCATCCACAGCTCAGGGCAAGGATGCAAAACACCCCCCTCCTAATGCATGTCATAGAATGGGTGTACCACCTTGTGCCCATTCTTTGCCTCTTTACTCCTGCTCTCCATGGTTGGCATGGAGTGTGCACTGCAGATGCATGGCCAATCGTTTGCTATCTTGTGACTACAGTGCCTTGCAAAAGTATTTACACCCCTTGGCATTTTTTGTGTTTTGTTGCCTCACAACCTGGAGTTAACATGGATTGTTTGAGGATTTGCATCATTTAATTTACAGAACGTGCCCACAACTTTGAGGATGTTTTTTTTTTTATTGTGAAGCAAACAACAAATAGGACAAAATAACAGAAAAATTCAATGTGCATAACTATTCACCCCCCTAGAGTCAATACTTTGTAGAGCCACCTTTTGCGGCTATCACAGCGCCAAGTCGCTTTGGATAAGTCTCTATGAGCTTGCCACATCTTACCAGTGGGATTTTTGCCCATTCCTCCTTGCAAAACTGGTCCAGCTCCTTCACGTTGGATGGTTTGCGCTTGTGAACAGCAATCTTTAAGTCTGACCACAGATTTTCGATTGGATTGAGGTCTGGGCTTTGACTAGGCCATTCCAAAACATTTACATGTTTTCCCTTAAACCACTCAAGTGTTGCTTTAGCAGTGTGTTTGGGGTCATTGTCCTGCTGGAAGGTGAACCTCTGTCCTAGCCTCAAATCACACACAAAGTGGTACAGGTTTTGCTCAAGAATATCCCTGTATTTAGCACCATCCATCTTTCCCTCAACTCTGACCAGTTTCCCAGTCCCAACTGCTGGAAAACATCCCCACAGCATGATGCTGCCACCACCATCTTTCACTGTGGGGATGGTGTTCTTTGGGTGATGTGAGGTGTTGGATTTGCACCAGACATAGCATTTTCTTTGATGGCCAAAAAGTTCTAATTTAATCTCATCAGACCAGAGCACCTTCCTCCATACATTTTGGGAGTCTCCCACATGCCTTTTAGCAAACTCAAAATGTGCCATTTTGTTTTTTGCTGAAAGTAATGGCTTTCTTCTGGCCACTCTGCCATAAGCCCAACTCTATGGAGCGTACGGCTTATTGGCATCCTATGTACAGATACTCCAGTCTCTGCTGTGGAACTCTGCAGCTCCTCCAGGGTTACCTTAGGTCTCTGTGCTGCCTCTCTGATTAATGCCCTCCTTGCCCAGTCCATGAGTTTTGGTGTGAGGCCGTCTCTTGGCAGGTTTGCTGTTGTGCCATGTTCTTTCCATTTGGTTATGATAGATTTGATGGCGCTCCTAGGGATCAACAAAGATTTGGATATTTTTTTTATAACCTAACCCTGACTTGTACTTCTCAACAACATTGTCCCTTACTTGTTTGGAGAGTTCCTTGGTCTTCATGGCCGTGTTTGGTTAGTGGTGCCTCTTGCTTAGGTGTTGCAGCCTCTGGGGCCTTTCAAAAAGGTGTGTATATGTAATGACAGATCATGTGACACTTAGATTGCACACAGGTGGACATCATTTCACTAATTATGTGACTTCTGAAGGTAATTGGCGGCACCAGAGCTTTTCATGTGCTTCATAACAAAGGGGGTGAATACATACGCACATGCCAATTATCAATTTTTTTATTTCCTAAAAAATAGTTTTATGTATATTTTTATAATTTTACTTCACCAACTTAGACTATTGTGTTCTGATCCATCACATATAGTTCATATTAAAAAACCATTGAACTAAAGGCTGTAATGTAACAAAATAGGTAAAAAGCCAAGGGGGTGAATACTTTTGCAAGGCACTGTACAAGTTAGCTGTATATGCACGCTGTGTTTTTGTGTCAACTGAAGGCAGATGGGATGGAGAGCGGGTATGTTGGAGCACACCCCTTGTCGCAGCCCTGTCTGTAGGGGTTAATTAAAGACTCTGTCACACCTGCACAAGCCTTTGCCACCCCTTTTAAAATCACTTTTCAGAAAGGTACAGGAGTAGCTGCCAGGCATTCAGAAGGTTATACTGATGCCTGCCATTGCAGCCGTTGAAAGGCTCAACCACCTATAGTTACCTCCTTACCCGAGGCTGTCTGTGTGAGTGAGACCTAACTGCACCAGAGAAAATTCAGGTTTTCTCCCTGCTGTACAGCAGATCTGTGTAAATCTCAAGACTGGATGGACATAAATACCAATCATATATGTAGTTAAAATAGCTTTCATATATGCATTTCCTCTATGTATTTAGCTTTATGCGTGGAGTTCAGCTCTTAAAACCATTATTGAATCCTTCCTCGCTTCACCCACAGTTACTGTATAAAGAAGGCCTTGGCTCCTCTTTAAAACTAAGAAAATTCTTGGATCTACAGTTCCACTAAATAGCTAAAGGCAAATTTAAAACCTGTAATTCAGCCCAGCAATTAGCAAATTCAGAACATGCAAAATGAACTTGGAATTCAGTAATGACTGTGCAAGTCGTTAGATTCTAGTATCTACAAGTCCCTTCACTTGGCTTGGTGAGTATTGGAGAATCCGCCTTTCAGACTTTGACTCCTCTGAATTTTTGCATGCTGGGCTGTCTTTACTGCGGAGAATCCATGAGACCGTGTTAAAACAATGTATAGTGGTTTTGTATCATTTCCTTCCAAATTTAACCACGTGACCTCCGTATGGTTTTACCCCCTTCATGTCCAGGGCATTTTTTGCTATTCAGCACTACGCTATTTTAACTGGCAATAGTGCGGTCATGCAACAAGGTACCCAAATGAAAATTTAATACTTTTTTTTCACACAAATAGAGCTTTCTTTTGGTGGTATTTGATCACCACTGGGCTTTTTATTTTTTAATTATATAAACAAAAAAAGACCAGAAATTTTGTAAAAAAAAAAAAAACATATTTTCTCATTCCTGTTATAAAATATATCCAATAAAATCAAATTTCTTCGTAAATTTAGGCCAAAATGTATTCTGCTACATATCTTTGGTAAAAAGTCCCAAAAAGTGTATATTAATTGGTTTGTTTTAGAGTTTACAAACTATGGTATATATATACTGTATTTGAAAATTGATCAATCCTCATGTACCGTCGGCGTGTCTCATTTCTTGAGGCCCTTAAAATGTCAGGACAGTACAAATACCCCCTAAAGGACCCTTTTTTGGAAAGCAGACAGTCCAAGGTATTTAGTAAGAGGCATGGTGATTGTTTTGAAGTTCTAATTTTTTGTCACTTTTTTTGGAAAATTAAGAAAATAAATAAAATTAGTTGTTTTTTTTTTTCAAAACATTAAAAAAAAATTTTTTGTTAACTAATATTTTACATCCTGTCATTAGAGTAGCTCAGTATCACCATAATGACACTGTAATACTCTGGGGGGATGATCAGGATAAAGTGATGATCACTGTATAAGCAATAGCTTTAGCTGTCATTAATGGGTTTCCCCCAGTTCTCCTCTGAATCATTCAAATGTTCATTTGCAAACTTCAGACGGGCCTGTACATGTGCTTTCTTGAGCAGGGGGACCTTGTGGGGGCTGCAGGATTTCAGTCCTTCATGGCGTAGTGTGTTACCAATTGTTTTCTTGGTGACTATGGTCCCCGCTGCCTTGAGATCATTGACAAGATTCTCCTGTGTAGTTCTGAGCTGATTCCTCATCGTTGTCATCATCATTGAAACTCCACGAGGTGAGATCTTGCATGGGGCCCCAGACCGAGGGAAATTGACAGTTATTTTGTGTTCCTTCCATTTGCAAATAATTGCACCAACTGTTGTCACCCTCTCACCAAGCTGCTTGGCGATGGTCTTGTAGTCCACTCCAGACTTGTGTAGATCTACAATCTTGTCCCTGACATCCTTGGACAGATCTTTGGTTTTGGTAGGGCCATCTTTAAAGTGGGGCAAATGGGGCATATGCCCAGGGCCCTGTCATTATTATGGGGCGCGACGCTGCCCGCCTTGAGCCATGCGCTGCCCGCCGGAGGTCAGCCACCTTCTGTACTAGTTGCATGCTGGCTACTCGCCTACTGTCACTTGTAAATACAGAAGCACTGCTTCTGTATTTACAAGTGATAGCGCTCCTCCCCCGGCGGCTGCTCTGATCTCTTGGGTATACACAGATCTCATCGAGAGCAGAGGAGGAAGGGGGTGGGTAATCTGCACAGGGGAAGCTGCTTCTGAAACGTGTAGGCTGCACAGACCTCACATCAGACATGCTGTGAGTAGGATTTGTAAAAGGAAAACTGTGTAAAAGGAAAACAGCACCCTATGCCTGGCGCACTCCTGCACTCTGCGCCTGGTGCACCCCTGCACTCTGTGCCTGGTGCACCCCTGTACTCTGTGCCTGGCGCACCCCTGCACTCTGTGCATGGTGCACCCCTAAACCCTGCACTCTGCACACCCCTCAACTCTGCATGTAGTGCACCCATCAACCCTGCACTCTGCACATAGCACACCCCTAGACTTTGTACCTAGTGTACCCCTGGACTCTGTACATAGCGCACTTCTCAACCCTGTACTCTGCACACCTTTTTTCCATATTGCACTCTTTTTGTAGTGTGCCCCTCAACCCTGAACTCTGTACATAGAGCACCCTTCAATATTAGTGCAGTTTGGCCACAAATACAATTTGATGCAGAGGTAATGATGTACAGTAACCTCTAGCAACCAATCAGTGAGCAATAATGATTTGCTGTAACCTCTAGCAACCAATCGCAATCGCTGCCTGATCTGCTGAAGTAAACTCATTAATGTAATATGTTAATGCAGCCCACATGTGGTGGCCAGTCTCTTGGTGAGGCATAAAGGAACATCACTAAAAACATCACTAAAAGAGCAAACAGATCAGCCAATGGTCTTCCACCAACGTCTGTATTACAGCAAAACTGACACGGGGGGGGACATCTGACAACACATTAATAAAATTTTCCACAACAGTCCCTCCTCTTTGTCATATGCTCCCATGCGTCCCTTTGATGAATCTTGATCTTCTTCTTACATCTGGAAATGAATCAGTCCTTACAGTCCATATGAGTTCATAACATGGCTTGACTTGATGACTTAGAGGAGGACATGAAAGCCGGTCCGTCTGGGATCCTCTGTGTCTTGTATGTGGGTTGGGCTTCGGGGCGTCTCATCTCAGCGAAGAAGATGTGGTCATCTGCTCGAGCTCTGTTCACTCGTCCAATCAGGCAACAGTAGCACCTCATCATGGCATATAGAAGGAATAGAAACAAAAACAACATGAGTATATATACCCCTACTTCCTTCAACCATGGTCCGCTAAAAAAAAAAAAAAAAATCCCCAAAGATTCCCAGACCCTTAAAAGTATTCCAACCTTCACTAGCTATAGCTCTGGCCTTGCCTTGCAGGCATCTTTCCTAATACATATGGGCCTTAACTTTGTCGCTGGTATCCCCGATCCAGGTACAACAATCTTTACCTATGAATTCACAGAAACTCCCCTTGGATGCCAACAGATAATCATGGGCCATCTTTTAATAGAAGGGTCTTGATCTGCCGTTGTTCCTGTAGGGTCTTCCTTGCAGCTTCAACAGTTACATTGAACATCCCATCCACACTGGATGAGAAATTGTTCAATAGTTTCATAAGCTCAAGCTCCCACCCTGTACAAGCAGGAAACCATGCCCAGACCTGGTTGGGGTTGGTGAACAATTCCCTTTTAGCTGTTCCTGCCATTCTTACATTCTCTTGTGCAATCAGATCCTCACGATTGGCCGTGACATAAGATGCTGGGACAAGTTTCACCCAGACACATGAACCTCTTGCATTAGGGGGAATTACCTTATAAGCTGTAGACCCGTATAAGTACCAAACTAAAGTTGAAGCGCACTTGTGGGCTACGTACTTGTCCCGATACCCAAACTGGCAAGAACAATGCTATTGTTAAAACTATAACTAATTTTACCCTCTAGAAATGTATCGTTAAGTTCTATTGACAAGTGTCTGGAGTTTTTTACTTGTTTTTTTCAAAATTCCTCATACCAAACTGAACATCATATATAGCATGTACCGCTGTCATCGCTGGGGTACTAAAGCTCGGTGGAGATACAGAGTAGACCCAGCAATTGGTCCAGTTCGCTTCCTTAGCTGGAGAATATAGTTTAAACAATAAGTCGGGATTTTTTCATCGTTACCCTTGCTAAAATATACTAAACTAAAAAATATAAATAAACAAAGATACTTCTTATTCTTTGGTGTGGTTGAGCAGCTTCTTGCTGTGGCTGGCGTGGATCCAGTTGTCTCATCCCTCAAGCTAAGGACCCAGTCACCTGGTTGGAATGTAAACTGGTTATTGTGTCAGGGTTCAGGAGGCACTCCTGAACCCTTTGGTGGACCTTTTGAAGTTCACGTTATCCCGCGTACACACGGTCGGATTTTCCGACGGCAAATATTCGAAAGGAGCTTTTTGTTGGAAATTCTGACCATGTGTAGGCTCCATCGGACATTTTCCGTCGGAATTTCCGACAAACAAAATTTTGAGATCTGGATCTCAAATTTTCCGACAACAAAATCCGTTGTCGGAAATTCTGATCGTGTGTACACAATTCCGACGCACAAAATTCCACGCATGCTCGGAATCAAGCAGAAGAGCCGCACTGGCTATTGAACTTCTTTTTTCTCTCCTCGACGTACGTGTTGTACGTCACCGCGTTCTTCACGTTCGGAATTTCCGACAAGATTTGTGTGACCACGTGTATGTAAGACAAGTTTGAGCCAACATCCGTGGAAAAAAAACATGGATTTTATTGTCGGAATGTGCGATTGTGTGTACGTGGCATTACAGTGCCTGCACCTACCCCATCAGCTGAGAATGTCGACAGCTGCTGAGGAAAGTACAACCCTGTTTTTGGTTGACCTCCAAACAAACCTCTTATGGAGATAACCCAGACATGTGGGAACTCAAAGAACCCTATTTCACTTTTCACCAACTGTGGTCACTGAACCTGTGTGTGGCTTACCATCTGGGGTGAAATACCTGGAACCATTGACAAAAAGGTTCTTAGCGTCTAGGATGGGAGCCTCCTTCACCAGACTGCTGGTTGCTGATTCAAATTCTATCAAAGAAAGACAGTCGTAGAACATATTGTCCTACTAGGTCACAAACTTGGTTAGAATTAGAAAGGTTAGTATTGTTGGTTTGAAAATGGTCATTCTTACCTTTATCTCCCCATTTTCTTCCTCATTACAAACTGGAGGAAGAGACACAGAGTTTAGAATGGCGCATAAAAAAACAATGAGACAATAAAATAGCCTATTATACTTTTACCCTCTTTTAGGCATGTATATTTATGCATGTGTACAGCTATCTACATACACCTTCAGAAACTCACTGGACCTGAAAAAGATACTTATAAACAAAAGTTATTACTCTAGCCTTCATCTTTAACTTGCAAAGAAAGGCAACAAATACAATATTCCTGTACATTGGTAAATTGTCACTGACATTCCCCAAAACTGACAACAACGAAACCCTCTGTAACTTTTAGTTTCACGTTCCTACAAAAATACAACGGGCACGATGCATAGGAGGGCTGCCGCGGTGGGCTCTGACATATCGCTACATACAAACAATTAAGCCCCATACACACTATCAGATTTTCTGCTGAGTTTTTCCTTCAGATTTACCAAAACCATGTAGTGCAAGGGCCTGCCTGATTGCATACACATTGAAACGCCTAAGGTTTGACCTCATATTATATGGTTTTGGTAAATCTGAAGGAAAAACTCAATAGAAAATCTGATAGTGTGTATGGGGCTTTAGAAGACAAAAACATGAGACAAACAAATGTGAGGGAGATATTTCAAACAAACAAAAAAAACAACTAGACAGAATGCTGCCTTCACCCTTTTAACAAAAGAAAAAAATACAATGGGAAGAACATGAGAGCAGCTCGAAAACCTTGCATGGGCCAGCTACACACAGTTGAAAAACAGGCGTGAGAATTTTAACCACACAAACGTGTACTACACATCCTTTAACCCACTCATCATTGCAGATTTCTGAAGCCTCAGCTGAGTTACTTCCAAGGTATTTTTATTCTGGAGTCTCGTACCTCCAGACATCAAAAAGTACCTTCCAAAGGAATGCACCTTACTGTGCCCTCTGACCATGTATGTCAATCTTTAAGGGGTCTAATGGCCTTAGCCCCATACTCAGATTTCATGTACTATGCAGCTGTCTGACTGGGGTGCCTGGTTCCCATCACTGCATGGACGGCCCATTGCCCATACAATTTAAATAGCTTTTTTGGCGGCCTCTGCGTCCAGAGAACCCTGCGCTTTACTTTCAGAGCAGTTATTGTTTGCAAAAATGTAAATACTGCGCTATCTATGTGCAAATAAGTGAGATGTGTTCCTATAACATTTGTATTAAACCCGCTGCAACCTCTTGTGAGACACACACAACAACATACAATTCAAAAAATAAGTTGCGCTGGTTAAAAGTGGTCAAAGTGAAAATGACATATGAGTGAAATACAACAAGTGAATGAACAATTCTATGAACAAATAATGATACAAAATGGTGCTTTTGCTCAAATGAACACTGAGGAGTCCTCGATGGAAAAAAGACCAAGAAAGTTCATATACTGGAACTGATGTATCAATATATTCCTTCACAGTGGTATGCAGACATAACACCACTAGAAAAGTGCACAATAGAATATAGGATAGTGCCTCCACCTCTGTACACACTGCCGCTTACCGAAAGTAGATGATCCCCTATTACAGGAGATCAAATGTGCTTGTGGCTTATTCCCCCGCCTCGGGTCTTTGTATGAAACGCCACTGCTCCCAGCATTATCACCATACAAACAGCCTCAAGTGCAGATGTATTCCATAGAACCTCATAAAAATACAATGAAGGCTGACATAGTGTAAATCCTAATTTATTGGGTAAAAAAAAGGGCAAGATTGCACTTACATTTCAGAAGTTAAAAAAAAACAGCGTGTTTGTTTAAAAATCGAGCTGACTGGCTCTCAGTAGCAGCCTGTTGCTTCCGGGATCTGTGTACACGTGGTGACGGAGGAGCGAAGTCACCAGGAATAATGAAAAAGCCATCAGAGTTGTTTGTTTGATGTTCGCTGATAGAGCTGTAAAGTTTGCGAAGCGCGTCCTTAGCGTTTGCACACGGGGGAATGTAAACCACGACAATAACAATGGCTGAGAACTCCCTCGGCAGATAGAATGGTCGACACTTCACAAACATAAATTCTAATGCCGCATACACACGGTCGGAATTTCCGACAACAAATGTTCGATGTGAGCTTGTTGTCGGAAATTCCGACCGTGTGTAGACTCCATCGGACATTTTTTGTCGGAATTTCCAACCAACAAAATTTGAGAGCTGGTTCTTAATTTTTCCGACAACAAAATCCGTTGTCGGAAATTCCGATTGTGTGTACACAATTCCGATGCACAAAATTCCACGCATGCTCGGAATCAAGCAGAAGACCCGCACTGGCTATTGAACTTCCTTTTTCTAGTCCCGTTGTACGTGTTGTACGTCACCGTGTTCTTGACGTTCGAAATTTCTGAAACATTTGTGCGACCGTGTGTATGCAAGACAAGTTTCAGCCAACACCTGTTGTAAATAAATCCACGGTTTGGTTGTTGGAAATTCCGATCGTCTGTACGCGGCATACCAGCGATGAGCAGTGCTTTGTTACTACCACAGCATTGTTACACCATTCTTTGTTGATATACACACATAGACCACCTCTGTGAGTCTTACCGCACAGTAATGAATCTCTATCCGCTCGGTAGCAGGTTAGTCCGTGTAGCTGAATGGCGGAATCCGGGATGTTGTTATTTAGTTTCAGTGAAGATATATACACAGTAATCCCTTGTCTCATGCTGTGTAGACCAACTGAGTTGAATTAAGTCCAGGTTATTTTCCAGTGAGCGAACATTAGAGGGTATAAGTGTTGGAAGAGCCAGCCTTGTGGGGTTAGCCCTTAGCCTAGCTCGTATACCTCCACGTTTACCGCGTTTCCGCCTCCTCTCACACCTCTTGCATCACTGCTTTGTGTGGGTAGCTTCAGAAGGTGAAACTGCAGTCTCAGGGTCAAGTTTCAGCAAACAGAGGTCTCATGGCTTCCCGATAGCTGTCGGTGAAAGTTGAGGTTTGTGTATACTGGCAATATCTAAAAGACTTTGGCAAACGTAGTTATGTTTCAAAGTAGTTTCCAGATGACTTTGTGGTAAGGTAAGACTATTTGAAGACAAAGAGACAACATTAAAAGACATAAAAGCTTTGTCTTTGAGTAGCCGCTGCGTCGCTGTATTCTTCTAGTGTGGCTTTTTTTGCCATCAGTTCTCGATCCCCCACATGTAAATTTCTTTCGAGCTGTCACAGTGTCAATGAAGGTTCCATCCGCTGATGACATTGCCTGATATTTGGCGTGCAGTACTGTGGTCCACCAGCAGATGTCTCCTGGCAGTCTGGAACTGCCAGGGGAGCTTTCCCCTGTTGGTGGTATTATGTGATCTTTGGGCCGCAGTACTGGCGTCCACCAGTGGGTGGTTCCTGGCAGTGTGGGGTGCCGACATTACCTCCTGCAATCAGGCATCACCTCAGTCTGATTGAGAGGTGTATAAATACCCGACAGGCACACTTATGCCTTGCCTTGGTATCTTTCCTTGTGCCCTGATCCTGAACCTGAGAAGCTCTGTACCTGTTCCTAAAACCTGTTACCTGAGTACCAGATCCTGTCTCCCTGTCCTGATCCCTATCCTGTCCCACCTGTTGCCTTGCATCCCTGCCCTGCAGTCTGATCTGTCTATCCTCTCCCTGTCTTGTGTTCCTTACCCCATCTGCTGATCCCCCTTTGATGACCCTGGCCTGGCTTACGTCTCTGATTCTGGAACTGCCCTTTGTTTATCTACTGATCCTCTGTGCATGACCCTGGCCTGGATATTGTTTATGATCCTGGTATTTCCCATTTATTGTAAGTAATAGGGGGATGGTAGTTGCGCTGTGATAGGAAGGGAATAAAGGAAAAGGGGGGGGAGACTAAACTAAAGTGCATGTGACAAACATGCCAGGTGACCTAAAAAACCATATAAAACGAGAATAAGGAGAAAACACTGACTAGTGTATATGATGAATAAATGAAAATACCACTAAATAGTTTGAAAAAAATATTGACATGAAGGGAAAGTGGAATTAAATGACATGAAAGTGAGCAGTGCACATGGTAGAAAAAGGGCAATCAAGCCAATAAAAATAACAAAAGCAATGAGCAATAAGTCAATAGAACACTGAGTGCACAAATAAACAAATAAATGATAAATATAAAATGGTCCCATTAATAAACGTTATAAAGAATCAAAACACTTGACCAGTGAATCAAAAAAACATGAGAAAGAACTCAGCATAAAAAACATAAAATAGATGATAATGGCAAAAAAATGTGAAGAAAAATATAATAATGAAAAAAACATTCCCGCCACCAAATGTGACACTTCTGAGTGACAATCCAAAAAAACACAATGATGAAAGTGACAGGGGGAGAGGGGTGGTCTTCGATGGGAGCACCTCCGTGTCCACAGGCCCCTTACCTTACGGCTGTAAGGTATACAGCATATGTGTTTGGCGCCCAGTGGATGATGAAATCCAGAAAAATGCAGCAGATGGTGTGGCTCGCAGATGCAGTATGTCATATGCGAAAAAAACAGAATAAACAGCATATGGTGTGATACCGTTTGATGATGAAACACAGGGGGACAGGCAGGCTGAGGGGGGGAGGGGGAGGGTTTCACTCATTTGTGACCAATGAGCGCAAGCCTCAAACCACGAGCGCCGAACTCGTATAATCCAAGCTGCTGGCCAAGGACCCTCCAACGTCTCTTGCCTCCTGAAGTCAGGAATGAAAGCATTCCATTTGTCCCTACATTTACTAAGCATTTTTGGCGTTTCAACAAACAATCCTTTATAGACTGCTGATAAGTGATTTTTCAAATTTTCTTCACACAGTAAAGACTCCAAAAGGGATGACCCTAGTTCTAGGGTATCTGATCCAAATTGTGTCTTGAATGCATGACTTAGTTGTAAGTAACGGAAGAAGTACCATGCACGTATCCTAACGCGCATCGAGTCAGTCAGAGATGACAGTGCCGAGGTGCCTCTGTGAATCAGAAAGAATAGGCTCTCATATGACCCCATATAGGCTGCTTCCAACATGTTGGCTGCATCCCCATCGTCACGTAGCAGCCAGCGCCTAGCTACCACCATTTGCCCAGCTATGAAGTACTTAAAAAGGTCCGGAAGGGCAAGTCCTCCCTGACCCAAAGGCTCCTGCAGTGTTCGAAGGCTGATCCTGGGATGTGTTGCGGACCAAAGAAAAGACCCAAACAGGCTGTTCACACGTTTGAAGAATGAAGATGGACCCCAGATCGGAGAGTTCCTTAAAAAGTATAAGAAGACCGGTAGAACCTTCATCTTAAGAAGGTTAACCCTTCCAATAAGTGAAAGCGGTAAATGCTTCTAAGCATCCAGCTGTATTTTTTCGTCTTAGCCAGTACTGGGAGGAGGTTCAATGACATGTAATTACTTACTTTAGGTGTTATACGAATACCAAGATATTTAAACTGCGATACCCAGGCAATGGGGACCTGTTTTGTCGCCAGAGCCTGAGCACCCGAATCCATGGCCATTACACTAGACTTCTCCCAGTTCACACACAACCCCGAGAACCTGGAGTACTCTCCCAAGATCTTGAATATCGCCTCTAAAGATGGCCCTGGTCCTGTAAAAAGAGAAGCATGCCGTCTGCGTACAAAGCAGTACACTCACGAATGCCTCCCACCTCTAACGCCTTCACATCTGGTGATTTCCGGAGTGCTATGGCCAGGGGCTCTATCGCCAGAGCGAACAGTGAAGGTGAAAGGGGGCATCCCTGACAGATATACCCAATTTGATAGCTGCCATTGGCTTACTATAAAGCAAAGATATCCATGTCCTAAATACGTCTCCAAACCCCATGGCGGCAGCACTGCCAACATATAGTTCCAAACCAAAGAATCAAACGCTTTAGCCATATCGAGGGACACTACCACCCTTGCCCACCGATTGACATGGTCAATTTGAAGATGTGTGAACAGCCTGCGCAGGTTTGTGTCTGTAGATTTCTGAGGGATAAAGCCTGTTTGATCTATGGTCACTAAAGTAGTAATAACTTTTGACAGTCTTGTGGCCAATATCTTTGTCAAGATCTTCAAGTCTTGATTCAAGAGTGCTATGGGTCTATAGGAGGAGCATGCCAATGGGTCCTTACCCAGTTTAGGTAGTAGAATAACCTGAGCCCCCCAACAGTGTATCCAGAAGAATCTTATTTTGTAGACAAAAGAGGAAAAGAGATTTAGGTCATGGAACCAGGGCCTCCAGGTGTGCTCTATACCACTCTATACATAGCCCGTCAGGTCCTGGGGATTTGTGTGGAGGGAATGATCTAATGGCCGTTTCAATCTCCTTCTCTGTTATCTCAGCCTCCAAATCATTCCTATCAGCTTCCGAGAGCATAGGGATATCTAAAGAAGAGTAATGTCTCTAATTACATTGTAAGCAGGTATAGGAGCATATAGTGTCCTGTAATATTCAACAAACGTATCCAAAATGTCAGTTGGATCCGTAAGATGAATACCCTGGTCATTTCTAATACATGGTATGTTGGTCTGCATTCTCTGTTCTGCGACTAGAATGGCCAGCAACTTCCCATTTTTATCACCCTGTTCAAAGAGGGATTCAGCCCTCCTTGTCCAGGAAGTGTGTGTTAACTCTGTGAAGTGCAACTCCAAAAGACAACGCGCTTCCATAAGTTCTAGGTAGGTGACATCTGAGTGGTCATTAGCATGAGCTACTTCGTGTGCCCTCTCCCCATCTTGTAGTTCTTGGGTTTTACTATTGAAACATTTCCTGGCGTGTTTAATGGCCAAAATGTACTGCCCCCCCATACACACCTTGAAGGCATCCCATACAACAGGCAAAGCAGCCGAGTCAAGGTTATCTTCCCAGTAACTAGAGACGTGCAGTGTCACCTAAGAGGACACCGACTCTACCTCTAACCAACCCGGATTTAACCTAATGCTTAATGCCAGTTTGTTTTTTTTCTTTGTTTTTGTTATGCACAGACCTATATGCACAGACAGGGGTGTATGATCTGAGAGGCCACCCGCCAGATCATTTGTACCCCGTACCAGCTGTAGCATGGGGTCATTGGCAAATGCCAAGTCTATCCTTGAGGAAGATTTGTGCGTTTTTGATAAATTGGAAAAACTCCTGGTAGTTGGATTCTTCCATCTCCACAGCTCTGTTAAGGCAGCCATGTCCGCCCATGCAGCCAACTCCACTGAGGCCACCCTGGACGCATTAGATAAATCCAGGGCGGCACACAAGATGGCGTTAAAGTCGCCTGCTATCAATAGGGGAAGATGCATTAAAGGGGCCAATTTGCCCAGCAAATCATACAATATCTGAATCTGGAATGGGGGAGGAACATAGAGGTTCACCAGCACAATTTTATGCGTATATATTAGCAACAACAATTAAATACCAACCTCCAGGGTCAGATATGACTTTATGAATTGTACAAGGTACCGCCTTGCTAATTAAAATGGCAACCCCTCTGGCATACGTAGAGTATGTTGCATGCAGCGCATGCTGGATCCAGGATCTGCGTAAGGACAGTATCCTGTTCCCGTCTAAATGCGTCTCCTGCAAGAACATCAACTGTGGTTTGATTGGTTTCAGGTATTGGAACATCAAGGCCCTGTGGAACCTATCATTAAGGCCTCTGACATTCCAAAACACCACATTAACAATTGACCTCGCCATAATCATATATTAGCATACCACATAGATTACTGTATACCGTGACCATTGGTAAGTGTTACCAGGGAATACCAAGATTTTGTACATGTAGTAGATTATGTCTATCACCAAAAACCCAACATAGATTGTTGCACATTCGCTGAAGAAAATACCCAAGTCCATTGTAACCACTTGCTGTAGTGTCAAAAAAAAACAACAAAAACTATACACCTAGCTTAATCCCCAAACTTGACTCCAAACATTAAGAGAACATGACTAGAAAAAAAGGGTCAAAACAAAATTAAAAAAAAAGAGTGAAAAGAGAAGTTCCTGAGTCCGTCAGTCTGGAAGACATTATAGTCCGTGCCTGTATCGCTCCGTGTCTGAAGAACGGAAATTTTGCAATCCCCCGGTTTGAGAGAGGTAACTTCCATCTAACCCACAGGAAAACCTAGTTTAACAAAAGGTACTTTTGAGGACCAGTAATGTGCAGGGTACGCTGGGAGCAAACAGACAGCTACATAGTACCATGTGAAGGAGAATCATCTCCCAGTAACCCCCAGCCTGTGAAAGGGGGACAAGGGATCCTTCTCCAGGGATAGGTGAATGAGGAGGAAAAAAGGAAACCAGTCCCGCAGCTGCAGATAGGAAGAAAAAACGGACAATTTATTAGTAACTTGGCTCACAAACCGTTAATCCAGTCGCTGGCCTCCATAGGTGTGTCAAAGAAGCGAACTGTGCCCTTGTGAGGAACTCGCAGCCAACTTGGGTATAATGTACTATACTTTATATCCTTTTCTCTCAGCCTGCGTCTCACCTCACTGAAGGATTTGCAACATTTCTGGACTTCGGCTGAGAAATCTGGGAAAAGCATCACTTTAGTATTCTCATATGGCAGTTCTGGGTGTTTCCGGGCCTCTGCCAGTATAATATCTCTGTCGTGAAAGTTTAGGAACCGCACCAGAAATGGCCGCGGAGGAGCACCCTCCGGACGATGGCCCGTAGCAACTCTGTGAGCCCTTTCAACCATGTACGTGGGAGGTATGTCTGGTAGGCTCAGGAGGTTCTTGAACAAAGATTCAGCAAATGCAGCTGGCCTGGAACACTCAGCCCCTTCCGGTAGGCCCACCACTCGTACACTATTATGCCTCTGCCTATTTTCAGCGTCGTCCACTTTAAGGACTAGGGACCTCACCACTGAATGTAGATCCGCTATCTGTGCCGCCTGGGAGCCTTGCTGATCTTCCGCCTCTCCAATCCGGTCCTCTGCCTCCGTCAGCCGCCCCCTGATTTTGTCTAAATCATTGTGGATCAGTGTACACTCAGATGCCATGTGCTCCACCCATGCCATCACCCTAGATTTAAAGCCTTCTATGGCCTCTAAGATAGGCTTTGTTATTGTGTCCGGTGCAGCCGCTAACAGAGCAGGGGACAAAGGAATATCTTGTGCCATAGCAGGAGACTCCATGGCTTCAGGCAGTTTCACAGGGCTCATCCGCAGCTCCCACTCACGCTGTGCGCCAGAGGTATTGGGCAAGATGGCACCTGGAGAGTCCACGGCCTGCCCCTTCCCCAAGCGCTGTGGTTTTGGGTGTTTTACGGACTTACCCCGGCTTTTTACAGACATGATCGCTGCCTTCGGGGGATCCAGAACACCTTAGGAGGCAGAGCGGTGTCCTTTTAGCTGTGACAGAGTGAGGATATTCGATATATTGTACGGATGTGCACGGAGCTCTGAAGGCACGCGTCTTCTCCGGCTCACATCCTGGCCACGCCCCGTCGAGGATAAAGGTTTTTTTTTTTTTTTTTTTATCATTTTCCAGTACAAAACATTCCTCTGAGGGACCATGCCTCACAGGGAAAATAAAAGAAATAGCAACTCATCTATATATTCCTGTGGTAAACCTGACAGCCTAGCGGACATGCCCCTCGTCCCCTTGCCCTAACCCCCCACCCAATCCCGCCCCCCTAACCCACCTCCCTCCCCTACGGGGTGTGATTCAGAGGAGAGCGTAGTCCTGCTTGCCATACCTCCCTTATCAGAAAATTCGGTTTAAGCCCTTTTTATATTATCTCCTTTAAGTAGGTCCAAGTTTTTTTGAATTTAGGCCAACCTGCCCATTTCCCCCTGCATTCCTGATCCTCATCTGGTTCCACTCCTCCTCGGTCTAGGCTTTCTATGTTGTAGATTTCATTAAGATCAAATAGCCAGTCTCGCGTTTTGGGACTTAAAGGGTTCAGCCAGTTTAGAGAAATCTGTCTCTTGGCTGAGTCTAGTATTATCGGGGTCAGGGAAGTCTTATAGCTCTTTACCGTATCTTGGGTACCGTGGAAGAGACAGACCCAAGGGTCCTCCTCTATTTCCCTCCCCGTGAATTCTTTTGACAGGGATAAGATTTTTTTCCAAAAGACCTTTATGATAGGGCATTCCCACCAGATATGGGCCATTGTGCCTTTAGTCTGGCAACCCCTCCAGCAGGAGTTCCCCTTAGATCCGTCCATCTTGCTAACTCTGTCCGGGGTGGCATACCATCTTGATAATACTTTATAGTGAATTTCCGTTCTCCTAATATCTAGTGCTGCATAGTGTACCAAATTCAAGATTTTGCCCAAAGTGTTACTAGTGCATGGTGACCCCAATTCCTGCTCCCACCTTATGATATAATGAGGCGTCTTGCCCTCCTGTGACTCTCCAAGTACTCTGTAAATTTGGCCTATAGCACCTCCCGGGTTCTCTGTCACACAGAGTTTCTCAAGAGGTCTGAGCTCATCTATACTCCTAAGGGGCTTTGGTAATTTACTTATGAAATGGGAAAGCTGTAAATACCTCCACCAATCTATCACCCAATGTTCTGTCTCTCGGTTCAATTCCGTGAAAGTGCGTATTTCCCCCCTACTAATAAAATTTTTCAATTGAAGAGTGTCGTCTTTTAACCACCCCCCCCCCCACTGTACTCATTCCTGGTTCAAAAAATAAATTATTCTTCATATATATTAAAGGTGAATTGTGCAACCATTTGTGCTGAATATGAATTCTGTCCCATATTTTAAAGGTGTTTTGTGTTAATAAAGAAATATCAGTGCTGAATGTCCTAAATTTTGGGGGGTTCCATAGTGAATGTGCCAAATTATTATTACTTAAGAAATATTCTATCTTCACCCACCGCTTGTCAGTCTCTCTCTTACTCCATTCTATAACCCGTGAAAGCACTACAGCAATATAGTACCTATTGAAATCTGGTAACGCTATTCCACCTTTTTTTTTACCTCTACTCAGTGTTGCATAAGAAATACGAGGTTTGTTGCCACCCCAGACAGCCTGGGTAATTAATTTCCTTAGAGCCCCTAAAAAATACCTTGGTAGGGGGATCGGAAGCAGCTGAAATTTGTATAAAATCTTTGGGGTGATCGTCATTTTAACCGCGTTCACGCGACCAAACCAGGAGAGCGGTCTCGACCTCAATCTCCCAGCCTCGTGCCTAATCTCATCTAGTAATGGGATGTAGTTACTTTTGAACAACTTTTTAATAGAGTTGGCTAGCTTAATACCTAGATAGTTAATCTCCCTTCTCCAGGGGAAAGGAAACACGGAGGTCAGATGAACTTCCTCCTGCTTCGTAAGACTAATGTTTAGGATTTCTGATTTACCGGGGTTGATTTTAAAATTGGAGGCTTCTCCATATCGCCTTAGAATTCGCCATATGTTGGGGAGGGTTACTCTGGGAGCTGTGACAAAAAAGAGTATATCATCGGCAAATGCTGCCAGTTTGTGCTCCTCTGGTCCCACCCGGACCCCCTTGCAATCTGGACTGCTCCGGATGGTAGCTAGGAGGGGCTCCAGGGACAGAACGAACAGGAGAGGGGAGAGAGGACACCCCTGCCTTGTCCCGTTTTTCATTTCAAAAGTTTTGGATACTGCCCCATTTACCCTTACGGCTGCCGTTGGTCTGCTATATAAGGCCTTAACCCAGGAAATAAACCTGGGCCCAATGCCCATTTCCTCTAATGTATCCACCAGGAACCCCCAGTCTACCCTGTCGAAAGCCTTTTCGGCGTCCATCGACAGGAATAGAGCAGGGGGTCCCCTATGTCTACAGAACTCCGACAGCAGCACCGCCCGAACCCCATTGTCTCTACACTGTCTCCCCGGGACAAAACCGGACTGGTCTGGGTGTACTAGGTCCGCCATAAGTCGCTTTAGTCTATTAGCCAGGACCTTAGCATATAGTTTTACGTCCGTTTTAAGTAGAGAAATAGGCCGGTAGCTCGGACACAGCTTGGTGTCCTTCCCGTCTTTTAATATTAAAGTTATAGTGGCGCGCAGGGCCTCTCGCTCCAACTCGGCTCTGGTGCCCAGTTCATTCCAGTATTTGCAGAGCTTGGGGACCAGAATATGTTTCATTTTTAATAAATAGTTGGAAGAGAAGCCATCCGGGCCCGGACTTTTACCCTTCGGGGTATCTTTTAATGCTGCTAGAATTTCCCCCTCCTCTATGGGGTTGTCCAGGAGATCTCTATCTTCACCAGACAGTACTCCTAGGCCTGCCTCTTTTAAGAATTCTCTTCTCCTTGCTGTCCGAGCGCTGACCTCCCCTTCCTCCTGTCTAATTGAATATAGGTCGGCATAGAATTTTCTAAACTCATTAGCCATATCTTCACTTGATACAAGCTCCTTACCACCTGCCCCGTTTATTTTCTCTATGTAATTCCGCCCTCTTTTTTTCCTAATTTGCCTCGCCAGGTATTTGCTAGACTTATTGGCCCAAAGATACCTCTCCTTGGCCATTAAATTTAAGGCACTCTTCGCCTCCTGCTCCATCGTGTCTCTCAGTTCCTCTCTCCCAGCAACCATCGCCCGGTAGCAGTCCGCATCTTGTCCCCTGGACCTCTTGTGTAGTTGTTCTAGTTGGAACAGGTCCGCTATCAGTTTTTCCCTTTTTTCCTTCCTTTTTTTTTTTGGCCTGCTCCTATAGATATAAAAATCCCCCGTATGTAGGCTTTGTGCGCCTCCCAGAGAATAGAGGGGGAGACCTCGCCCGTGTCGTTCAGTGTAAAAAACTGATTTAACTCATTCTGGATCCGGTCTATTACTTCCGGGTCCTTAAGTAGGCTTTCATTCAGCTTCCACGAGAAGGGACGTCTCCCTAACTCTGGGAGCTTCAGCCTTATCGTGACAGGCGAATGATCAGAAAAAGTTGTTGTTTCAATACTAGTATCTACCACCCCTTCTAATAGGCTATGATCAACAAAAATATAGTCCAGCCTGGAGTAGGTCCCGTGCACAGGGGAGTAGAAGGTGTAGTCCCTCTCTTTAACATGTTGTATTCTCCACACGTCTATTAGTTGACAGTGGAATAGTTTACGCTTAATTGCTCTTAGTGACACCTTCTTGATCCCCTGGGCACGGGACGTACTGTCCCAGGCCGGGTCTAGACAAAAATTCATGTCCCCGGCCAGGACCATCTCCCCTTCTCCGAATTCCATCAATTTCTCTAACATCTGTCCCAGAAAAACAGTGGGGCTCCTGTTCGGGCAGTATACGTTGGCCAGCGTGATCTTTCTAGAGCCGATAGAACCTTTCAAAAATAGAAAACGACCTTCAGGGTCTATTGATCGATCCTGTACTAGGAAGTTCACTGCTTTGGACAGCCCAATAGCTACCCCTTTAGACCCCTTATCGGGGGAATCCCCGTAGTACCATTGTGGAAACCTGGAGGAGAACAACCTGACCCTGGTGTTGAGGGTCAGGTGTGTCTCCTGCAGGAAAACCACGTCACCTCCCAGATGGTCAAGTTCCCTCAGAATTTTATGCCTCTTCCTGGGAGAGTTCAACCCTTTAACGTTATAGGAAATCAATTTAACATCGGGCATTTCTTACAAGGTAGTCATTCTAACCTCTGTACTCTGCTCCCCTTGAACACCACCCGTCTCTGTCTTCCCTTCTCCTCTCCCCCCCCGAACACCCAACTACCCCCCCCACCGCCCTCCTCCCTCACCTCCCTCCCTCCACCCAGCCACCCCCCCACCCGACCTCCCCACCACCCCCCACCCCCTGACTCCCGCCCCCCTCCCTCCCCCCTGTGGCGCCCACTGCGCCTGTAGCCCGCCCGTATGGAAGCACACACATACCACACGGCGGTGCCTCTTCCGTAGGGGCTGGGCTCCCGCGCCGGCCTCCAGGACCCAATCAGTGGGATATACTCAAGATGCCCACCCCCAAGTACACCCCCCACCACCCCGCAATCCCTCACCCTAAATACAATACAGATTGCTTTCTTTAGGAGAGATCCTATTGCCTCCCTTTTCCTACCAAGTACATATCAATTAATTATAACTTGAGTCCATTGTACCCAAGTCCTCGTGTCCCGGGATCGGCCGTCCCTCTCATGTGGAGAGAAGGGCGGCGGAGCAGGGGAGGGGAGGGAGAGGGGAGGGAGAGGGGGGGGAAGAGAAAAAAAAAAAGAGGAGGGAGAGGGGGGAAACCCCTCTACCCCCCTCCCCCCCATCACCCCCCACCCCCCCGCCCGATCCCCAGCGTCTATTCCGAAACCGGGACCTGGATACCCAGATTGCTACAAAAGTCCTGCATTTCTTCCATATATCTCATTCTGAAGGATCTTCCCTCTTTGAAGACTATCAGGGATGTTGGAAACCCCCAGCTGTACTTTAAATTGGCCTTCCTGAGTAGATCGAGGACTGGTCTCATCTGTCTTCTCCTCTCTAAAGTCCCTGCTGAGAGATCGATGAAGATTTGCAAGTCCTTGTTTTCAAATTTGAGAGGTGGCGCCCCTTTTAATTTTTTCCAGATTTTTTCTTTGTCCTCATATTGATGAAATTTAATTATGACGTCTCTTGGGGTGTCTTGCTTAATGTGAGGGGGCTTCCTTATTCTATGGACCCTGTCGATACTCAACACCTCGTCCTCCCGCCTGCCCAGTAAAGGATTAAAAATTTTCCTCATCTTCTCGCCCAGGTCCTCGTTCTGTTGTTCCGGGATCGATCGAATGCGTAAATTTTGGCGGCGGCTCTGGTTCTCCTGTTCCTCGAGTCTAAAAGCCATAGCACGATTTTCACTCTGCACCTTCTCGACTCGTTTTTTTAGGTCTGCTAAGTCTTTAGCTTGTTTACTGGAGGCCTCCTCTGCCTCTTCAACCCGGCGGAGAAGATGCCCCATATCAGAGCGGACGTTTGAAATCTCTTCTTTTATAATGCTCTCCAGTTTCTTCTCCAGTTTGGTAAACATTTCGCTAATATCTGTTTTGCTTGGTACTTGGGCCATGATGCTCAATTCTTCTGCTGCAGTATAGGCTGGTGACCCCTCCGAGTCCCGCTCCTCATGGGGCCTATCTCCCTGACCCCCCTTTTGTTTCTGTTGGTCCTTTTTCTTAGTGCCTGGATGTTTCCCCTCCATTCCCGGGCTCTTTGTGCCCGCTTCTTTTAAGTATTTTTGGATAGAGCTGGTATTAAGGCTCTCTCTTGGGTTGTTGGTTTCTGCTTGTCTCGATGACCGGCCTTTCATGTTTACCTAAGTTTTCTTTTGAGTATAACTATACACCGACTCTCAGAGCCACCTTTCTTTGTTTTTCAGAAGTAACACCCTGCCCCCCTACATACCCAGGGGGGTTAATTATGCCCTTATGTGCCTGCAGTAGTAGTTGGCCTTCTTTCAAGCGCCTTTTAGACACGGCATCTATGGGAAGTGTTGCTGAGATCCGCACTGCTTGTGGAGTCCGTCGATAGCCTATATGTAGTACCCAGGGTTAGGGAGCTTAACCCCTTTTATCCGACCACTGTCGGTATCAATACGTTTGCTTCCGCCAGAGGTGGGCAATGGGGCCAGGGAGGACTGATGTTATTGCTTCCAGCCGGGAGGGGTCCGCTCAGATTGGTTAAGCCTTAAGGGAGGGGAGGTGCCAGGTCCGCTCACACTTCAGACCCTTTTATCAGGGAAAAAAAAAAAAAAAGAAAAAAAAAAATCTAACCGGGTACCTCAAGCCCCCTGAGCCAGTCCGGTCCCCAGACCTCCTCTAGTGGCCACAAGTTATTCCAGCAATAGATAAGTCTAGGATATGACCTAACTACAGAGTCATTAGATGCACTCGATGATGGTAAGCCTCTGTGAGGCGTCTCCTACCTGGATGTCTCGTCCAGGGAGCTGCTGCTTCTCCTTGGTCAGGTCCATTGAAGGGAATGTCCTTTCAGTAGTGTGCAGCTGTGTAAAGGGCACTTCAGAGAGGGAGACACGTCGGGCCGCCTCCGGGGCTGTGAGTCCGAGATGAACGATCGCTTCGCGCTTCGATGGTGCAGCATCCGCTTAAGGAGGTGGGGGGGAGCAGGGCAGGCAGGATGGCCGGGAACGCAGACCTAGGCCGGCCGCTCGTGGTCGAGGATAAAGGTTTTTGATGGTGATCTTGTTGAGTTCTCTGTAGTTCACACAAGGCCTTGAGGGTATGGTCTTTTTTCTCCACAAAGAAGATCCCGGCACCAGCTGGGGAAGATGGATGAAACCCTTTTCTAGGTTCTCGTCAATGTATTGGCGTAATGTCTCAAGCTCAGCCTCGGAAAGTGGGAATATTCGTCCAAGGATGGTGTCATGGCTCACCATCCATGGCTGCACACTCTTCAGGCCTTCTTTATTAGATCTTCCAACCCTGGGTACCTATTTAGGAGACGCTGCACCACCAAATTGAGGACATATGCCAGGCATGGCACATGTGTCAACTTTCCCTGTCTAAGGGTGGACAGGAGGTTTGTGCCAGTATCACACACCACCACTCCTGGCTCCAGCTGGTGTGGCATGAACCACCTCTCAGCATGTCCCTGCACAGCTGCAAGAATCTCTGCTCCGTTGTGGTTCCTGTCCCCTAGACACACCAGCTGAAGCACTGCATGGCACCTTTTAGCCTGACTCATTGATAAGCCCTTTGAACGCTTAGGGTGTACTTGAGGTTCATAGGACAATTCAGCAGAGGTGGGCATGGAGGAGGAGGTGGAGGAGGAGGGGGTAGAACTGATGAATCTGGCATCATCACAAGGTGTATGGTGACATGGGGGCACAACAAGCTGCAGCACTGAGCCCTGTTCTGCATCCTTGCGAGTTGCAGGCAGAGTTACCCAGTGTGCTGTGAACGAAATATATTTTCTCTGCCCATGCTTGCTGGACCACGTGTCAGCAGTAACTTGGACTTTGAGGCTGACTGCCTTGCCCAACGATGCCACAACATTGCCTTCCACGTGATGGTAGAGAGATGGAATGGTCTTACGTGAAAAGAAATAGCGACTGGTACATTATGGTACAGCACATTCTGCAAATTCACGGAAGGGGCAGAATCCACCAGGCAGAAGTTGTAGAGCCAGCAGCTTTGACAAGCCTGAATTTAGACGCTGGGCATGTGGGTGGCAGGGACTGTATTTTTTTTTTCCGCTGCAGCAGATGGGGCAGAGAAATTTGCCGGCTATAGTCTACAGCTGGTGGTGTGCTGCTGGCATTGCCTTCCACGTGATGGTAGAGAGATGGAATGGTCTTACTTGAAAAGAAATAGCGACTGGTACATTATGGTACAGCACATTCTGCAAATTCATGGAAGGGGGCAGAATCCACCAGGCAGAAGTTGTAGAGCCAGCAGCTTTGACAAGCTTGAATTTAGACGCTGGGCATGTGGGTGGCAGGGACTGTATTTTTTTTTTCCGCTGCAGCAGATGGGGCAGAGAAATTTGCCGGCTATAGTCTACAGCTGGTGGTGTGCTGCTGGCAGATGTGCTGCAAGGACCTGGGACACCTTACCCTATACCATCATCCCTGTCAGTGGAGGCTGCTGAGAGGTCATGAGGTATAGCAATGACACACTGAGGTGAGTAAGGAGGAGGGACAGATTTGTGCCCCTTTTGTGTGGCTTTTAGGGTGTCACGTATGTTGTAGGTGACCCCGGTATGCAGAGAAAGGCCTTTCTTAAACAGGAAGGACTGGCACGAGGACAAGATTTTTGTTCCCAAGGGAGCCAGACTCCAGGTCCTTAAGACCTTTCATTTTGGGGTCCATAAGACATCTGAGCTGATTCAGCAATCTTACTAGTGGCCTAACCTGAGGCAAGATAGCAAGGACTTTGTAGGTTCCTGTACAACCTGTGCCCGAAATAAAGGAAGTCGCACGCAAGCTTTGTGACTGTTAAGACCGTTGCCTGTCCGTAACCGCAGATGCTATCCATGGATTTTACAGTGGATTTACCCCCCTCCGAAGGTTTCTCCACTATCCTGGTGGTGGTGGATCGTCTGTCATTTTTGCCTAATGCCTATCGGGAAGCAGCAGTACCTGCCTGCTGCCGTACAGAACAGATTAACCTTTATCCAAGAAAACTTGCAGGTTCTTCAATAAACCATGCAGAAATCGCATTATGACAGGTGGAAGAAAGAGAATCCAGTTCTGAAGGTAGGGGGCAAGGTGTGGCTCTCTACAGTGAACCTGAAATTGTTTTGCCCTTCCCGGAAGCTAAGTCCAAGGTTCATCAGTCCCCTTGCAATCAAGAAAGAGATTAATCCTGTGGCCTTCGAATTCACTACTCAAACCAGCCACTTCTGGCCCCTTTTCTGGAAGGGAAGACCCACCTCCACCTCCAATCACGGTGGGTGAAGAAACAGAGTTTGAGGTGGAAGCCATCCTGGATTGTCGAAAAAAGGAGTAGACAAGTCCAATACCTGGTAAAGTGGAAGGGTTACTCACCAGAAGAGAGCTCTTGGGAACCTGCAAATAATGTTCATGCCCCTAAACTTTGTGTGAATTCTTCAGAAAATATCCAGAGAAGCAAGCACGCCTTGGCATCCGGAGGCTCCCCCTTGGGGGGGGGAGCACTGTCAGAAAACAATCCGCAGAGGAACTGGCATATCTATCAATGGCCAGCAGAATCGCGGATTGGCAAACAGAAATTCCCACTGCTAGCGCGCATGCTCACACATGCAAGAATGGGCAATAATATATATTCGCCAGTGCGCATGCGCGTATGCCAAAGTGCACGCAATGTGTGACAGACTCTGGCACCCAGTGGCCTATTTAAAGCCTGAAGCAGCAACCACTAATTGCTGGATTATTTTCAGCTCTCCTGTGTGTTCCTGTCATAAACCAGATGTGACCACAACTGTGTGACTGTGACAGAGTGAACCAGACATAAATAGGTGAAAGTAAGTTTATTAAGGTAAATGCATATACACGTGAACACACCACAAATACAGAGTGAACAAACCAAACAACCAAACAGTGATAATAAACCAACCAGCATATGTAGCAAAAGGGAGTACCAGAATCATAGTCAAGCCAGGCTAGGGTCATAAACGGGAGATCAGTAAGGGAAACAAACAGAACAAGAGAGGATGGATGAATCACAGGAGGGACGGGTCAGGTACAAGGCTCAGGGTCCAGGGTTCAGGTAACAGACAGGAAACAGGATCAACAGGTTCCAGGAATCAGGTTTCAGGTTCAGGAATCAGGTTTCAGGATCAGAGTAACAGGCTGCAGGTCAGGGCTCAAGGACAATACCCGGGCAACATGAGTGTGCACTTGCCGGATAGTTATACTGCAGCTCTGCTAATTAAAGTCAGGTGACACCTGTCTGCAAGGGGAATACCTGCTCCACACTGCCAGGATTCCTCCGATGGTGGACGCCAGTACTGCGGCCCAAAGGTGACAGAATACCAGCAGGAAAAGCTCTTCTGACAGCTCTAAACTGCCAGGAGACACCTGCTGGTGGACCTCAGTACTGCACGCCAAGTGATTGATATTACCAGCGGAGGAGACCTTTCCTGACAGTTCCCGAGTTCTATTGCCTGCTATCATTGGATTTCCTGTTACTGACCCGGCTTGCCTTTGACCTGTCTTATCTCCATTCCTGGCTTTGACCCTTGGCTTGTTCCAGTGATTCCGCTTCTGCCTGCTGATCCGTGTATGACCCAGGCTTACTCCTGACTCTGCTTGCTGCCTTACTCCCGGCTGATCCTCTGTGTATGACTTCTGGCCTGGCTCCTAACTCTGTTCCTGGCTCTCCCTTCTGCCATGTCTCACCCAGTACTCCTGAGGAACTCCCGCCAAGGAGTGCAACCCTGCTCGTCAGCCGCCATCCAGCGGACATCTCTTCATCACCTCAGCCTGTTGCAACTGCTTCTCTGAGTATAGAACTCCCTGTTACCACCTTCAGGGGCGCTCTGCACTTAGCCACAAGGGAAGCCCTCTCAGCACTTCGGCCTCCGGCCAGGTATGTGGCAGTCTGACTTTTATCAAAATGAATCAATCCTGGATTACCAGCAGCTATGAAGCCCCTGATGTCGATGTCACCGATTAGGTGTTTTTGGAATGTGGAATCTCTGCAGGACTTCTAGGCTGCCTAGAGTTTTGGGTGTTATTTTCATCAGGAAGAATGTTTTTTGTGTAGGTTTCATGGGCACAATTAACACCCAAAGACCAATTTTTCCGCACCTGTTTGACAGGTGCATATCATTACAATTTTTGACAGCAAGGCCAGTTCTTTCTTTCATCAAAAATACCTTGTTAGGGTTACGGTATAAAAGCTCCACCGACACCCAAAGACCAATTTTTCCGCACCTGTTTGACAGGTGCATATCATTGCAATTTTTGACAGCAAGGCCAATTCTTGCTTTCATCAAGAGTACCTCTATAGGGTTACAGTGTGAAGGCGCCACCGACACCCAAAGAACAATTTTTCTGCACCCGTTACAGAAGTAGAAATCCAAAATCTGTGGTAGAGACACCAGAATTTATCATTGTGGCCTCATTATACAGACTGGCACCCCAAGCCGTTGCTTACAAAATAAAGAATGCTTGCAGGGAAAATGTAATTTTTTGGGCTTTATAAATGCAATTATTGCTACAGCATCTTCTATACACAGTACAGATGAGGCACTTTACAGGTGGACCAGGCACTGTATTGAAAGGAATTTTAAATTTTTATACTTTCACTTTAATCATCAATAAATCACTGCTCATTTAAAAATTACGTTTGTTACAAACTGTTTTCATTGATACATGTCCCCCAGCAGTGGTGTATTTAGGTTTTGTGCTGCCCTAGGCCTGACTAAACTTATGCACCCCCCCTAATTTAAATATGACCCACCACTTGCTGCCGAGGCCACACCCCTTCCTGTTTAAGACCCACCCTATCATCTGTAAACCACACCCCTTCCTCTTTATGCTCATTTGGCACCTTTCAGGGGGGAGGGGGGAACGGGTACCTGTTTTTGACAGGTACCCTTTCCCACTCCCTGGAGACTGCGCTGCGCCCTCTGAAGTTCAGACCCCCTCCTCCTTCCTCCACTGGGGCATTCAGAAAGTGCAATGCGTCTCGCACACTTGCAGTAGTGAACCGTCCGGTTTCCCTTACCATGAATGATGGTGGCAAAACCCAAGAGCCAATCCGAAAATCGGCTGAGGTGTCGACATTGCGGGATCCCTGGACAGGTAAGTGTCCCAATATTAAAAGTCAGCAGCTACAGTATTTGTAGCTGCTGGGTTTTAATGTTTTCACGGGGTGGGGGCGGGACTCCTCTTTAATGAGATTGCATTGATTTCAGCATTGATGGAGCACTTTATTGCAATATCATGATCTGCATATTAATGCACTTTCACTAAATGTGGACTGTTTAAAGGGTTTGCATTGATTTTAGCATACATGGAGCACTTTGCACATGCCAGTTACAGCTGGTGCTCAAAATTTTTGGGGGGTGCAAACAAACTAAAAAATTCAGAAAAAAAGACATCAATTGCAGCCTCACTGGGCCCCATCAAACGCAGCCACTGTTCCATCAAACGCAGCCACTGTGCCCACCACACGCAGCCACTGTGCCCACAAAACGCAGACACTGTGCCCATCAAACGCAGACACTGTGCCCCATCAAACGCAGCCACTGTGCCCCATCAAACGCAGCCACTGTGCCCAAACGCAGCCACTGTGCCCATCAATTGCAGCCACTGTGCCCATCAATTGCAGCCACTGTGCCATCAAACACAGCTACTGTGCCCCATCAAACGCAGCCACTGTGCCCCATCAAACGCAGCCACTGTGACCAAACGCAGCCACCCATCAATTGCAGCCACTGTGCCCATCAATTGCAGCTACTGTGCCCATCAATTGCAGCCACTGTGCCATCAAACGCAGCTACTTTGCCCACCAAATGCAGTCACTGTGCCACACCAAACGCAGCCACTGTGCCCATCAATTGCAGCCACTGTGCCCATCAATTGCAGCCACTGTGCCCATCAATTGTAGCCACTGGGCCATCAAATGCAGCCACTGTGCTCACCAAATGCAGCCACGGTGCCCACCAAACGCAGACACTGTGCCCATCAAACACAGACACTGTGCCCCATCAAATGCAGCCACTGTGCCCACCAAACACAGCCACTGTGCCCATCAATTGCAGCCACTGTGCCCTTCAATTGCAGCCACTGTGCCATCAAACGCAGCTACTGTGCTTATCAAAAGCAGCCACTGTGCCATCAAACGCAGCCATTGTGCCCATCAAACACAGCCACTGTGCCCACCAAATGCAGCCACTGTGCCATCAAACGCAGCTACTGTGCCCATCAAACGCAGCCACTGTGCCATCAAACGCAGCCACTGTGCCCCATCAATTGCAGCCACTGTGCCCTCAAAATCAGCCACTGTGCCCTCAAACGCTGTCACTGAGCCCATCAATTGTAGCCACTGGGCCATCAAATGCTAACACTGTTCCCATAACACTGATATAATTTATTTAATAACTTTACCTGCTGTCCTGGGGGGTTCCCTTGTGGCTCTCTCTCTCTCTCTCCTCCTGACGTCACTGCCAGACCCCGCCCCAGTGCCGAGGAGAAGAGTCAAGCAGTGTGGAGGAGGGGAGGCGGAGCATAAGGCTCCACCTCCACCAGTCACCGGCCGCTTATAGGGGCGTGAGTCACACGCCGCCCCCGCATTAGAGAAAGTCCCCCACCCGTCTTCCCAATTCCCGGCTCCCGCGCCGACCCCCACACACATGCAGCCCATGGCGGCCGCCTTGCTGTAGCGGGTGGTGCTGCTGTGTATGGGCGTGCTTGGCAGAGGGTGGAGGGGCGTGAGCTCTGCTAAGCACGCCCATACACACGCCCCTCCACCCTCTGCCAAGCACGCCCATACACAGCAGCGCCACTACAGCAAGGCGGTCACCGTGGGCTGCATGTGTGCGGGGGGCGGCCGCGCGAGCCGGGAATTGGGTGGGGGGACTTTCTCTCATGCGGGGGGCGGCTTTTTTTGCCGCCTCCCACAAAGTGCCGCCTTAGGCCTAGGCCTTGTCGGCCTAGGCCAAAACACAGCCCTGTCCCCCAGGGTAGGACCCAGACCTCCATAACCATTGTATGCCCAATTACTTGCATATAAGCCTTCAAAATGGGCACTTTTGCTTTTTCACATTCAGGTCCCATAGACTTCAATTGGGTTCGTTAGTCGGTTCCGAACTTACCCGATATTCGAAAGTTCTGGTGCAAACCGAACAGGGGGTCGTTCGACCCATCCCTAATGACAATCATTCCAACCCCTCTCCACTGTATCTAAAACTAAAAAAAAAAGTTTTGCTTTCAGTTACTGTATACTTTAACCACTTCAGCTCTGGAAGGTTTTACTCTCTTCATGACCAGGCCATTTTTTGTGATACAACACTGCGTTATTGTACCCAAAAAACAATATTTTTTACATTCTGCTATAAAACACACCCAATAAAAAAATGTAAAAAATAAAATTTCTTCATCAATTTAGGCCAATATGTATTCTGCTACATATTTTTGGTTAAAAAAAAAAATCCCAATAAGCCTATATTGATTGCTTTGCACAAAAGTTATAGCATCTACAAACTATGGGATATTTTTATGTATTTTTTATTGATTTTTAATTTTTTTTTTACTAGTAATGGGGGCGATCAGCAACTTATAGCGGGACTGACACTTTTCTGTGGACCAGTGACACTAGTACAGTGATCAGTGCTAAAAAATATGCACTGTCACTGTACTAATGACACTGGCAGGGAAGGGGTTAACATTGGGGGCAATCAAAGGGTTAAATGTGTCCCTAGGGAGTGCTTTCTAACTGTGGGGGGGTGCTTGTACTGTAAGACGACAGAGATCCGTGTTCTTGCTTAGCAGAAACACAAGATCTCTGTCTTCTCCTGTCACAGAACAGTGATCTGCCTTTTTTACATCGTTCTGTCTGCCTCGGGAACAATCAGCTGGTCTCGGCGGACATCGGGTCTCGCTGATTGGTTTGCGCTGTGTCCAATTACAGTGAGAGCGGGTCGCTGGCGGTGCACATGCGCGCTGCAGACCTGGAAGAAACAATTACGTACATGTAGGCGCTAAAGGGCCACCCTGCTGCAGTATATATACGTGGTGACAGTCCTTAAGAGGTTAAAGTATTGTTTAGGTTTAACCTCTTATTATAAAATTTATAGGAGACTACACCGAAATTGTACAATAAAATTGTAAAGTGTATGGCAAGCTTAAGAAGCATTCTTCCCACTGGTCACCAATGTAAGGAGCATTCTTCCCACTGACCACCAATGTAAGGGGCATTCTTCCCGCTGACCACCAATGTAAGGAGCATTCTTCCCACTGACCACCAATGTAAGGGGCATTCTTCCCGCTGACCACCAATGTAAGGAGCATTCTTCCCACTGACCACCAATGTAAGGAGCATTCTTCCCGCTGATCCCCAATGTAAGGAGCATTCCTACCACTGATCACCAGTGTAGGGGGCATTCTTCTCACTGATCACCAATGTAAGGAGCATTCTTCCCACTGATCACCAATGTAAGGAGCATTCTTCCCACTGATCACCAATGTAAGAAGCATTCTTCCCACTAATCACCAGTGTAAGGAGCATTCTTTCCCAATGATCACCAGTGTAAGGTGCAAACTTCCCACTGGCCACCAATGTAAGGAGCATTCTTCCCACTGGGCACCAATGTAAGGAGCATTTTTCCCACTGATCACCAATGTAAGGAGCATTCTTCCCATTTATCACCAATGTAAGGAGCATTCTTCCCACTGATCACCAATGTAAGGAGCATTCTTCCCACTGGGCACCAATGTAAGGAGCATTCTTCCCACTGGGCACCAATGTAAGGGGAATTCTTCCCACTGGGCACCAATGTAAGGAGCATTCTTCCCACTGGGCACCAATGTAAGGAGCATTCTTCCCACTGACCTTCAATGTAAGGATCATTTCTCCCAGGGACCACCAATATAAAAAGGATTCTTCCTACTGACCATCAATGTGAGGAGCATTCTTCCTATTGGCCACCAATCTAAGGGGAATATTCTTCCAACTGACCATCAATGTATGCCATCAATTATATTTTTGATAAATTGTTTAGGAGTAAAAAGAAACATTATGGATTGATTTTTTTATTTTTATTTATTTAATTAATTTGCTTCATTTTCTTTGTTTATCATTTGACATAAATATTTAAGTAAACGAAATAATAACGTGTTATCCATACAGTATGTACTGTATATGAGTAGTAAGGGCATCATATGACTTATTTTTTTCACCAGTGACATTCCCTAAGAGCTCAGTACTTTAGTTTATTTTAGAGTTTTGTGAGTGTACATTAAAGGTAAACTGTTTTCATTTGTGGCTTCTTGAAACAGCCAGCAATAGAAATGTTTGATTAGGCACTCCATATAAATAAATCAGTGCTTATAAATTCCAGGAGAGTTTACAGGGCTTAGTACACTTACATCATGTGACTCCCTGGACAATGTTATCTCAGGAATGGAACCGATCGCTGGACTTTGGTACCTGATGTGATAGCCTCCATGTAGGCTCAGGAAGTCAAACATAACTAGCTCTGTAACCATAAAGCTGAACTTGGGGTATGATCTTAAAGTAGAACTAAAGGCAAAACTTTTTTTTCATTTTGAATAGAGTAAATAACCCCTGGCAAGGTTTTTTTTTTTCCTTCTGTGTCCCCATAGGGTGGATTTACCTTTGTTTCCTCTCCCATAGCCAAAACAGGAAGTGAGAAGAAATCCCTTAAACGTGAGGGAATCCATGGTTGTCAACAGAACTAGTATCCGTACTGGCAGATTTCCCTTCTGTTTCTGGGGGCAACCCAAAATTTGGGATTTTCTTTTAGTTTCACTTCTGTTGATAACGCATCTGTCACGCATCTGTAAAAGGACCTCGTGTTTCTATGTGTTGTGGGAAGGCACAAGATTTTACGCACATTTCCACAACGTTGAAGTGTGAACATACTGTCAGTGTCTTAAATTCATTGAAAAACAGTAAAAGGCATTCTGTGCATTGCGTCAAAGCCAAATGAGCGATTTGCGATGGTCAGTTTGTAGTGGGGCAGCAGCTTGGCACAGGACCCAGACGATCTTTGTGATCACTGTAGTAGCGACGACTACTACAGTGATTTTCTGCTTCCACAGTGGACCCTCAGATATGGAATATGCATACTTACATTGGTCCAGCCTAGACCTTAAGTATGCAGTTAAGATCTCTCTGGAGTTCAGCTTTAAACTAAACCTTTTATAAGGTGGGTTAATGGGGGCCGCCATTGTGACCGGGGGGACTGGAAAACTTGGACCTGGGGGGCTAAGACAACCAACCAGCCCTGGTTCATGGTTGGGACAGATTCACTGTACCATGCAAAGTCTGCTATTGTGCCCCAACAATTGATAGGCTTGGTGAAAGGCAGATGTTTTCAAAGGACATGGTTTATAGAGACAATCAACTTCCTTTGCTGCTCACAGCATTCGTTCACATGACATCTTTTGCCCTGTACACAGGGTCGGATTTTCTGATGGAAAAAGTGCGATCGGATTGTGTTGTCGGAAATTCCGATCGTGTATGGGCTCCATTGGACTTTTTCCGTTGGAATTTCCGACACACAAAGTTTGAGAGCTATAATCTATAAAAATTTCCGACAACAAAATCCGATCGGTTAAATTCCCATTGTGTGTACACAAATCCGATGCACAAAGTGCCACGCATACTCAGAATAAATTAGGAGACGAAAGCTATTGGCTAGTGCTCCGTTTATAGTCCCGACGTACATGCTTTATGTCACCGCGTTCAGAAGGATCGGATTTTCCGACAACTTTGTGCCACCGTGTGTATGCAAGACAAGTTTGAGCCAACATCTGTCGGAAAAAAATCCATGGATTTTGTTGTCGGAATGTCCGATCAATGTCCGATCAAGTGTACAGGGCATAAGAGTTGCAAAGGAAGTTGATACTGGAAGACTTCCCACTGCTCGATAATGGTAGAAGACTTTCCTCTGCCAGATGACGGTAGAAGACTTCTCTCTGCCAGATGATGGTAGAAGACTTCCCTCTGTCAGATGATGGTAGAAGACTTTCCTCTGCTAGATGATGGTAGAAGACTTCCCTCTGCTAGATGATGGTAAAAGACTTCCCTCTACTAGATGATGGTAGAAGACTTCCCTCTGCCAGATGATGGTAGAAGACTTCCCTCTGCTAGATGATGGTAGGAGACTTCCCTCTGCCAGATGATGGTAGAAGATTTCCCTCTGCCAGATGATGGTAGAAGACTTCCCTCTGCTCGGTGATGGTAGAAGACTTCCCTCTGCTCGATGATGGTAGAAGACTTCCCTCTGCCAGATGATGGTAGAAGACTTCCCTCTGCCAGATGATGGTAAAAGACTTCCCTCTACTAGGTGACGGTAGAAGACTTCCTTCTGCCAGATGATGGTGGAAGACTTCCCTGTCCCAGATGATGGCTAAAGACTAGACCTCAAGTATGCAGTTAAGATCTCTCTGGTGTTCAGCTTTAAAGTAAACCTGTTATAAGGTGGGTTAATGGGGGCTGCCATTGTGACTGGGGGACTGGAAAACTTGGACCTGGGGGGCTAAGACAACCAACCAGCCCTGGTTTATGGTTGGGACAGATTCACTGTACCATGCAAAGTCTGCTATTGTGCCCCAACAATTGATAGGCTTGGTGAAATGCACATGTTTTCAAAGGACATGGTTTATAGTGTCAATCTTTTAAGCATCAACTTCCTTTGCTGCTCACAGCATTCGTTCACATGACATCTTAGATTTGCAAAGGAAGTTGGTACTGGAAGACTTCCCTCTGCTCGATGATGGTAGAAGACGTCCCTCTGCCGGGTGATGGTAAAAGACTTCCCTCTGCCAGGTGACGTGGAAGACTTCGCTGTCCCAGATGATGGCTAAAGACTTCCCTCTGCCATATGATGTGATTAATATGTACGTTCCCGCTCAGCTGTTCCATAACCCCTAAGTTGCTAGCACACACGGTGAATCACATATAGAACAAAATAAAACCAGAAAATGTAGAATTTGTGCAGCGCTCACATTTCACTACATATAAAGTCCCTAATAAAGTCCCACAGAAATAATATATACAGTAGTAGTGCCCTTCGAAATATACAGTATATACATATATATCTTCTATTAAAGCTTTTTTGTGGATTCATACACTTTAAAGGCCGTAATTATTGTGCCACCTTAAAAATATCTTGCCTACACAAATATTTGTGTCCATCATCCACAGAAGGTTGCACAATGTGTACAGAGATGAGGAGGAGAAGGAGAAGGAGGAAAAGGCGTCCCTAGGGGGGGCCAGATGGGGCCCTGACCCCCCCAACATTATGCTGTGCCCCACCATGTGCCGCCCCAATGAAAAAAAAAATTATTTTTTTTTTACAAAAAGGCAATGTCTTTTTGTTTGCATTCGTGGCGGATGCACCACATCTTACTCGGGCCGCCGCTGGAGTAACACAGTCTCTATTGAGAAGGAGAGCGTCCCCAGTCAGCTCCTGCGGGTGATTCCTCCCACCTCCCTCTGCTCGATGACACTGCATAATGCGAGCGCTCACACAACCACGGCCGCCCGATCTGCACCTTCCCCTGCATCCTCATTGGCAGGGAGAAGAGCGAGTTGCAGGAAGGACTCCACCAGGACTCTCAGTTACTGAAAAAACAGACTGATTTCTCCCATCCTTAGGACAGGAGAACCAGCCTGTAAATTCCAAAAGATGCCAGACCAGGGCTGTCAATAGCAGGGGCAGGACAGCAAGAGGAGGCTGGGGAACCCCACAGTGGCAGAACACCAGGGCCTGGTGGCAAGACAACCTTTGCAACCCTGATAGTTCTCCCACTGCTTTGGACCCTTATATTTTCTTGGTATGCCGGTGACATATATCTCTTGTTTTCTGCCACCCTGGGGGGCCCCAATACAGTAGGAAGGGAGCTCACTGCAGAACATGTGAAAGGGCCCGTTGTGGGATCATAGTAAAGCGCCCCAGGATATATATATATATATATATATATATATATATATATATATATATAATTGCATTTTATAGTTGCCCCCCTAGAAGAAGAAGTTGTTACTCTACCAACATGTGAAATAGTTAATGTAGCAAGATCCCGGGTCCCCTTTGGTCTAATGAGAACCTCCAGAGTTAGGGACAGCTGACATCCTTCTGTGTAGAGTGGGTTACAAGGCATGGTGGGTGCAATGCAAGATATATTCATGGGTGCCAGACACTTGTTGAATGGAAAGAGATTTATTTTCTCTTGAACAGAACTGTGGGACAGAGGGTTTAGGGCCAGCACACCCTTTAGTAGCTGCAATGGTAATTAGCAGACTCCGAGATTTCTATAGGTAGATGACCATGCAATGAAAGTCACCCAGCTGGACACCACATATGCATGTGTAGGAGCGCTGTCTCTTATGGCAACCGTCTTGTAACAGTTTCTAACACAAGTTGTAACAAACTTCTGTACTTCCTCTACATTCACTTCTTGTAGATCTTCACTCCACTGAGCTCCCAGTCTCTCTCACTAGACTTGCTGATCCACTGCCACTGGATCTCCTGAGCTCTTCCAACCTTCTCACTGAGTATCTTCTTCAAGCGTCACCCCTGCTTCCCTGCTGGGTCCCTAGCTTGGCACTCACAGGTACTCAAGCTTCACACCACTGGCTTTCTCGGTTCCTGGCTTGCCACACAAGGCTGCTCTGCAAGCGTCACCTCTGCTGGCTGGGTCCCTGGCTTGACATCTGCTGAAGTTTCCCAATTTTTCACCGGCCCCGGTTGGTGAGAATGCTGCTCCGGTACTTGCTTCAGCTACTCACAGTGGTCCCTGGTAATAAGGTGGTTGGTTCCTTAGTTGTGACAGCTTCCCCTCTACCTCTGACCACGACAGGTTCTCCGGCCGGCAGAACCGTCACTTACTGTATAGTTGGACTGCAAGCCGCAGTCCCAACCCTACGCTGCTCTCTTGCTTCTGGATAGGCCCTCAGACAGCCTAGCAGCCACATGTCCCCAGGATAGGCCTTAGGCTCTGGCCTAGTAGCTCGGGGCAGCACAACACACGTCCACCCAGACAGCCGTCCAGGTGGCACAGAACACCTATCACCAGACCTCACCCAAATAAATAGGCTCTCCCGGCAGGCCATGGGGCCGAAGAAGATCCCTGCCCATTTACTAAGATACCCTATCTATTCCTAATCTGTCCTTGCAATGCTCTTGTCTTATCTAAAGTCACCAGATACCTGGCCATCTAGTGACAGAAGAGAGAAGTGCAGCATAAATTGGCCAAGGCAACTATACCTGGCAGGTAAATTTACTAGCAACCCTGCCTAACCATCAGGGTGCTACATCCTCCCCCGCCTAAAAAACTATGTCTCAGAGTTTGAAAGAATAACAATTTGAGCTCTCAAGCCTGAGAGCGAATGTCTTGGCAAAAACTGGGATGGGTGGGAAACAGGGAAACAGGAAAGGAACAACAACAGGTAATGGACATAACTTGTAACAGTAACATAGCATATCACAGAAAATAAACATGCATGAGCGAATGGTAGTTGTAGAAATAAACAGCAATGCAAATGCATCCTACCCCTATAATAACATGGTGCAATATATACATGAGCGGTTAAGTAATGTCCAAGGACAGCATAGCAGTGTAAATACACCCTATAATAGGTCTGAACCATATACATATGGAAGCGGGCCCCATTCTCAGGGGAGAATGCCATCCCCTTTCCACTGATCTAAAGAACATTACTTAGCGTGTTCTATCAAATACTTATAATATGAACAGAGTTTCACTTAGGTCAGCACCACTCACGCCACCTGGTGACCAACACTAGAAACAGTTCTGATGCGTGGGATAGTCCATTATTTACAAGAATGTGCCCCTTTGCCACAGCTCATTTTACCTGACTAGCTAAATACCCAAGTGTCCTTGTCGTATCACAGTCCATCAAAATTTCACTTGGGTGTGAACAATATTTTCCAGCAGCTCCCCTTCTTCTTTAAGGGTAACTCTGGGAACAAAGGTCCAGCTGCAGTCCGGCAACAAGCAGCCAGGCCATGATGCAAGGGACCACACTCTTTAACACAGGTCCCCTTGCAATAGTAGCCTCAGTCTGTCCGCATGACAGCCAGGGAGTGAGAAATACTCCCTCTTTAGTTGAGGAACAACTTGCTGAACGTCACATCAGAAGATTACTTTTCAGAGGGAGGTACACTGGCAACTTTCATAACTCTCTCCAGCATGAATCAAGTGGGCACTCCCTGTATCTGCTGGCAGCATTCAGTCCAGCAAAAGCTCAGCAGTACACTAGCAACAACTTTTGTGCAGAAATGAAGTGGCTTCCAGCATAACGTCTTTAACTTCACACAGCACACATTTGTAATCCAAGCGTGTAGTAAACAGATACATTTCCATTAAGCTCACCAGTAGTACCTGGGGTCTGACAACTTCAAATCTATCCTTTTGTAGTTACCGTGATAACGAAGTGTTTAATGTTTTTTGTCTGGCCTGCGGATAAGCACACTGTCCAGATTAATTTTACGGCCATAACCCCAGGTGTGCAACACTGAAACGTACCTTTCGGCCACCCTGGGTGACAGTTTCGGAAAGTCTATCTGAAGAGGCATCATCTAGCAGAGGAAACTGCGCATAGCTTCATCCACCCATTGGATCTCTTTATCCAAAATTTCCTCTTCTAGGTGAGCCGGTATGTAGGGATACAGGCACCCGTATTCCTCAGCCACTTTCTTTTCTAATGATCCTGAACCGGGTACCCAGCAACGACATCTGGCTTGCAATCAAGTTTGGTCACAGGCGCAGGTTTAGTAATATGAACTTTGGGGACCCATCGGGCCCAACGATCCTCTTAAAAGGACCCGGTAATGCGCACTGATAGAGCTGCATTGGTAGACAGCTCAAACTTTACACCAGCAGCAGTAGCAATGACCATCACTGTCACGCCACTTCCCCGTCCAGGTTAAAGTGTCCGAAAACAGTTCAGATAATCCATCAGAGGGGACGTCTGAATTTGCTATAGCAGAGCACTCTTCGGCCGGGAGGCAGTTGCGCTTGGCACTGTCTCCAACTGGCATAATCACATTGTCTCCCCTAAAGGCCACAGGTGTTACCTCCCCCACAGGCACACCACTTTCACCCCCTGCAGGCCTACCTGACTCCAGAACTCTTTTCCCTGGTGGCTCGGACATCAGGGTTAGCAGATGGGCCTGACCACAGGCTCGAGGGGCGACCGGAGCGCTGGGTCCTGGGGCAGTCGCTGAGACAGGAGGAGCAACTTCCGGCATGACTCTGGTAATGGCAGGTGGGTTTGTGATATCACTCCAAGCTGGGATAGCAACATGCTTGTCCCAATCGGCCAAAAAGGTTTGGCTGGTGCAACTACCTCGAGCAGGTGTTCCCTGCAACATCCACAGACGACCCAAGGCCTCTGCTGTGTGGCCAGACTTAAATACTTCCCGCAGATCAGTCCCAAGGCCTCATAGCCTCCAGCCGTGTACAGAGCAAGATTACCCTTCAGTATGTACCGCACTCTGGTGTCAGAACAGGTTTATACTCACTCAGGCCAAAACCAACACCCGGAGCATACTTTCTTCAATCCACCATCTCGCTTCAAAAGTGCGCCATCTTCTCCAACCCACAACCAGGCACACGTGGCAGCACTTCCTTATCCTCCTCTGCAGAACGGGAGCTCCTCCCCCTGCCAACAGATTGGTGCAGATACTTTCTGGAAACTTTTATGCCCGCTTTCTTCATGCTGCGGTGTGCCAAAACTGTAATGGAGTCTGGAATGGAGTCTTTAATAACCCTCACAGCGCTGGCGGGAAGTCTCAAAAGACCAGGCTGTTCCACTCCCAATTAGCAATGAGACTTGTTGGTTCTTCCCCACGTTGTTAGCATGCATAATAACATGCGCAGGGCATGCTGGGACTGTGACGTCACAAGGGGCGGGGTCACCACCTATATAAATGGCTGCCCAGCTCGCACACAGCATTCCAGCAGGAGAGAGTGTTGTGTCAACATCGGAAGAAGAGAAGAAGCGACAAGACAGCGACGACAAGACAGCGGCGACAAGACAGCGGCAGCAGACCGGGCCCCCGCTAGCAAGAGAGCTGGAAGAAGATAGCAGAGGGGCCCGGGAGAAGAAGCCGAACACCGGGAGAAGACGGAAGAAGACCCCGAAGTCGGAAGAAGACCCCGAAGTCGGAAGAAGACCCCCGGAGCTGCCTAATAAATTACTTTTAAAACCTGTGTAGTGTGTTTTTTTTTTTATTGACACTTTTTTCCCTAGGTGAATGGGTAGGGGTACCATGTACCCCATACTCATTCACATAGGGTGGGGGGCTGGGATCTGGGGGCCCCCTTATTAAAGGGGGCTCCGGATTCCGATAAGCCCAACGCCTGCAGACCCCGACAACCAACGGCCAGGGTTGTCGGGAAGAGGCCCTTGTCCTCATCAACATGGGGACAAGGTGCTTTGCCTGCGGGCCCCCCCTGCCCCAAAGCACCCACCCCCCCATGTTGAGGGCATGCGGCCTGGTATGGTTCAAGAGGGGGGAACGCTCGTCCCCACCCGCTTTCCTGACCGGCCGGGCTGCGTGCTCGGATAAGGGGCTGGTATGGATTTTGGGGGGGACCCCCACGCCAATTTTTTGGCGTAGGGGGTTCCCCTTACAATCTATACCAGACCTAAGGGCCTGGTATGCTCCTGGGGGGGAACCCACGCCGCTTTTTTCATTTAAAATTTGGCGCGGCGTTCCCCCTCAGGATTCATACCAGACAGCTGTCAGCACTGCCTGTCGCTCATCGCGAAAGGAATCAAAAAGTTTTCCTTTCCCAATCAGCGAGCCAGCGCGACATGCACAGTACCCTGTCGCCGAGAACCAGTGCAATGGGATCGTGCTGGAAACACAATCTCGCGGTCAGGTACTGTAGCAGAGACTCTCTGACCCTACCCAACCAACAGATGACCAACGGGTCAATTAGCATACAACTTTGCCCACAGTCCGCTCAAGCATATAAATACTTTTTCGTTAAGTCAAGGTATAAATACACCTACTGTCCTACCACATTAGCTCATATTTAGGAAAGGTTCACACATCAGATTGTCAGTCCGTTTTATACTTGTAGCAATCTATGCATAATCAGTTGTGGGGGTGCCAATCCAGGGGTTTCCAGCCAGGGTTGCCATATGGAATAGAATTTTCGAGATGCATTTCTATGCTGATATGTCAAGTGCTCCCTAATAAGGATATAGTTGACCTGATCTACCCATTGTTTTTTGGTTGGAACATGTAAAGATAACCAAAATCTGGCCACCATCTTACGGGCCAGATACAGTAATCTGATTACCGTTATAGTAATAGGGGGGGGGGGGGATATATCTCTTCATCTACCGCTCCTAAGATGCATATTAGGGGGTCCAAAGGGACCCTAATCTGAAAAACTGTAGAAATCGTTTCAGTAACACTGCCCCAATATCTATGCAGTTTGGGGCAACGCCACATCAGGTGAATTAGAGATCCCTCCTCCCCACAATGTTTGGGACACAAAGATAAGTCTCTCCTACCCCATCGCTGAAGTTCTGAAGTGTACAGGTGTGCGATAAGCCCTATGCAGCAAAAATAGATGAGACAGTCTGTGTGATTGTGAAACAGAGATAACTGGCCCTGCTTGGAGGCATATGTCCCATATGTCGTCATTCACTTCCCCTAAGTCTGTTATCCACCCCCGCCTAGACGGTAGGGTCATGGTGTCTTGTGTGGCAGATAACAAAAAAGAATAAATATGAGATATTAAGCCCTTTTTTTCCTGACCTAGAAAAATGTCGAGTAAGTGGCAAGTGAGAGATGAGAGGTCTGACCTTGGGTCTGAAGAGCATGTCGTACCTGAAGGTATTTGTAGAGGTGATGTCTAGGTAGGTCAAATTCTGTTTGCAGTTCCAAAAAAGATTTTAAAATATTATTATTAAACAATTAGGAAATATTACAAATTCCGGCCAGTCTCCAGGATTGAAAGCTATCCAACTTATATACTTCTGGCAAATTCGGATTATCCCATAATGGAGTTTCTGTCAAAAATCCCGAGATCTTCAAGCTAGCCTTGACCGTGGACCATAGTTTTTTCAGAAGAATAACAGTGGGCACTGTTTGTGGCAGGTGTGGTAACCCCGCCAGTATTCAGCGTTCCACTCCGCAACATGTTTTCGACCGGGTCAGATTCGCCCAGTAACCCAAAACCACTTAATTGTTGTAGCTGAGAGGCGTAGAAATAAAGTTTAGGGTTAGGGACTGCAGCTCCTCCCCGATCTTTACCATACTACAGAGTAGAAAGACTGATTCTGACCACTTTTTTTTCCATATCAAGGACCTGAACAAAGTTTCAATACAGCTGTAAGAGATTATCCTCTAAATATGTCAGTGGGTCTGCCGACACCTGTACTCCCAAATATTTAAATGAAGAGACTACCTTAAGGGATTTCGCACTAGCTGGTAATGAGATCATTGGCTCATCTTTAGGAAGGAGGACAGATATGCTCCAATTAATAGGGAATCCTGATAAGGATCCAAATTGTTGGATTACTTGCATCGCGTTCATAAGGGAAACATCCACGTCTCCCAGGTACAGCAAAGTGTCATCCGCGTAAAGGGAGATCTTATCTGTAAATGGTCCTCTGTTAAAACCGACAATAGACTGGGATGACCTAACAGTAGCTGCGAGTGGTTCAAGGGCTAGCGCAAATAACAGGTGTGAAAGTGGGTACCCCTGTCTCGTGCCTCTGAAGAGAGGAAATGAGTCCGAAAGGTCTCCATTTACGAGGATCCTAGCCATAGGTGCTGCATACAACAGCTTTACCCATTGAATGAAATTGTCCCCTAGGCCAAAGCGTTTTAAGACAGCCTACAAATAAGGCCATTTGACGCTATCAAAAGCCTTAGCTGCGTCTAGGGACAGAATCGCTCTCCCACCCGGGTTATCGACAGGTATCTGAAGGTTAAGAAATAGTCGCCCGATGTTAAGGGCTGTAGATCTCGATGGGATAAACCCTGATTGGTCCCTGTGGACCACTTTATGATAACCTTGGCTAGTCTAGTGGCCAGAACCCTTGCCAGTAATTTAACATCTGTTGTTAATGGCGAAATGGGTGTATAGGAGTCTGGGGAGTGAGCCTCTCTACCAGGTTTCAAAAGAAGCACAATAATTGCTTCATTCATGGATTGGGGTAAGCTTCCCGATTTTCTAGCATCCTCAAACACCTCTTTTAAATGTTGTATTAATGGTTCAGAATAGCGTTTATATACCTCCGCCGGCAAGCCATCCGAACCCGGAGACTTACCCGGAGAGGAAAGCGCTAATGCCTCCAGCAGTTCATCAGCCGTAAGGGGAGCATTCAACGGTTCCACATCTTGGGCCGGGGGCTGTGGCAGTTGGCATCGTTCAGGGAAAGAGTCAATTTCTTCTGTAGTAGGAGAGACCTTAGAGGAGTACAGATCAGCATAGAAATCCCTAAATGTGGATAGAATATTCACATGAGAGGAAACCAAGACCCCCGAGGAATTAGTTATTGCTTCTATATGCGATGATCCTTTCTGTGATCTCACCACCATAGCCAGCATATGGCCTGTGGTTTCTCCCTCCTCAAAATATTTCTGTTGAAGGAAAAACCTTTTATTTTCAGCTTTAGTCAGTACCAAATGTTTAGCAATGTGTTGAGCCTCATGCAAAATTTTCTCAGTATGCTCTGAAGGGGAGTCAACAAAGGCAGATACAGCCCTCTGTTCCCAAGTCTTGGTTCTCGGTCTTAATGGCACTGATAGATTTAATAAATTGACCTCTTAAATAGGCTTTTAGTGTATCCCAGAAAACACCAGGACTAGCCGTAGGTTTGTTAAATCGAATAAATGTAGTCAGGTTATTGTAAATAGGGTCAGGGTTAGGAAATAACGACAACCAAAACGGGTTGAGTTTCCAGCAAACTCACTTGGATATACTGGAGGTAGAAATCTCTATACAAAGGGGTGAGTGGTCAGAGATAGTTCTTGCCTCGTAGCGTGAAGAAGTTATTAGTGGTAGCATCGTATCATTGCCAAGACCAAGATCAATTCTGGAGAGACCTCTATGTGTGGCAGAATAACATGAATAACATTTTACTTGTGGATGGTTCAACCGCCAAACATCTTTCAGCCCCAGCTCTAAAAGGAGCCGAGCGAAGGATGTCTGCCCCCTGCCCAACGCACTCGGAGGAGCTTTTGTGGACATTTTATCAAGATCTGTATTCAAGTAGTTATTGTAATCACCCACAATAAGTGGTGGAATACCTGGATGCTGTGACAGAAAAGTAGCCAGAATCTTGATGACCTCCACCGAGAGGGGGGGCGGTATATATATGTTCCCAACAATGCATTTTAATCCATCCAGAGAGCATACTAAAAATATATTCCGACCATAAGGGTCAATAAGTGAAGCCTTGTGTACAAAGGGGACATTGACACCTATGAACACGCTGACCCCCATGGCGTAAGAAGAGAAGGTAGAGTGAAACTGAGTACCAAATAATTTTGCAGAAAATGGGGACTCTTGACCAGGCAGTATATGCGTCTCCTGTAGACACACCACAGAAGAACCCATGCGTTTAAACATATGGAGTACCGCTAAACGTTTCACCCTGTCCCCTAGACCCCTCACATTCCAACTGGTCAGAACAACTTGTTTAGCCATAAAGCATTAAAACATATGTATACAAAGCATGAGTTTGAAAGGTATTCATAATAAGCACTGCGTGCTGTAGATAATCACCCCCAGAGTACCTGGCGGTATGTAGTAGGCAGTCTCTGATCAAAAAAGTGAAATCTGTAAGATAAAGGGTTATGCAATACTAGGACCAATGAACCAACTAGGTTCCAAGAAAAAAAAACAGAAATAAAAAAAATGTAATGTCCACGAAGGACTCACAACTGGGGGGCTAAGTTCAGTAGCCGGCTTTGAAGAGCCATTAGGCAACAGGCCTCGTATAGTGATCATTAGCGTGAATGACACTAACACTCTTTGTGAACATAGTCTTCCGCCTTGGCAGGATTTTCATATTCATATTACCAATCAGAGCACATGAAGATAGTAGTGGTACCATTATTAAACATGTGAAAAAAAATGCTGACATTCAGGTATTTTTGCACCGTCTGCTCAAGTCTTCCTGCAGGAATCTTTCTTCTCTATCCAGCCACTGCATCACCATTGCAGGTTTTTCAAAGAAATGCACTTCATCTCTGGCCACCACACGCAGGCGAGCCGGATAAAGCATGGAGTATTGTATATCCAAGGAGCAAAGTCTCTTTTTAACATCATTAAACTGAGCCCTTTGTTTTTGCACCTCAGCCGAAAAGTCCGGGAACAAGGACTAGAGTTATCTATCACCAGGGCATCTCCCAAGGTACGTGCCTTAGACAAGATAATATCTCTATCTCTGTAATGGAGCATTTTGAACAGAAAGGCTCTTGGGGGATTCCCCGGAGGCAAAGGCCTGGAAGGGACCCAGTGTGCGCGCTCCACCGCAAACATAGGAGAGAATGATTCCTTCCCAAACTTTTCCAGTAGCCAATGCTCAATGAAATCAACCGGGTTTCTCCCCTCCATTTTTTCAGGGATGCCAATGGCTCTAACGTTGTTTCTGCGAAGTCTATTTTCTAAATCATCAAGTTTCATGGCGTGTTTAGCCACCATTAATTGCTGTGCATGCAACACCCTCTGCATGGGGGCCCAGTCATCCTCTATGATGCTAATGCGCCCTTTAATGGCGCATTTACGATCCCTTAATTTCTGCATGTCCTGACGCATAAAGGACATTTCAGCTTTCATTCCTTTAACGTCCGTGGCCAGAGCAGTAATAGAAAGATTGCAGGATGTGACCGCAGAGAGGATATCTCTCAATGTAGGTTCAGGCCCAGCCGTGCCTGTGGCTTGGGCCTTGTGTGAGGCTTGGGACATGGGTGGATTACTCACTGTGTCCCAGGGTAACACCGGTGCGTTCGGATCCTCCAGGTGTACTGTATCATCTGCCTCCGACTGTGATCCACTACGGCTCTCCGCACCATTTCCAAGAGCCTCCGGTGAATCCCACATGTCATTCTGGGAGAACAGATTCTGCAGGTCCTCCCTGTGCTTCACTGCAGCCGACTTCAAAGCCAAGCCGCCATCTTGTGTCTCGTGGGCCGGAGCCGAGCGGGCAGCAGAGCCGCATTTAGGCATCTTCTAAGCCGCAGATAAGTGCTGCAATAGCCGGTCGGGTGTGACAGGTTTCACTGGGGAGCAATCTGACACTGAAATCGGGTGATCAGCGATGATGTCCAGGATAAAAGAGCGGATTCTCGGCGGAGCTCACACTGAGTGCGACTGACTACATCCGCTGCCAAGCCACGCCCCCTCACATGTTATTTTTAACTAAAAAAACCCCCAATTGTTTCATTTAAACGCCACGGCCTACCGAGTATTGTTTGTGACCATGTCCATCCCTTTATGACTACAGTGTACCCATCTTCTGATGGCTCCTTCCAGCAGGATAATGCACCATGTCACAAAGATCAAATCATCTCACCACTGGTTTCTTGAACATGACAATGAGGTCACTGTACTCCAATGGCCTCCACACTCAACAGATCTCATCCAATAGAGCACCTTTGGGATGTGGTGGAAGGGGAGATTCACATCATAGATGTGTAGCCGACAAATCTGCAGCAACTGTGTGCTGCTATCATGTCAATATGGACCAAAATCCACAAAGAATTAAGGCAGACTGCAGATGTAAACCAGGCAGATCGCCGTTCTGCTATTAAGAAAGACAGATCTTGTGTTTCTGCTAAGCAGGAAAATGGATCTCTGTCTTTCTTCAGTTAAACCACCCCCCACACAGTTTGAAAACTCTAGCAGGTAACACTGTTAACCCTTTGATGGCCCCTGATGTTAACCACTTCCCTGCCAGTGTCATTTATACAGTGACAGTGCTTTTTTTTTAGCACTGATCGCTGCACTGGTGTCACTGTTCCCCAAAAAAGTGTCACTTAGTGTCAGATTTGTCTGCCACAATGTCGCAGTCCCGCATTCCCATACTTTATAGACGCAATATCTTTTGCGTAAACCAATCAATATACACTTATTGAGATTTTTTTTTTACCAAAAACATGTAGCAGAATACATATTGGACTAAATTGATGAAGGAATTAGAGGTTTTTCTGTTTTTTTTTTTTTATTGGATGTTAATAGCCGAAAGAAAGCAGTGGCGGCGGTTGGTGGTAATCCATCCGCTAACACCCCCCACCTGTTGGTCGGTCGGGTCTCCCACACCGCCCCCCCCCCCCCGGTCATTCGGTTGGTCAGTCCCTGCACTTACCCCATATAGGTCGCGGGGCTTCCCCTGCGTCTTCTACCTCCGCCTCCTCAGCGGCCAATAGGATCGCTTCGCCTCTCGGCCAATCGGGTCTCAGGACCCGCTTCCTGAGATTGGCATTGGTAGGGAGGAGAAGCAGGAAGACAATAGCAAGTGCTCTGTGGCCCGAGCCCACCCTTTTTTGAAACCACCGGCTCTAATCATGTGCTTCTAAAAAAAAAACAAAAAGAAAACATTACAATCCATGTGTCCGGCGCCCTGCATGTAAATTAGGGGTGGGTGCATGGATCAGGGGGGGCCCTGCACCCCTAATGAATGGGCTGCCACTGGCAGAAAGTAAAAAAAAATACAAAATTTCAAAATTGTCGCTCTTTTTTTGTTTATAACGCAAAAAATAAAAACCGCCGAGGTGATCAAATACCACCAAAAGAAAGCTCTATTTATGGGAAAATAAAAAGGACATCAATTTTATTTGGGTAGAGCGTTGCACGCCCGCGCAATCGTCAGTTCAACAACGCAGTGCCGTATCGCAAAAAATGGCCTGGTCAGGAAGGGGGGTAAAACCTTCGTCAGGTGCTGAAGAGGTTAATGAATAAGCACACATCCTAATTCCATTTTGCAGCATTAGGTGGCGCTGTTGCCCCAGCAAAGTGAATGTGTCTTTTTTTTTTTTTTTTTCTCCCCACCTTGGAAGAAGGGAGGAAGTGGGGATTTTATTTGTTATGAGACTGTAGGATGTGTTTACCAAAACAACTGGATACAAAATTGCAGGGTATGGGTGGCTGAGCAGAGGGATCTGTCATTTGCTACATTATATCACTGATCAGAGCCTTGTTCTGCCACTGACATCCCAGGCTGCTGCCAGTGTCTTTTGCATACTTCCAGGGCAGAAGTTGGGGGCCCCCCTGGATAATCAGAGGCTGCCAGGTACTGGGTGAGAAGTTGTCCCCTTCCTGGAGGATCAGAGGCTGCCAGGTACTGGGTGAGAAGTTGTCCCCTTCCTGGATGATCAGAGGCTGCCAGGTACTGGGTGAGAAGTTATCCCCTTCTTGGAGGATCAGAGGCTACCAGGTACTGGGTGAGAAGTTATCCCCTTCTTGGAGGATCAGAGGCTACCAGGTACTGGGTGAGAAGTTGGGGACCCCCCTGATCAGAGGCTGCCATGTGTTAGGGGCCCCTTGATGATCAGAGGCTGCCTGCTGCTGGGTGAGAAGTTGGGGGCCCCCCTAGATGATCAGAGGCTGCCAGGTACTGGGTGAGAGGTTTCCCCCTTCCTGTATGATCAGAGGCTGCCAAGTGCTGGGTGAGAAGTTGGGGGGGGGGGGGGTGCCTGTATGAGCAGAGGCTGCCATGTGTTAGGGGCCCCTTGATGATCACAGGCTGCCAGGTACTGGGTGAGAAGTTGGGGACCCCTTGATGATCAGAGGCTGCCAGGTACTGGGTGAGAAGTTGCCCCCTTCCTGGAGGATCAGAGGCTGCCAAGTGCTAGGTGAGAAGTTGGAAGGGGGGGGTCTGCATGATCAAAGGATGCCAAGTGCTGGGTGAGAAGTTGGGGGGGCCCCCTGTATGATCAGAGGCAGCCAAGTGCTGCACAACCGAACCCTGCAGCAGTAGCAGAGGCTGCCCTGCTCATTGGGTGCTGTGCATGCTCTCCACGCCTCTGTTAGGCTGGGGCAGCCTCCTGCCTGCTAGTTGCTGATTGCAATAAGCCCTGTGCAGGGCAGGAAGGGCTCTCTCTCTAGTCACTCCCACCTCCATCAGGCTGAAGGTTTGTGTGAGAGCTGCAGACCAGACACACAGGACTTGCCAGATTCATCACTTTTTTTTTTTTTAGGGGGCTCTGCACTACCTGCTGGAGACAAAGACCCCCCTCCCTTACAAGAACCTGATCCTGCTCCCCTTCCCCCACCAGACCTGATTCTCTCCTGCCTGACTTTTGCTTTCTTAAAGGAATCATCACTTGATTATTGTTCTTCCCCCCCAGAACTCCCCTTGTTTGGACTCCTCTCTTGATCTGGAAAGCTCCCCCTCCTCTTCTATTGATGATCAGGGACTGCTGACCACCATTGAGGACCCCCATGGCGACTGTGATTGAGCCGGTCTATGGACTCTCTGAAGATGAAGTAAGTGCAAGTTCCTGGTTTACCTCCATCTGCATGTGTCATGGTGAAAGTCCATTGTTGTGTAGGAGAGCTGCCAATGTGGAAGGAGACCACTTGTGTCCTGACATAGGAAACACTGCTAGATTTGTGAGGGGGGGATCCTGGAGGATGGGGGGCTGGTCTGTCTGATGGCAGCTGTCATTATGATCTGGGATTGGCATCTAAGTGCTGATCAAAAGGAAAGACACAGGGACTGTGCTGGTGGAATACAACATTCCTGTAGTTACTGCCTAAGTTTCTGGGATGAGTAAAGGAACTGTGATAATGCCTGTGGACAGGACCTGGGATCTGTAGTGACTGTCTTGGTGGATTGATTTGCAGTTATTGCTACTATGCATGCACTGTGTGTGTGTGTGTGTGTGTAATATATATATATATATATATATATATATATATTTGTGTGTGTGTTTCTATATATATATATATATATATATATATATATATATATATATATATATAAATATAAATAAAGCCCACCAAGGATCTCCCCAGGTGAATTGCACTATTTACCTTCCCAAATTTTAAATGCTGTGTGATATGTGTATGTATGTATGTATGTGTGTGTATATATATATATATATATATGTGTGTATGTGTGTGTGTGTATGTGTGTATATATATATATATATATATATATATATATATATATATATATATATATATATATATATATATAATTTTTATTATTTTAAATTTGGGAAGATAAGTGGTGCAATTCACCTGGGGGGGATCCTTGGAGTACTTGCCTGCCTGATGGCAACCGTCATTGTGATCTGTGATTAGCATCATAGTGTTGATCAAAATGCACAGTGACTGTGCTGGAATACAGCGTTTCTATAGTTGTTGCTTAAGTTTCTGTGATGGTTAAAGGAGCTGTGATAATAATGGATATGACTTGGGATTTTTAAAGACTGTTCTGATTGAGGTGTGTGTTTATAAGAAAGAATAAATAAATAAAAATGTGTGTGTATGTCAACAACAAAACACAAATATATAATATACAAAATCTATATATTTTTTATTTATGAACACTATATAAACGCACAAAAAACCCCAACAAATTTCTCTCTCAAAAAATAAATAAATATATATATATATATATATATATATATATATATATATATATATATATATATATATACATACACACACACTATATGTACTGTATATTACACACACAAATACAATCCTCAGCCTTCCTCCTCACTGGATAACCCCATCCTGATATATGACAGTTGTTAGTCCCCATATGCAAATGACAGATTTATTCATTTTGCCAAGAGGTTTTGCAGCAGCTAACCTCAGTGGTATGAGCAACCTCCTATCAATCCGCTGTCTGTCTCTTATGTTGGACATACATATGACATTTTAGTGGCAATTTCAACCACTGCCAACCATATTTTGTTTGCAAAAATTATCCAATGCATCCACCCAGCCCTTTCCCATGTCTGCCATGTAGGTGTATAAACCAATGTAGGTAGGTGGTCTCGATGTGCTGGATCATCTGTTCAATCGACAGCTGTAAGGTTGCCATGTTTCTGGTCAGTGAGGGGGGACATAGCTTGGGGTAAATATTGGTGGATTTTTCATCTCATACAATGAAAGATTTCACAGCTGACTTCAGTTCAGGGCTTGGATGGAACTCTTCTCCTCCCAAACATTAGATGGGTGGATGGGTCGTGTAGAGGCATGCATATACCTGAGTTTTTTGTAAACATGAGTTACTTTCATTAAGCAACACAAATAGTGATTGTGATTTATAACATTGAGATATTAGAATTCTAGTTCATGGAGCCGTCAGCTGCTCAGGAACTACAAGATCCAGCACTCCCTCCCAGTGTCCCCAGTACTGCTGTTTGTTCATTTTATACATTAGTAACAAATAAACCAAATACCCGCCCCAGCCTGATATACATGTGGCTCACCATGCACGTTATAATCTGATCATAGAATCTCTGTACTATCAACTTTGGATCTACCAAAACTATCTAACATGAGGACCTACCTAATCTATCTTATCAATTTATATCCAATCAGGCAGATCATCACACTGCATACTCTTTGGTAGATCTAAAGGAGATTGTATAATCAGATGAAACCATCTAATCAACCAACTAAAATCATAAAGCAATGGCCAGAGAGAGTTTTTGGATGGCAGCCAGTGGTAATCAATCAGGCCCATCTTAGACGAATCCACACACTCCCTGAGAAAACATACAGATAAATGGCTCTTGTGTGGATTGAATGCAGAACCCCAGTGCTGTAACACCGCAGTGCAGGCACAAGATGTCTCTAAGGGCAAGCCGGGACCACTTGTATCTCAAGCCTACAATCTTTAAACTGAAGTCTATGACCAGTATAGGTGCACTTTACAGATTGATGGTTTTTAGGATATCGTAATTACTAACCTGGGACCCAGGGGCCAAATTCGGTCTTGGGGCCCCCGGCAGACAGTAGTCTGTGTTTTGATGCCTACTCAAGACAGTGAAGGAATACAATTATTTAGACTAGCTTCTAGTAGTTGAATGGCTAGGTTTATTTCAATCATGTTATTTTTTTTTTTATGCCATCTATTCCTTTCCTCTTAATGTGTGGTGTTTTCTTTTTTTTTTCTTCACTCTGATCTTTTATAATGGAACTTGCTGGAATAAATATTGAATGTGGCACAAGTAATATTTTAAGGAAGATATTCGGAGCACAAATGTGGAAGCATTGGTTTGCAAAGGGCTTTAATTGCAGTGATATCTAGCAGCCTCATCTAACGTGTGACCATCTCCTGTTGCATGTCCTCAGTCACTGACCATATCCTATACCATGTCTCCAGTCTCTTACCATCTACTATATCATATTCCCACTCTCTGACCATCTACTATACAATGTCCCCAGTCTCTGACCTTCTCCTGTATCATGTCCCCAGCCTCTGATCATGTCCCCAGCCTCTGACTGTCTCCTGAAGCATTTCCCCATTCATTGAACGTCTCCAGAAGCATTTCCCCATTCATTGAACGTCTCCAGAAGCATTTCCCCATTCATTGAACGTCTCCTGAAGCATTTCCCCATTCATTGAACGTCTCCTGAAGCATTTCCCCATTCATTGAACGTCTCCAGAAGCATTTCCCCATTCATTGAACGTCTCCTGAAGCATTTCCCCATTCATTGAACGTCTCCTGAAGCATTTCCCCATTCATTGAACGTCTCCTGACCGTCCCCAGTATCTGACTGTCCCAAGTGTCTGGCTGTCCCCAGTGTCATGTCCCCAGTCTCTGGCTGTCCCCAGTGTCATGTCCCCAGTCTCTGGCCGTCCCCAGTGTCATGTCCCCAGTCTCTGGCCGTCCCCAGTGTCATGTCCCCAGTCTCTGGCCGTCCCCAGTGTCATGTCCCCAGTCTCTGGCCGTCCCCAGTCTCTGGCCGTCCCCAGTCTCTGGCCGTCCCCAGTGTCATGTCCCCAGTCTCTGGCCGTCCCCAGTGTCATGTCCCCAGTCTCTGGCCGTCCCCAGTGTCATGTCCCCAGTCTCTGGCCGTCCCCAGTATCATGTCCCCAGTCTCTGGCCGTCCCCAGTCTCTGGCCGTCCCCAGTATCATGTCCCCAGTCTCTGGCCGTCCCCAGTCTCTGGCCGTCCCCAGTATCATGTCCCCAGTCTCTGGCCGTCCCCAGTGTCATGTCTCTGGCCGTCCCCAGTCTCTGACCGTCCCCAGTCTCTGGCCGTCCCCAGTGTCATGTCCCCAGTCTCTGGCCGTCCCCAGTGTCATGTCCCCAGTCTCTTGCCGTCCCCAGTGTCATGTCCCCAGTCTCTGGCCGTCCCCAGTCTCTGGCCATCCCCAGTATCATGTCCCCAGTCTCTGGCCGTCCCCAGTGTCATGTCTCTGGCCGTCCCCAGTGTCATGTCTCTGGCCGTCCCCAGTGTCATGTCTCTGGCCGTCCCCAGTGTCATGTCTCTGGCCGTCCCCAGTGTCATGTCTCTGGCCGTCCCCAGTGTCATGTCTCTGGCCGTCCCCAGTGTCATGTCTCTGGCCGTCCCCAGTGTCATGTCTCTGGCCGTCCCCAGTGTCATGTCTCTGGCCGTCCCCAGTGTCATGTCTCTGGCCGTCCCCAGTGTCATGTCCCCAGTCTCTGGCCGTCCCCAGTGTCATGTCCCCAGTCTCTGGCCGTCCCCAGTGTCATGTCCCCAGTCTCTGGCCGTCCCCAGTGTCATATCCCCAGTCTCTGACCGTCCCCAGTGGCCTGTCCCCAATGTCTGGCCATCTCCTGAAGCATGCTGCCAGTCTCCGTCCCTTGTACCTTGTCCCTAGTCTCCAGTCTCTGACAGATTTCTATACATTGCATTCACTGAATATTATGTGCAGCGCCATGGTAATATCAGGGGCAATAGGTTGACCACAACTGTCATGGTCCATGAGATCTCTGCTGGAGAGTGACTGACTGGTTTCTGATGCCTTCCTGGTTGGGTTTATGTTTTGATGAAATGTTTTGTAATGGCAGCACAGTAGTTTCTGATGATGACTTATGGGAGTGTCCCTGTCAGGCTGGATGTGTCTTGTCACCTGGGGATGATACATCAGTGTTTCTCAGCTACTGGTACACAATCCCTGCTCGCCTTATCACAGCACAGGGGTTATTGATTATGTAGGTTTAATCTCTAGGTTTTAATACCTATGAAAAGATTGATATACAGATATGAGGAGGAACACCAGCACAGGATGCTAAAGCTAAACGCACTGTTGAAATGCATATATGGAAGCTGCTTTATCTGTCGGAGGTTTTGCAGTTGTGTTCTGAGACCGGACTTTTCTCTGTTGCCTTTAATACAGCCAGGTCATCTCCTTTCCCCTCAGCCTGTGGTTGGACAGCGAAAGAGCAGAAACACTAATGAAGTCATCCTTCTGCTTATTCTCCATTTTACTCCATGCCGCACGCTACTTATCATCACATGTGCACGCAGCACACCTTACTGGCTCCTTGTGCTGTCTTTCTCCCTTTCCCAGTCTGAGCTTTGCTGTACAGGTGGTTGCAAGGACATAAGTCAAATTTATGTGCCTACACTTGTGTTTTAAAAATACAGATTATTATTATTTTTTTTAATCCTATAACTGCATTACTGTGTCACCGATCATAGTTCATCTTTCAAGCAGTACTCCAGCCAAAAATGAAAATATTATTAATAATTGATTAGCCAATAAAAAAGATAAAACAGCAAAACCAGCTTTTTGCTGCAATGTTCAGCTTTAGTCCAGATAATTCCCCTGCAGTAGTCTTTTTCTGCTGCTAGATGTCCTCAGTCGCATGATATGCGTCATTCAACCTACTTCCTATGAGCCCGGGTCCTCCTGAACTCATTACCAGCCTGTGATTGGACGGTGAAAGGCGAAGCGGCACAATGATGAGCTTATCTGTCTGTCACTCTGCTACTTCCTCCTGTTTCTTGTCGGCTCAGAGTAAGCAACCTTGTGCAGCTATTTTTTTTCTCTTATAACGTACAAAAGATTATCAAAAAATTGTTTAAAACGGAAAGCTCATTTAAAAGAGTCCAATTAGTATGGAATCCAAGTGGTAATGAGAAATCTTGTGAGGAATCTTCCATCAACAGGTACACACTCACACATGACTCTTGCCGTCCACAGTGGACCATTAGATACAGCGGTCACTTGCACTTGTTACAAGTCCAATCGCTCAAACGCCAAACATCAGAACTCCTTCACTCTCAAGCAAACTCCACTTCATAGGGGCTCCAATGGATATAAAGTTCCAACAAGGCAAAGAGACACCTCAAAGTGCAGTATGTTCAATTAAAGTTTAATTTAAAATCCAAAAAACACACTCGCCATGTGTAAGATAAAAACAGGCATGTACGTCAATAGTAAGCTAGGAACCTTTCCGACCATCGTGCGTAGTGACGTCACATGATCCAGCTCCACTCAACGCGTTTCGTCATAGAGACGTTATCAGGGGCATGGTCTCTCGTGTACTCAATGTCTTATATATGGAAAGGGCCAGAAATGAATCCATTAATTGCCATGCGTTCCAAAAGCGTTCCCCCGGCCAGAACCTTAAGTGACGCCATGTCCGCCCAGCCTATGTTATTGAATATAGATGCAGATCTCCTGCATGGCCAAGTTTGGCAAGCATTCAGGGCAGGTGCGCGGCACTTGGCGCACGCTGTCAGGACTGTGCACCCTCCTATCAAGTTTAGCTGCACGGGTGAGTCTGTTCAGCCACTGTGTCTCTATTCCTTAATAAAGTCTGCCTACACGCAGGTATAAACGCATAAAAATTGGTGAGTTCATACAGCTGAAACATCTCCATTTACTAAACATAAGCTGCTTGCTCCAGGCAACTCCAGACACATAAATAAGCGATGTACTGGCCTCTGCGCCCCTGTGAATGAGGCCAAAAGGGGAACAGTCCCTCCAAATCAGGGACAATTGGGAGTTAGGTATGAGGCACCAATGCGATGGTGCCAGGATAATGAAGACTTGCAGCACTGGATATAAACGAATGGTGGAGCCGCTGCCATCAAATCAAGGTAAGTATACATCTGTGGAGAGGGAGAGTAGGTTAGGTTAGGTCAGGGGATGCAGAAAAAATAATGGAGTGCATTTATATAGGCTTGCACCAATATTGAGCATTTGCATGAGTACTTGAGTGGTGCGACTGAGCCCATACAAAGTGAATGGACTCAAATCGCAGTGCAAAGCTTTGCATTTGAACAGGAATCCAGTGCAATTCCTGTCTGAACGCATGCGGTTTGCTACACCCCTCCTGTGTGAACCCAGGCTTGTGTTAGTGACTTCAGCTTGGGTTCGCACAGGAGCGGTTCAGGAAACTGCATGCGATTCGGACAAGAATTGCACCACATTCCTGTTCAAGTTGCATGATTTCTTTGCAGTGGCATTAATTTTGTATGGGCTCAAATCGCACCGCAAAAGTAATGGTACTCAGTATCGGCAAGTACTTGACTGAATGTATCGGTACTCGTACTTGCCGATTTAAAAACTGGGTATCGGTGCAACCCTACGTTTTATCCTTTACCCATTCTCAACTATATCCAAAGCTTTTGGCTTTATACACCCCATCATTGGTTTCTTTTTATATCGAGCAGAGTATTACAAGAGTGATGTTGTCTTTAGTCTTTATCAGTGTATATGTGATTCTGGATGGTGTGTGGTTTGGGAACCCGAGTGTAAACTGGTGATCCACTGAAATTTCGGCCACTGAAAATGTGGCTTTCAACGTTGTGCCGAAAGAAAAAATGGCTGCTGAAAAACGCCGATTATGCTGCTATTTTACCATGCTTATGGTGTGTTTTTCGTAGGTCATGTGACTCAAAAAATGCATCAATTTGCAACACGGATGCATTTTTGATGTGTTTTTGCTGTTTTTTCAATGGGGAGGTGCATTTTTGGTGCGACCAAAAATGCAGCAAGCAGGGTTTTTTACACCACTTCCAAAGGTGCCGATAATGGCAGACAACAAATTCATATTCATTGTCTGGTCTGATGAGTCTTGATTTCAGCTGCAACAATCAGATAGGGCCAGAATTTAGTGTAAACAACATGAAAGCATGGATCCATCTCACCTTGTATCAACGGTTCAGGCTGGTGGTGGTGTAATGGTGGGGGGGGGGGGGATATTTTCTTGGCACACTTTGGGCCCCTTTGTACCAATTGAGCATCATTTAAACACCACGGCCTACCTGAGTATTGTTGCTGACCATGTCCATCCCTTTATGACTACAGTGTCCCCATCTTCTGATGTCTCCTTCCAGCAGGATAATGCACCATGTCACAAAGATCAAATCATCTCACCACTGGTTTCTTGAACATGACAATGAGGTCCCTGTACTCCAATGGCCTCCACAGTCACCAGATCTCATCCAATAGAGCACCTTTGGGATGTGGTGGAACAGGAGATGCACATCATGGATGTGCAGCTGACAAATCTGCAGCAACTGTCTGATGCTATCATGTCACTATGGATCAAAATCTCTGAGGAATGTTTCCAACACCTTGTTGAATCTATGCCATGAAGAATTAAGGCAGTTCTGAAGGCAAAAGGGGGTCCAACCCAATACTAGCCAGGTGTACCTAATAGAGTGTATATTGAACATTATGTGCAGTCCTTTGGTGATGTTGGGGGCCACATTTGAGGCCCCCTTTAGCACATAAGTTGACAGCCACAGCTGTAGACTCTAGTGTAGTCTCCTCCCTTTTTTGTCATTTCTCCCCTCATGACACTTCTGTGGCGGGAATAAGAACTCAGGCCTTTTATAGGCTCCAAAACAAGGCCGGATTCACAGGGAATGAGGCTGGGACTGATTGTCATGTATTACCCGATACTTTTCACCCACAGCCCAGGGCCAGGAGGTCATAGCTTCTGAGAATTCAGATTCTGAGTCACAAAATTCTTCCAGGAATTTGGAAACGACACCAGAACAATGTGGGGGAGGTGTGCCTGAATGTTGTGGTGTGGCTATCGCGTGGCATGCCGAGCACATGTCATAATAAAGCTTCATTTGTTAAAGCAGACGTTTTCGCTCAAATGACAAGGTCTGCTTATTCAAGGGGCCCCTTCTTGCCTTAAGGGTCCATCCCATGCGCTGAGGTGATCGTGTATGGAGCTGACACAAGTTGGCTTGCTGTGTTGTGGTCCGTTACGTTTTAACGCGCACTTTTCTCCTCACTTCCTGAAACATGTAAAAGGTGGAGGAGCCAAGCCTGTGGTGGTCTGCTGTTCTTCCTGTGCGTTGGTGCGCATTACACTGCGATCACACGTGTTACCACGCGCTGCATTGAAAAAAAAAAACTGCGTCTTACACTACTGCCCCGTACACACGAGCGGAAATTCCGCCAGCAAAAGTCCCGATGAGAGCTTTTGGTCGGAAAATGCGACCGTGTGTATGCTCCATCGGACTTTTGCTGGGGGAATTCCAGCCAGCAAAAGATTGAGAGAGCATGTTCTCAATTTTTTTTTTTTTCAGATCGGAAAAAGTTTCGATCTGAAATTCCGATCGTCTGTACCAATTCCGACGCGCAAAATTCCTGCGCATGCTCGGAGACAATTTGACGCGTGCTCGGAAGCATTGAACTTCATTTTCCCGGCTCGTCGTAGTGTTGTACGTCACCGCGTTCTTGGCGGTCGAAGGTTCAGAGAACTTTTGTGTGACCGTGTGTATGCAAGGCAAGCTTGAGCGGAATCCCGTCGGAAAAACCATCCAAGATTTTTCCGACAGAAATTCCGATCGTGTGTACGGGGCATCATTCTTTTCTCCCCTTGACACTTCCATAGCTCCCAACTGTCCCGGATTTCGAGGGACTGTCCCTCATTTTGAACAATGTCCCTCATTCCTCCTCATTTGTCCCTCATTTTGGTCTGATCTATATAGATGTATATAAAATGCACTTTTTATCTATCAAAAAGTGTTTTCCAGCGCTAAAACTTTTATCAGATTTCTAAATTGCTGCATTTGTAAATTCCAAAAGCCAATATAAAGCAATAGTGGTGGTTAAAAAAAAGCACTTGTGGGTTCAACCACTCTTGTTTTTTTGTTTTTTTTTGTACAATTCTCCTTTAAGGGGGTGTGGCAGGGGGTGTGTCCTATGCCTGCCTACTTTTGCTGATAGGTGTCCCTTATTCCCATCTCAAAAAGTTGGGAGGTATGCACTTCTGTGGTGGGGATAGGAATGCAGGCCCCTAATAGGTTCCAAAACCTGTCCGGATTCACAGGGAATGAGGCTGGGCCTGATTGCATTGATGTATTACCCGATACGTTTCATCCACAGCTCGGGCCCGGGGAGGTCATAGCTTCTGGGGTTTTTGTCCTTAGAGGATGTTCCTCAGTGTGCGCTCCCAGCACACAATGAGCTTTCATAGATGGCTCTCGATCTCTCATCACTTACGTAATACATATGTGTGGCAACAAAATAGGGTGTGCTTCTTAATGACCCATTTAAAAGGATATCAGGGCTGGGCGGGAGGGGGTTAAATGCTGGATTAAAGGGGGGAGCCTGCATGAATTTTCCGAGGTTTAGCTTTAAACCCTCGTTCAAACTGAATGCGTCTTTGAAATCGCGCGACTTCACTTGAAATCGCACCATTTCAAAACCGCAGGTCAGTGTGACTTCAGGTGTGACTCAGCTGACATCTGTGCGACTTTATGCACAGATGCCCATGCAAGTCACATCTGAAATCGCAAAAAAAACCCAAAAAACTGTGTGGCGCCGCAAAGTTGGCTTCGCACCGATTTGAACGGTTCCATTGCTGACAATAGGGTGCAACATGTCATGGGATTTGACAGGTCTAAACAGCATGACAAATCACACCCTGTTATGCAACAAGTTGCACCGGTGTGGACGGGGGATAATGCTTATATGAAGCATTAGTGATCAGGTTAATACTCCATTCTTGTATAGGATACCCTTTTAAAAGCAGATTGACTTTTCTTATTGCTTGCTCCCCTCCCCAGCAGCCAGTGCTCTCCTCTTCCCTCTGACACCCCAAGTTGTGGGAGGGCTCCCGACATTCCCACTTACAATGCAGGACTGTTGGCCCTGCATTGTACATGATGACATCAGAGTGTAACCCACAATCTGCTGAGAAAAGGTTTCAGAGGACCAGTCGCACAGAGCAGGAAATAAGGTTATTAAAAAGAGATGTCTTTATGGCGCAAGTAGTGTATGCATAACCTCCTTATTGCAAAAAAAAGAAACACTAGGTTGCATAAGCATGAGTCAATAAATCAGGTATGTGAATCAAGTATGCTTAATTTCACAAGTTGCAGCTCCTCCAGAGAGACGGAAGAAATCTCTGAATCAAGACATAAAAACGCACACAGCTGAGGGTGCCGTCTAAGTGCAGCATTAAAACCATTTATTGTATAATAAAAACGCATTGGCAACTCGCATTCCAGTTGTTTTGGAACTACATTTCCCATGATGCTCAGTGTCTCAGGCGTCTTACCTGCCGGATGCTGGGATGCGTGGCTGGCTGTTTACATACAGTTCCTAATCAAGGGTTGCCTCTTGTAGCCCCAGTATACCGCTCTGGCCTGCACGCATCTGGGAGGGGCAAGGGTAGGTGAAACTACATACCTCCCTGTGGGGAATCACTGTCAAATAATACCTAGTGAAAATTACAGTTTCTAGGGAACAGCATTTGCACCCACAAAATATACTCAATTGCCATCCCATTTTCAAGCATTCCTCGCTTTTCCATGTTGTTTTTTAAATATTTCTCTCAGAGAAACCAACGAAACATACCAGATGAACCCCTCTTTTCTGTTATGCCCCTGAGGAAGGACTGAAACATTATGTACCCCGAAACGCGTCGGGCTTGAAAAGAGTTCTACTATACAACGTTATTGTCTAGTAACCTATTCGTAATATGTTAATTATGTAATATGTTTTCGTTGTTCATAATGTCCACAATGTTTTTAAGATATGAGAATCTTTAAATAAATAAAAATACTTTTTTATTCTTTATACAAGTTTGCACTCTTCCACTTTATATAACTTGTGTGCAAATGCCCGGAAAATCCATTTAGGGGAACTCTCTCTTTTTGCTTATGTTTTAATGTCTTGATTCAAGATAAGCAAAATGTCTTTTTGTTGTTCCCCTAGACAAAAATGGGCATTTAACCCTAGCAGTGCGGGGGGAGCCCCACTACAAGGGTCGTTTCTAATTTTTCTGGGGTTCAGCTTCAATGTTTGTTTGAAATGAAATTAAAATATAAATATTTAATATCAAAGAAACTAACATCCGCTTTTCATATCCGTTTTCTCGATCTTGAACATAATATATTTCTCTTTCTCGAACCTTCCTGCCCACTCTTACTGTGCCCACTCACTGCCTGACAGCATAATTGGTCTATTGGGTAATACATACGGCTCATTTTATACCTTGACATCTAATACAAGCACATACAGTGCCTTGCAAAAGTATTCACCCCCCCCCCCCCCTCCTTGGCATTATTCGTGTTTTGTTGCCTCACAACCCGGAATTAACATGGATTGTTTGGGGATTTGCATCATTTAATTTACAGAACATGCCCACAACTTTGAAGATTTTTTTTTTTTTTTTTTTTTTTTTATTGTGAAGCAAACAACAAATAGGACAAAATAACAGAAAAAGTCAATATGCATAACTATTCACACCCCTAAAGTCAATAGTTTGTAGAGCCACCTTTTGCAGCTATCACAGCTCCAAGTCGCTTTGGTTAAGTCTCTATGAGCTTGCCACATCTTACCACTGAGATTTTTGCTCATTCCTCCCTGCAAAACTGCTCCAGCTCCTTCAAGTTGGATGGTTTACGCTTGTGAACAGCAATCTTTAAGTCTGACCACAGATTTTCTATTAGATTGAGGTCTGGGCTTTGACTAGGCCATTCCAACATATTTACATGTTTCTCCTTAAACCACTCAAGTGCTTTAGCAGTGTGTTTGGGGTCATTGTCCTGCTGGAAGGTGAACCTCCGTCCTAGTCTCAAATCACACACAGAGTGGTACAGGTTATCCCTGTATTTAGCACCATTCATCTTTCCCTCAACTCTGACCAGTTTCCCAGTCCTGACTGCTGAAAAACATCCCCACAGCATGATTCTGCCACCACCATGTTTCACAGTGTGGGGATGGTGTTCTTTGGGTGATGTGATGTGTTGGGTTTGTGCCAGACATAGCGTTTTCTTTGATGGCCAAAAAGTTCAATTTTAGTCTCATCAGATCAGAGCACCTTCCTCCATACATTTTGGGAGTCTCCCACATGCCTTTTTGCAAACTCAAAATGTGCCATTTTGTTTTTTGCTGAAAGTAATGGCTTTTTTCTGGCCACTCTGCCATAAAGCCCAACTCTATGGAGCGTACGGCTTATTCTGGTCCTATGTACAGATACTCCAGTCTCTGCTGTGGAACTCTGCAGCTCCTCCAGGGTTTCCTTAGGTCTCTGTGCTGCCTCTCTGATTAATGCCCTCCTTGCCCGGTCCGTGAGTTTTGGTGTGCGGCCTTCTCTTGACAGGTTGTTTTTTGTTTTTGTTTTTTTTTATTCTTTTTATTGAAAATTTATTTTACATACAAAAAATGAGGACATGCCAACATAGCATAACATCTACCAAACTGACAGCCTCGCAGGGCCCATAACATTCCCCCTTCCCAAACCTTTCCCCCCGACCCCCCCCCCCCCCTGTCACAGCTCATATCTCAAACCGAAATATTATTACCTCATTACCATTCAAATGTCCCCGACTTACTCGATCGTATAGTCCCCATTAATGACATCTCCAATATATAACATTCCAACCTTATAGACATTATTCATTTGTTCCCCACTGTAGTGTTTTTTTATATTGTACCCTCTTGATTACATATCAGGATAACTTATTTGTGTATTGATTACTCAGATCAATGTGATTCAACCCACTGTAGTGTTTGACTCATACCACACTTTCCATACTTTGTCAAATTTTTTTGTACAACCCCTCGCTTCATAAGTATATTTGTAATAGGGTATCATTGTGTTCACCAAACCCTTCCAGAAATTTATATCGGGGGGCCTTATTATTTTTCCATCTAAGCAATATGTCTCTTGGCAGGTTTGCTGTTGTGCCATGTTTTTTCCATTTGGTTATGATAGATTTGATGGTGCTCCTAGGGATCATGAAAGATTTGGATATTTTTTTTATAACCTAACCCTGACTTGTACTTCTCAACAACATTGTCCCTTACATGTTTGGAGAGTTCCTTGGTCTTCATGGCAGTGTTTGGTTAGTGGTGCCTCTTGCTTAGGTGTTGCAGCCTCTGGGGCCTTTCAAAAAGGTGTGTATATGTAATGACAGATCATGTGACACTTAGATTGCACACAGGTGGACATCATTTCACTAATTATGTGACTTCTGAGGGTAATTGGTTGCACCAGAGCTTTTTATGGGCTTCATAACAAAGGGGGTGAATACATACGCACATACCAATTATCAGTTTTTAATTTCTGAAAAATGGTTTTATGTATATAAATATATTTTTTCTAATTTTACTTCACCAACTTGGCCTATTGTGTTCTGATCATCACATATAATTCAGATTAAAAAAAACATTGAATTAAAGGCTGTAAACAAAATAGGTAAAAAGCCAAGGGTGGTCAATACTTTTGCAAGGCACTGTAGTTAGGTGTATAATGTAACTGCCCCGCTGTGTATAGGAGACAAGCCTTCTTTATTCTTTTATGTCATCAGTCAGTGTGAGGATCATTGGAAATAGGTCTGTTTGTTTGTCTTACTTGTGGTCTTTTTATCCTTTTGCTGACCGCGCAATGCTTATATGTGGTGGCAAGAAAGGTGGGCTTTAATGCCCGGTTGCCACACGTATGTGTCCACAGTGGCACGAGGTTGCGTTTTGAGAGCGCAGTGACTGATCACTCCCAACACACTGACAGGGGTATCACCAACAGCTCGTGGTCATAGCTTCTGGCCGGGAACCATTGGGATAGGTTCCCAATAATGTGACCGATGTGAGAGAGCCAATCACATCGGTCACATGATACATAAGCCTTGCCACCTCCTGGCCATTAAAGCCCACAAGGGGGGTTTAACCCCTTCCCGCCGAGCGTACCCAGATGTGCGTACTCGGCTTTCCAGGGTTATACCGGGATGATGCCATCCAGTTATAACAACCGATGCGGCTAAAAGCCACTCGGCTTTTATACCGGAGGAGCGGGAGGGGACGCCCCCCGCCGCCTCCCGCCGCTCTTACTGGGCCTTCCATTCCAACGGGAGGCCCGATGACCAATCGGCCGCCTCCGGCGGCTGGGGACGGACTGGAACGAACCCGTGAATGGCTTCGTTCCAGTCTCCTAATAGTAAACACGGAAGCGACGTCATGACGTCACTTCCCGTTTACTCGGCTGCCAATGGCGCCGGTTTTAAAAAAAAAAAATACACAGTATTCAGAATCGCCGTTTTCGGTGATCTGTATACTTTGAAGTGCAAAGGAGAGATCGGGGGTCTAAAAGACCCCCGATCCCTCCATAAAGAATACCTGTCACCACCTATTACTGTCACATGGGGTGTTTACATTCCTTGTGACAGCAATAAAAGTCATCAAAATTTTTTTTTTTTAAAACACAATTAATAAATATAAAATTAAATAAAATAAGAAAAAAAATTTTTTAAAGCGCACCCGTCTCCGCGAGCTCGCACAGCAAAGAAAAACGCATACGGAAGTCTCGCCCGCATATGTAAACGGTGTTCAAATCACACATGTGAGGTATCGCTGCGATCGTCAGAGCGAGAGCAATATTTGTAGCACTAGACCTCCTCTGTAACTCTAACCTGGTACCTGTAAAAAAAATTTAAATCGTCGCCTATGGAGATTTTTAGGTACCGTAGTTTGTCGCCATTCCACGAATGCGTGCAGTTATAAAGCTTGACATGTTTGGTATCTATTTACTCGGCGTAACATCATCTTTCACATTATACAAAAAAATTGGGGTAACTTTACTGTTTGTTTTTTTTTAAATTCATGAAAATGTCCCTTTTCCCAAAAAGTTGCGTTTAAACACCGCTGCACAAATACCGTGTGACATAAAATATTGCAACAATCAATATTTTATTCTCTAGATTCTCTGCTAAAAAAAAAATATATATATATATATATTATAATGTTTGGGGGCTTTAAGTAATTTTCTAGCAAAAAATACGGATTTTAACTTGTAAACACCAAACTTCAAAAATAGGCTTAGTCATGAAAGGGTTAATAATGCAGCGGTGAGTAGTGATGTTTTGCCAGCAAAAATGGGGTTAAAACAGGCGGCGGGGAGGCCTCGGTATCCTCTAAATCGTGATCCGAATGCGGATCAGGATTCAGAGTACAGCGAGATTTAGACGCACGTCTAAACCTACCCTAAATCTTGCTGATAATCTCTCTTGCGGTTTACGGGAGTTTTTTAGTATGTGTGCATGTGTCTAATTTTGGTGCTCAAAACCCAAATAAAGCGCCTTGGAATCTGCTGGTATGGGGTTGTGTTACAAAGACCAGAATCTGGAAGAACCGCTTTTAGTCGGAGGGTCCGTCCTCTCCGCGCCGCCCGCTTTCCTTGTTTTGAAAAGCCAGTAATAGTAAAACGACTGTTCCTTGACGCGCTGGTTGTTGTGTTTGTATTGCGAGGGCTGAGCATGCCGGTGACTCACAGAGCAGGACTCCCAATATAAAGCTGCCGGGGAAAATTGCTGGAATTCATCAGTGAGAATCTGCAGCTCTGCACAATGAATTCGGCAAACGTCAAATGAAATGGATCTATTATGTTTCTCAGATGCCGGAGTCTCCGAAGATGGAGTCAAAGAGAGAATGACTGACAATAATATCGCACAAAACATGGGATTCAAAAAGGAACCTTTTAACGCTCGCAATTTTGTCTCCTCCTGAAAAGGCTTGTTAGGTGGGCATCATACTCAACATCTGTCTTCAGTACAGTGGGCACTGGTGGCCCCTCCATAAGGGCTGCAGGGGGGCAACCCCCCTAATTAATGCGCCCAGCCCCTAATCTACATGCAGGGCGCCGGATGCATGGATTTCAATGGGGTTGTTTGTTTTTTTTTTTTTTCTTTTTGTTTTTTTTTTTCTTTTTTTTTCTTGCCTTTAAAATAGAGTAGGCAGAGTACTGCACCCAATTGTGTGACAATAGCTTATTAAAGAGGGAGTCCACCTAAATAGCCAAAAAAAAAAAAAATATTAAAAGCAGCAGCTACAAATACTGCAGCTGCTGACTTTTAATAAATGGCCACTTACCTGTCCCAGGGTCCAGTGATGTCAGCAGGCGACCCCGAGAACCCGCTTGGTTCTCGGCAGCTACCGCCGCCATCCTAGGTGAGGGAGTCAGGAAGTGAAGTGTTGCGGCTTCACTTCCCGGTTCCCTACTGCGCATGCGCGAGTCGCGCTGCGCATCGTAAGTGGTCCCCGCTCTCTCCTGGGAGCTGTGTGTTTCCCAGGAGACAGCGCGGAGGGACAGGAAGAGGCATAGACAAAAATCTGCAGAAAATCTAATAGTGTGTATGGGGCCTTAGACCCCATACAACACTATTAGATTTTCTGCAGATTTTTGTCTTGAGATTTACCAAAACCATACAATATGAGGTCAAACCTTAAAGGCCCGTACACACGTTCAGAAAATCTGAAGATAAATTCTGTCCGATGAACGATCTGCCGATTTTCTGATTGTTAGTATGCTGCTTTTGACAGCCGATTTACGAATTTTCGGCGGACAAAAACTGAATGTGCAGGCTTGAAAATTTTTGTCTGATGTGACCGCAACGTCCAATTTTTCTTTTCATTAGTACGGTTTTCTGACAAAAAAAAAAAAAATCTGTAGAGCAAGACTAGGCAAGAACACATACAAAACAATTCAACACATTATGTTACTTCTGACGTTGAATTCTGTCGTCTGAAAATTTTCTGATGGTGAGTCCCTTCTTCACTTTTGATTTGAGACTGGCATAAACAAAAAACTGACAAATTCACCCAATAATCTGACCGTGTGCACTCTAAGGCTGTCCATACATTATACAATTTTCTTTTACAACTTTCCTTGGGATTTACCAAAATCATATAGTATGAGGTCAAACCTAAACACTTTCAATTTGTATACAATCAGGCAGGCACTTGCACTACATAGTTGAAGGTAAATCTAAAGAAAATTGCATAAGAAAATTGTATGGTGTTTGGCCAGCTTAAAGCCCCATACACACCATTCGATCTTCTGCAGATTTTTGTCTTCAGTTTTACCAAAACCATATACAGTTAATATGAGTTTCAATTTGTATGCAATCAGGCAGGCCCTTGCACTACATGATTTTGGTATGAAGACAAAAATCTGCAGAAAATCTAATGCCCCGTACACACGGTTGGATTTTCCGACGGAAAATGTTCGATGGGAGCTCATTGTCGGAAATTCCGACCGTGTGTAGGCTCTATCGGACATTTTCCATCGGAATTTCCGTCACACAAAATTTGAAATCTAGATTTCAAATTTTCCGACCAACAAAATACGTTCTCGTAAATTCCGATCGTGTGTATACAATTCCGACGCACAAAGTTCCACGCATGCTCGGAATCAAGCAGAAGAGCCGCACTGGCTATTGAACTTCATTTTTCTCGGCTCGTCGTACGTGTTGTACGTCACCGCGTTCTTGGCGATCGGAATTTCCAACAAGATTCGTGTGACCGTGTGTATGCAAGACAAGTTTGAGCCAACATCCTTTGGAAAAAAAATCCACGGTTTTGTTGTCGGATTGTCCGATCGTATGTATGGGGCTTTAGGCTGGCATTGCATTATACAATTTTTTTTTAATTTTATTTTCTTTAGTTTATGTCGTGCAAGGGTCTGCTTGATTGCATACAAATTGAAAGTGTTTAGGTTTGACCTCCATATTATATGGTTTTGGTACAGCTAAAGGAAAATTGTATAATGTAAGGCCAGCCTAAGGCTCGGTTCACACAGGGGCAACCCGACTTACAGCGTGACTTTGCAAGGCGATTTGGAGGCGACCTCAGCGCGACTTTAAGCAACTTACAACGCTACTTTAAAGTTGCCTCCAGGACAGGTGACTTTGGCTGTGGCGAATCACAGAATAATCAGAATAAACTCTGTCTAGTATCCTCTAGTAATGTAGACTCTAGCAGGAGGCACTGTACTGAAGCTCCCAGGAACGTGCATGAAGGGGTGGCTCGGCATGCTCTGGGCCCGTGACCCTAGAAACCAAGGAGCCAACCTTACAATGGAAATCGGGTACATTATGAAACCTGAAAGAGAAGAAGAAACTGAAGACAATGTAAATCCTACCTTCAGCTTCTTAAAGCGGAAGTAAACCCATCCATAAAACAGTTTAATTTCCGGCATGTGACGGAAATGTAACACTCCCATTGGTTGCACTCTCTCAACCAAATTGTCAAACCATCCAATGGCTGGTTTCATAACTGATCACATGAGCAGTATCATGGCAGTTGTAGAATAAACAGAGGCCAAAATGGCAGCTTCTTCGGCTGAAAACGGTAGGTGGGTTTACTTACACTTTAAGTAGGAAAAAATGTAAGTTTAAAAAAAGCAAAACAAATTTTTGTTTTGTTTTTTTCAGAATCGCACTTGCCTCGGTGGATGCAGCATCGGTACGATTAATGCATCTGTTCCCCGCCGGCTCGAAGGCTAAAAAACGAGCGATCAAACAACGCCGAACGCTTGGTTCTCAGGGCTCCCTGAGCAGAGAGCTGCCGTCAGTCACCGGCTCTCTGCTCTGCCCCTCCCAGCGCTCACTGGAGTGCAGGGCAGTAGAGGGGGTGGGAGCGGCCGGCTCAGGCTCTCAGTAGCTCACTGAGAGGCTGAGCCGGGTGCCAGTCCAGGCATGTGGACAGATCCTGGCTTCAGTGTCGTGATCTTGCCCGAGCCTGGACCAGCTCTGTAACGTCAGCCGACAGTGGGCTTCATTATACTCCTGTGATCCACAGGAGAAGTACAGACAAACAAGCTTTGGCTGCACTTCTCCTTAAAGTTCTGTTGCATGGTCGTGTTTCATTATAGTATAACTGAAGCTCGGAGCCACTTCCCGGCACTTCAGTATTATCTGACTGCAGTCCTAACTTTAAATTTCGAAGCCTCCATAGTAGAAGCACATGCATTATAATGGATAGGCAGAGTCAAGTGAGCCTGGAAGGAACCCACCCCTCCTTAAAGGTGGGATTTTTGTAGATAAAATCACACTTCTGGGTAGACTGTAAGACGGTAGACTTTTTTTTTTTTTTAGATTTGGATAGAGTGGAGAGGGATTAGAATGCTTGTAAGTTTTTTTTTTTTTGTTGTCTGTGCCCCCATTAAGGAAATTCCCCCTCTCTATTTGCCCTTTTTTACCATTCTCCTTGAATATGAAAATAAAAGAGAGTCCCAAATTTTGGGTTGTCCCCAGAAAAGTAATACGGTAGAGGGAAAATCTTCCAATGATGACACTAGTGTCATGGAACCCTGTCGCACTCCACTTGAGTGCTTCCGTCAGTACACTGCTTCCTCCAGTATGAACGTCAGAGAACAGATATTATAGCCAAACGTACAACACTAGCCGACACTAGCTTGTAGGAATATGGAATGTTTTATTGGACAAGAATACAGGCTTTTTATACACCTTGAAGGAGGTTCCCGCTCGTAATCATATTACCCTAACAATAAAATCTGTAACCAGAAACATAAATTAACATGAGCTAATTAACTAATCATTTAACCAGCCTTGGTGACTCAGAGACCTGACCTTTTCAGGTCAGACTTGTCTTCTATCTCAGAAGACACAATCCACATTATCATAAGTATAAACATAGGACACCTTCACACAATAGCAGGAGCCCCCTGTATCAGATGGACCGTCTCCCCCATTGTACAGAGGTCAATATTTCAATTCCGAGGCCAAGCTTTCAATTAACACATATAGTTCCGAGTCAAATAAACCAGGAATAGTCTTTGTATATTTCCTAGGAGATATTGTGGATAAATAGCCTAGATTGTAAGCTCTAACGAGCAGGGCCCTCTGATTCCTCCTGTATTGAATTGTATTGTACTTGTACTGTCTGCCCTCATGTTGTAAAGCGCTGCGTAAACTGTCGGCGCTATATAAATCCCGTATAATAATAATAATAAATATTACTGTTCCATTTTAAGTAATCCAAGCCACATTCTCAGTGTCCACTAAATGGCTATCTATCATTTTCTCAGTCACCCTGTGACCCTAATAGACACAGGGTAACTTAGACATAGGAGGTGCCATGGGAGCTGAAACAAAGGTTCCCCTTAACACAATGGTCATCAACCCTGTCCTCGGGGCCCACTAACAGGCCAGGTTTTATGTATTACCTTGGGGGAGATGCAGACTAGAATACTGCAATCACTGAGCAGCAAATGATATCACCTGTGATGCATTTTAGTTATCTTGCGAACCTGGCCTGTTAGTGGGCCCCGAGGACAGGGTTGATGACCACTGCCTTGGTAGACAAGAGGCTAGCATTTAGTCCCCTCCAAAAGCCTCTGTCCCGGGTGAGGTCTGTCACAACTAGTTCTGGTGATCTGGGGGTCCCCAGTTTATTCCCCTAATTTGCAGGGATTTCCTCTCACTTCCTGTTTGGCTATGGGACAGGAAGTGATGGGGAAATAACCGCAATGGGACACAGATGGCGAAATAAATTGGACGGGTTATAATCCTCCCTTTAGTTCAGTCCAGGAGTACCCAAGCGGTAATCGACGTATCTGCCGCACAAAGCGTGAACAAAATTTACTGAAATGTTCATCTTTTGAAAAAAGGAAAAAAAAATGACAGATGGACAAACGTTTCCAAATCCTCTGATCCCCATGTAATGTCTATGAACTCTCCAGATCCAGCAAGCCATACAATGCTGTAGTCCGTGTAGTGTTTCTGAATCTACCAAACCTTCCAACTCCCTTCTGTATAAACAAGCTTTTCCACTTCTGTTAGGACACTGCTGGTTTCAGATCCTCCTCTTGGGATCCCTTCCCAATGACATTTCTTAGCACTTGGGTAAGTTTGACTTGGGTCACTGAGGTTAATAAGGTTAATAGTCATGATGAAGTTGAAGAACAGCTTGTCAGACTGACCTTTCAAAGATCAAGAATTCCTAAAGCAGGTTATGTAGACAGCCCAGTAGGACTGGGTGAAAGCTCATGTGCTTAAGGCAAACATTTACATTGAGTACGTCCATGTTCTTATTGCATGCTTGCATTCTTCAAACTGGTTATTTCAAAGAAAGTCTTATCATAGCTTTTTTTGTAATTTTAACTGCTGAAACAGTATTTGTTTTTCAACACACGTGTTGAGGATATTATGATGTGTACACACGCTCAACGTTGTATTTTTATTAAACTCTCAGTATATAGTGTTACAGAAAAAGCAACAGGAGGAGCTGGGGTGAACAATGGTGGTTAACAACACCTGAGACCTCCAAGGTGATCAGAAACAGAGTCAGGAATTTTAGCAGGCAGATCTTGCAGATATCCAAGACGTATAATAATCCAGGGACTGACTGACCACCATGATTTATTAAAAAAAAAATCACAGTACAAACAAATGACCACTGCCCCCACCTATAACTAGCTTTGCAGCAAGGAGCACGTGGAAGGGCAACGCATGTCAAACAAGACCTGAAGAAAATTCCCAGCTCAACTTCCCGACCAGCCTGCAACCAACCGAATTATCCTGTCTAACAGGATGTGTTAAAAGCAGAGGGCAGGTGAGCCTGGAGGGAGCCCACCCCTCCTTAAAGGTGGGATTTTTGTAATTAAAATCACACTTCTGGGTAGACTGTAACCATTGAAACAATTTATTTTACAGTGCCTTGAAAAAGTATTCATGACCCTTGAAATTTTCCACATTTGGTCATGTTACAACCAAAAACATAAATGTATCTTTTTTTTTTTTTTGTGATAGACCAACACAAAGTGAAACATAGTCGGGAAGTGGAAGGAAAAAGATAAATGTTTAATTTTTAATTTTTTTTTTTTTTTTTTTTTTACAAATATCTGAAAGGTGTGGCGTGCATTTGTATTCAGCCCCCTTTACTCTGATGCCCCTAACTAAAATCTAGTGGAACCAATTGCCTTAAAAGTCACCTAATTAGTAAATAGAGTCCACCTGTGTGTAATTTAATGCCAGTATAAATACAGCTGTTCTGTGACGCTCTCAGATTTGTTAGAGATTCTTAGTGAACAAACAGCATCATGAAGGGAACACACCAGAAAGGTCAGGTATAGTTATGGAGAAGTTTAAAGCAGGGTTAGATAATACAAAAATATCTCAAGCTTTGAACATCTCACAGAGCACTGTTCAATCCATCATCCGAAAATGGAAAGAGTATGGCACAACTGCAAACCTACCAAGACATGGCTGTCCACCTAAACTCACAGGCTGGGCAAGGAGAGCATTATTAAGAGAATTAGCCAAGAGGCCCATGGTAACTCTGGAGGAGCTACAGAGATCCACATCTCAGGTGGGAGAATCTGTCCACAGGACAACTATTAATCGTGCACTCCACAAATCTGCCCTTTATGGAAGAGTGGCAAGAGGAAAGCCATTGTTGAAAGAAAGCCATCAGAGAAGTCCTGTTTGCAGTTTGCGAGAAGCCATGTGGGGGACACAGCAAACATGTGGAAGAAGGTGCTCTGGTCAGATGAGACCAAAGTTTAAATTTTTGGCCTAAAAGCAAAGCTATGTGAGGCAGAAAACTGACACTGCACATCACCCTGAACACACCATCCCCACCGTGAAACATGGTGGTGGTAGCATCATGTTGTGGGGATGCTTTTCTTCAGCAGGGACTGGGAAGATGGATGGAGCCAAAAACAGGGCAATCCTAGAAGAAAACCTATTAGAGTCTGCAAAAACTTGAGACTGGGGTGGAGGTTCAACTTCCAGCAGGAAAACGACCCTAAACATACAGCCAGAGATACAATGGAATCATCAAAGCATATTCATGTGTTAGAATGACCCAGTCAAAGTCCAGACCTAAATCCAATTGAGAATCTGTGGCAAGATTTGAAAATTGCTGTTCACAGACGCTCTCCATCCAATCTGACAGAGCTTGAGCTATTTTGCAAAGAAGAATGGGCAAAAATGTCACTCTCTAAATCTGCACAGCTGGTAGAGACATCCCCAAAAAGACTTGCAGCTGTAATTGCAGAGAAAGAAGGTTCTACCAAGTATTGACTCAGGAGGGGCTGAATACAAATGCACACCACACTTTGCAGATATTTATTTGTAAAAAATGTTGAAAACCATTTATCATTTTCCTTCCACTTCACAATTAAGTGCCACTTTGTGTTGGTCTATCACATAAAATTCCAATAAAATACGTTTTACGTTTTCGGTTGTAACATGACAAAATGTGGAAAATCACAAGGGGTATGAATACTTTTTCAAGGCACTGTATCTCATATAATATTTGTATCCCTTAGAATCATTAACAATCATGCATTAGTGGATTATTTGGGACCCATTTACATCTTTGTGGTACATTTATCGTATACGCATTAACACGCGTTGCATTAAGCAGTCGACTCGTTTAAACTAGGCTGTTCAAGGAACATGTAGCATTTTCAACCGCACACTGCGCCGCAGTGTAAACTGGTCATGAATGAAAAAATTAGTCCTCTATGGCCAGTTTAAGAATGTAAATCTGGCCCATAGGAAGGTTACAGAGTCATGTTGCAAAAGGCTGCAGCTCTAACCTGAAGTACTATGATAAGCTTGATTAAATCTGTAAAAGAAAAAAAAAAATCTAAGCATACTTTCAGGGAGGCTCAGAGTGAAAAAGAAGAAAAACATGAATGAAGGGCCGGCATGACAGGGGTTCAAGGGGTTTGGAACTCTATTAGGAGTTCTATTTGTTTTGTAGGAAAATAAGTTTGGAAAGATCTGCGTGATTGGTGTTCATAGGTGGAAGTGGGTGGAGCCGTAGGGGGTGGTCAGACAGGGTGTGGCAGAAGGTCTTTATTTGGAAGGAAGATTAGCCAGGGGAAACTTCCCTCCTCCCTACCCCTTTTGTGGTGTGTGTTTTTTGTTTTTTTTATTTTTTTTACCTACTCGTTCTTGTGGGTTGTTTTTTTTTTTTTTTTTTTTTTTTTTTTTTTGGGTGCTTGTTATCATGCAGCCAGCGGGGTGCATGGTCCTTGTAGGTTACTGTGAGCACAAAGGTACTGTTATAGAGACTCATCTGAGGCTCCCAGTTGTTCTGATGGAGGTATCTGCGGTTGGTTGTCACTGAGTTAGCTGTGTTGCGGCTGGAGGCCTGTTTTTTTTTTTTTTTTTATGCCTACTAGGACCATGAGGCTCCAGTTATACAGTTATCCAATTAGGCTGCTTTGGTCATTTAACTCCAACTTATTGTCTGAGTTGTTACTTACTGGTGGCGGGGGAGATGATGGTCAGAGCAGACTTTGGACAAGCCATCTTTTACCCTGTTTCCCCCGAAAATAAGACCTAGCGTGATTGTTGGTGATGGCTGCAATATAAACCCTACCCCCCCAAATAAGCCCTAGTTAAAGTCCCTGTAGGTCTTATTTTCAGGGTAGGGCTTATTTTCAGGGAAACAGAATAGGGCTTATTTCGGGGGTAGGGCTTGTATTGCAGCCATCACCAACAATCACACTAGGTCTTATTTTTGGGGAAACAGGGTAGTACCCTAGTCATGACGTTTTGCAGTGTTTTCTTGGTTAGTATTAGCAATTTGCTGCATTTTTTTTTTTTTAAATCCCTTTTGATCTACCATTTCAAAGATACCATAATTTACAAATTTACATTGTTACATTAATTGTGGATATTTAATATACCTATCGTAGTCTTTCATTTCTAATTTGATTTTCTTTAGTCTTCATTCATAATATCAAGGAAAGTAGATCTATAGAGACTTTCCTGTGTGTCGTTTTCTTGTCTGTGGGAAATGGCAAGGACATACATCTCGGATGTGAAAGCCAGTGCATCTTGAAAATTCCTGAGGCATCAAACTGTCTCTATCAGAAGCTAGACAAAAACAATTCCATAGCTCAACTCACCAGCCAAATTAACCTTTCTAACCGTTTGTTAAAAACAGGGGTTTAGTTGGCACACATTTGCAAACGCATGTGAAAACTGCAAGGCCTCATCACAGCACCTTGTGTTGCTTGCAGTCCTAACACTACAAATTTATAAGTGTCTCCACAGTGGAAGCACATGCGTGGAATGGATAGATGTGGGGCAGGTGAGCCTATCAGAAGCTAGCAGAAAAACCGAGGAAAGCTGGAAGCCGCACACCCGTCTGATGATGAATGCTTTTATTGGTAAAAAGCTAGATCCTGAAGGACCACAAAACACTACAGCAAAAGTGTACATAAAAAAAGGCTGACGCGTTTTGCACTCACGAGTGCTTATTCGAAGCTCTAAGCTATGAGTAAGCACTCGTTGTGAGTGCGAAACGCGTCAGCCGTTTTCTGTACTCTTCTGCTGTAGTGTTTTGTGTTCCTTCATGATCTAGCTTTTTTTTTTACCAATAAAAGCATTCGTCATCAGACCGGTGTGCGGCTTCCAGCTTTCCTCGGTTTTTCTGCTCCATCCTGCATCAGCCAGCACCTGGGACTCTTCCTTCTGTAGGATAAAGTTATACTGGTTTTCATCTCCACTGGTTTGTGCCTACCTGAGCGGTGGGATTCTTCTCTGCTTGGTTTGCATCTCTGGATTCATCCCATCAGAAGCTAGTCGGTTCATAGACCGAAATATAGACTATATTATCTGTTTCGCTTATTTCTCACTCTGCACTTTTTTTCTTTCCTGTCTGTTGTATAATTTTTGTATTTCTTAGTACTCTGAAAATCAATACATTTCCTTGGTTTGCTTTAAGCCCTAGTCAACGTCAGGTTGTGTATTGACGTTCTCAGACTGCCAAGCTGAATTCCAGGTATGGCAAGTTTTACATAGTTACATTGGTCCAGCTTGGACCAATGCAAGTATGTGTAGCGCTGGTAGATGTATGATCTACCATCTGATAGGTAAATTTAGTGAATTGCTCGTTAGAGGAAGTTAGATTTGCCTCTGTTCCAGCTTGGCTGACGTTGCGTGTGATTCCACACTGAGCTGGTGGGTGTCGTTGTTACCCTTAGCTGGTGTTGGAAAAGCAACGTGTTGAAGCGTATGGATGCTCCTCTGTCCCGGAGACAACTCGGTGGAGGTGGTCCTCCGAGTTGCATTCTGGGAGAAGGTATTTATGGGACAGACGCCATGTTTAGGGGTTCGTTTTTACAGCCACCTGCTGGCCCTCCTGGCCGACAGGTATGTGTTAGAATACCACCTCGTGGTCCTCCGCTCCGGAGGCCCGCGTCGCTGCAGCGCGTTGTGGGTGGGCCCAGAGGTCTGTCTGGGGCCTACCACAGCAGCCGAGGAATGGTCCTGGGCTGTCTATCCAGAGTGAAGAAGCTGGACAACTGAGGAGATCCCAGGGGAGGACCCGTCATGTAAGGATTACGCGGAGTGCTGGTCTGGAGAGGGGCCTGGTGACTCGGTTGGAGGATGTATCCTGAAGTAGTCTTATTACATAGTACTGCCGGGTTGGCTTAGAGATCCAAGTACTGTGTCTGACATTCACCGCAAACCAATACATCCTGTGGCAGAGGATCGTACGGGTTTTATTCCAAACAAGTCTGTGACAGAGACTTTTGTTCGTGCTACGTGCTGGCTGCTAGGCAAGTGAGAGAGGCCTATCCAGGTGAGAAAAGATCGTGTCCCACAAAGAGGATCGCATGCAATTATAGTATTCAACTTTAAAGGACGTTCTAAAGAATCCCAAAGAAAGGTATTTGAGCTTTCCTGCAGTTTCCCTCCTGCCTCTTTCCTGCTACTTCCTTCGTTACTTGGTTCAATGAAGCATTGAAAACGTACTCAAGTGTTGGTGCTTGTATCATCCAGAGGTAAACTCAACGGAACCCTAGACCCGGTGCCGGTAAAACAGAGGTATCAAGATTGAAGGTAACAAGCCCGCTTAAACCAGCAGCTCCACCGAGAGTTATTGCTACATATGTATGTGCCAAACCTGGCCAAACCCTGTGGAAGCTGGAAATCGCTATGGTAGGCACCGCTACTACAGTGATCTCCACTAGCTTCTGGGTTCTGTGCCAAGCGGCTGCTTTCTGCTTGGTGAACACAGGAGGTTGCATACTTGGCATGGACTCCTTTCAGAGAACACTACATTTTCTCAACATATGCAAAGTGTTCTCTGATTGGACATGCAGGAGATTGTGATGTCACCACCCTACCTATTTGCGGTGGGACCCAGAATCTAGCATAGATCACTGGTGTAGCAGTACCTTCTGCAGTAATTTCCGGTTGACTCTAGGATCTTCCTGGAATGGCACATACTCCGAGCTGGACTGTAACTATGCACAAATTAGCCGTACCTGGAATTCAGCTTTAAAGTAGAACTAAAGCCAAATCTTTTTTCAATAAGGGAGGGTTCCCCCCCATCTGTGTCCCATTGTGAAGAGTTCTCTTCGTTTCCTGTGTCATTGCCACAAAAGGAAGTGAGAGTGAAAGGAAGTTGCTCCCATTGGAACATTTCCCCTCCTATTCCTGTTCTGGTGGCAGCCCAAAATTTTTTTTCAATTTTGCTGTCGGTGATAATAGTAAAAATAGCGAAGGGGAAATCTCCCTGGAGACTACAATATAAACCTGATGGTGGTTTTAATCCTTCTCCTGTCCATAACTAAAAATAATATCGGTGTGCTTTTCAAGCTCTGGATCAAGGGCTGTTATATGGGAGCAAAGGAGGAGCCTGCATTATCAATGTAAGATTTCACCACACATCAGTAGAATATATATATATATATATATATATATATATATATATATATATATATATATATATATATATATATATATATATATATATATATATATATATATATATATATATATATAATTTTTTTTTTTTTTTTCAGAACGTTTATTCCTTATCATCACTATGATTGTTTTTGATCATAGTGATGAGGAAAATTCTCAAATGGACAAAATTCGAACTGGATATGTGACTTTCTTTCTGGAAAAGTCATATGTAATGTAATGCACATCTCCATCCGGGAATCCAAAGGTAGAATTCAAAACACTGACATGGCAATTGCACAAAAATGTTTAGTGTTTGCGTTTTTTTTGTTTTGTTTTTTTTACACGATTTGTTGAATTCCTAATGGTCCATCCAATTCAACCAATTGACTCGATCACAGTGCGCGCGATCATGGGAGGACATCTATTGACGCCCTCCTGGCACTGGAAGCCTGCGCTGTAGCTGTCCTTTGGCTATAGCGCGGGCAGAAAGTGGTTAAAATGGCAGGATTATTGTTTGTTTTATATCTGGATTCAGTTTCCTTTTTTTTTGCATGCTAATATTCTGCTAGCTTTGCTTGCTGCAGCTTGGCATTGCCGAGTCTGTGTTCTACTAGGATCCCCAGATCTTTCTCCATCCTTGATTCCCCAGAGATTCTCCCCCCCAGCAAGTAACTTGCATTAGCATTTTTAGCCCCCAAGTGCATTACTTTACATTGTTCAACATTAAACATCATTTGCCATGTAGTTGCCCACCCCATTATTTTATTGAGGTCCTCTTATAAAGTTTCTATATCCTGCTGTGAAGTTATTTCCCTACTTGGCTTTGTGTCATCAGCAAACACTGAGATTGAGCTATTTATACCAATTTATATATCATTTATGAAAAAATTTAACAGAATTGGTCTCAGGACAGAGCCTTGGTGTACCCCACTTACCACTCCAGATCTGAGTATTCGCTATTTATCACCACCCTCTGGACACGCCCCTGTAACCAGTTTTCTATGCAGGGACAAACCCAATAGTCCATGTCTACAGACCTCAGTTTGTGGATTAAGCATTTGTGCGAAAATGCTTTTGCAAAATCCAGATACAGCACATTCACAGGTCCTCCTTTATCTATATCTTTTTATAGCTCACTTCCTCGTAGAATGTTAACAGATTTCCGTATGTACATATGAAGGAAATTCTACTGGTGTATGGCCAGTTTAAAGAAGAATTATCACTGAGCCACTGCCAAAGAGCATAGAAGTTATGCCCAAGTTTGAACTTTAAAAGCATAGTTCACCTTTACAAAAAACCTGCCTATGCAGGTAAGGGATGTCTTGTAGAATAAAACAAGCCGTGCAGCTCTGACTAAAGATGAATAATAACCTTGCTATAGGTGTAGGCCATTTACATATCTAATGAAGCCTGACTGGAATACTCCCAGGACGTTGCTAAGTACTCCCAGGACGTTGCTAAGTGAGGCCTAGTCGTCACTGCTCACCTCCACCATCACAGGAGCAAGGTCTTTCTCTGATTCAAACCCCCTCACATACTCTCTCTATCCCTTGATGCAGTAGCTCTAAGCTCATCATTTGAGCGCTCGCTCCTGTGATGGTGGAGGTGAGCAGTGATAAAAATGGCCTTGCTTAGCAACGTCTTAGGAGTTCTTAGCAACGTCCTGAGAGAATTCCAGTCAGGCTTCGTAAGGTATGTAAATGGACTACACCTAAAGCAAGGGCATTATTCAACTTTAGTCAAAGCTGCACAGTCTGTTTTTAGCTACAGATGCCCCTTATCTGCATAGGCAGTTTGTGGTAAAGGTGAACTATTACCTTTTTAAAGAAGAATTTTCACAAATATATATATTTATTCAGTTCCCGTTGGTACAAAGTGCCCTAAAACACTAGCTGTGGTATCGGACTGGGTTCCCCACCCAACGATGCAGCTAGCAAGGAGATGACTGCTTTGATCGCGTGCGTCTGTCTCTGGATCCCAGCATTTGCCCGAGGCAAGCAATGGCAAGAGGAATGCTACAAAGCAAAGCAAAATAGTTCTAATTCTTCTTAGACAAGATTTCTGTGCTCTTTGGCAGTGGCTCTGAATGCCAGAGGAGCAAGTGGAAGGCCATTAAGGCCCCTTTCACACTGCTCCGGGGGTTTCACTGCTACGCCCTCGGTTTTTAGTTTTTAGTGCGGGTTACCTGCACTTTCCCATAGACTTCTCTCAGATCTGACATTTCTGATGCGTTTTCTGAAAACCCACCAAAGATGCAGCATGCGGGACTTTTAGTGCGCTTTCAGTAAATGCCAGATCTGATCTGTGTGAAAGCATAGGTGACCAGCACGAAAACCATGGATACATTGCGCTGCACCCGTCCTGCGGAGAATACCACAACGAAACAGTGTGAAAGCACCCCAAAATTTACTGACACTGCCTGCCATAAAAACAACCTGTTTATAGGAACTACAGGCTATGGCTCTACGTAAACATGCATTAACAACAAAACCTTCTTCTCAAAACCAATCTTGGTTTTGAGAAGAAGGTTGTTGTTGAGATTGTGGTCCAAGATTCTGCATGAGCTTATTTATTTATTTTATATATTACAGGTACTTCTATAGCACCAACTAATTACATACACAGCACTTTACATATATTATACATTCACATCAGTTTCTGCCCTCAAAGAGCTTACAATCTAAGGTGGACGTCATATGACGGCCTCAGGTTCTCGCCACTACTTCGGGGGCCCGCAGCACAGTGATCTGAGATCAGGCGTGTCCTTCGGGACACAGGCCCTCCCCTTATCAGGGTAAAGAGCCAATAAAATTGGCTCTTTACCACATGACCAGCTGTGTCCAATCGCACCCCTGATGACGTCAGACATGCTGACAAAACGCATTGGGTGTGGTCGAGCATGATACGTCACTTCTGCCCACAGTGGAACGTAGGTGTAGCACAATACAGCGTCCCCGCGTCCATTTGTATGCTTTTTACTTTTTTTTTTTTTTTTGCTGGATGGCTTAAGAGCCACTTTTTATCAAATAACATTTTTATGACATACTTCACCATGGGAGATTGTTCCTTGTTCATGTCTGACCTGGATACTTCTCTCCTTAACCACTTACGGACCGCCTGCCGCAGTTTTACGTCAGCTGTTGAAGAAAGATATTGTTGTTATGGCAGCAGCTAGCTGCCATAACCCTGGTGTCCTCTTCTTCAGCGGGTGGTCCGCTACAAGATAATAGTGGTCTCTGCGGCAGATTCGTCGCGAGATCACTTTATCGGTGGTGGAAAGGGGCGCGCCCCGCCCCGTCCCGACGAGCTCGCATGCAGAAGTGCAAGGCATACGTGAGTAGCGCCCGTATATGAAAATGGTGTTAAAACCACACATGTGAGGTATCGCCGCGATCGGTAGAGCGAGAGCAATAATTCTAGCCCTAGACCTCCTCTGTAACTCAAAACATGCAACCTCTAGAATTTTTTAAACGTTACCTATGGAGATTTTTAAGGGTAAAATTTTGTCGCCATTCCACGGAGCGGCGCAATTTTGAGGCGTGACCTGTTGGGTATCAATTTACTCGGCGTAACATTATCTTTCACAATATAAAAAAAAAATGGGGCTAACCTTACTGTTGTCTTATTTTTTTTTTTTTTATTAAAAAAAAAAGTGTATTTTTTTCAAAAAAAGTGCGCTTGCAAGACCGTTGCGCAAATACGGTGTAACAGAAAGTATTGCAACGACCGCCATTTTATTCTCTAGGGTGTTCGAAAAAAAAATTTATAATGTTTGGGGGTTCTAAGTAATTTTCTAGAAAAAAAACCTGTTAAGGAACGAGCCTTTTTCTGAGATTTGTTGTTTAAGTGGTTAAATATCCAGAAACATCCCATTTTCCAAAGCTGTTATGATCTCTGTAATAGGGATCATCTTCATCTGGTGAGTGGCTGAGTGCTTGGTATTGGTGGAGCATTTCTACAGTCACCCATTCATTGGATTAATTAAATCACATTCTCACTGGAGAATATCTGATGAGCCTTCTTTGGACTTAAATTATTTTCCTAATCTTGGTTATTTGGACATTGTCGTTTTGTGATTCTTATCAAGTTGATGGAATTTATATGTTTGATCACAGTTTTATGAACACTTATGTTTGAGTGTTTGATCAACTTTCCATTGGAGTGAATCTGGTGGTTGTACAATTGTATTTTGCACTGTATGCACTTTATATTAAGGTATTAACCCACAGGGAGCGCGGTTCATCACACACATACTTTCACTTACCATTTTCCCAAGAATTGTGGGAAAAAACTACAACTTCAAAAACTCACCATGCCTCTTAATAAATACGTTTGACTGTCTACTTTTCAAAAAGGGGTCATTTGGGGGGTATTTGTACTTTCCTTACAATTTCAGGGCCTCAAGAAATTAGATAGACCGTTAGTACACCAGGTGTGATCAATTCCAATGATTTGCACCATAGCTTGTAGACTCCCTAACTTTCACACAGACCAAATAATATAAACTTATTTGGGTTATTTTTACACTTGATTTGTTGTAGCCGTATTAGTGCAATTGTGACAGAGAAAATTGAGTACTGTCCGTGATACTTTTTTTATTTGCACTAACATACAATTTTTTAGGACAAGCTTTCGGGGTATGTCCCTTCTTCAAGGTCCAAGCAGTACTGATTCACAAATTTTTAAGCAGAATGTTAAAGAAGAAGAAGAAAAAAAAAGAGAAAACCAAACACATACAAATCAATGGTAATAAAGATAGCAGCAGAGTTAGTGAGATAAGACAGAGGGAGAGCTAGGGGGGGGGAATGCAGGGGGGGATACTAATCACAGAGCGGTCGTAAAACTTTAGCATAATGTGTAAGGAAACCAATATCTAAATTCAGGCCATTATTCTTCGTGTCAAGATAGCAGCAGAGTTAGTGAGATAAGACAGAGGGAGAGCTAGGGAGGGGGAATGCAGGGGGGATACTAATCACAGAGCGGTCGTAAAAACTTTAGCATAATGTGTAAGGAAACCAATATCTAAATTCAGGCCATTATTCTTCATGTCAAAAAGAAGTATCATTCTTAGTTCAAACGTTTTCCTTTCCTGGATAGTTCTGAAATTCCCTTTAAGAACTAAGACATTAAGGTCTTCTATGGTGTGGTCCGATTGTGAGAAATGATGTCCCACAGGTGTGCCAACATAAGATCCTTTGCTGCACCTTTTGCATTGGATGAGGTATACAACAAGTAATGTTGTATACCTCATCCAGTGCAAAAGGTGCAGCAAAGGATCTTATGTTGGTGAAACAGGACAGAAGTTGCAAGCGAGGATGAATTTGCACAGACATACCATCAAAGAACATAAAGAAGACAGTTTATGGCACACCTGTGGGACATCATTTCTCACAATCGGACCACACCATAGAAGACCTCATTGTCTTAGTTCTTAAAGGGAATTTCAGAACTATCCAGGAAAGGAAAACGTTTGAACTAAGAATGATACTTTTTTTTGACACGAAGAATAATGGCCTGAATTTAGATATTGGTTTCCTTACACATTATGCTAAAGTTTTACGACCGCTCTGTGATTAGTATCCCCCCCCCCCCCCCCCCCCCCCCCCCCCCCCCTAGCCCTCCCTCTGTCTTATCTCACTAACTCTGCTGCTATCTTTATTACCATTGATTTGTATGTGTTTGGTTTTCTCTTTTTTTTTTTTTCTTCTTCTTTAACATTCTGCTTAAAAATTTGTGAATCAGTACTGCTTGGTTATTTTTACCAAAGATATGTAGCGGTGTAAATTTTGGCCCAAATTTATCAACAAAGTATACTTATTTGCAAAAATTTTCCATAGAAACAAAGTTTGTTTGTTTTTTTTTTTTTCTTTTTTTCTTTTTCCAAATTTTCGCTCTTTTTTTTCACTTATGTCACAAAAAACCAAAAAAAAAAAACCCCAGTGGTGATTAAATACCACCAAAAGAAAGCTCTATTTGTGGGAAAAAAATGATAAAAATGTTGTTTTTGGGTACAGTGTTGCATGACTGAGTAATTGGCATTCAAAGTGCGA